>LJIJ01000042.1:0-402338 GCA_001718145.1 Orchesella cincta | reverse complement strand
GAAAAAAGGCTTTTTTACTCATCTACATAAAACTGACAGACATACTAGTAAATACAAAAAAGGGTTGGGTAGATACGCTTTTTGATCAAAAAAGGTATTTTATCCGTCATCCGTTGGCTTTTGTATGTGGGTGTGAATCTCAAAAAACTTTTAATTTACTTTATGTTACCCGATGGATTTTGGGAAATCGAAGTGTGTACCAAGTTATAACATCACATGCTATCCCATCTCCTTTTCCTGAAACTGAATGGAGTTAGCTAGCTACAACAGTGCGATACAGTAAATGACATTTATCAATAAACGGCAAACCACCATAAGTGACGGGTTAGTATTCGTGGCTTCTCTCTCTCTCATTTTTATGGAACTCTAGCTGGGTTTTGTTGATGAATTTCCACATTGGCTCTTGCTGGAGCACGCTGCTGTGCTATCAGTTATTCTGTAGCCTTTATGAAGTCAGCAATCATGGTTGACAGCATGTGACAAGCATCAAGTTGACACCAAAATGGCTATCTTGGAACTGTGAAATGAAATCCATTCTTTTCTGGCTTCGAAGAAGAACGAACAAATTCCTTGTTCCGTAGATGGTAACATCTGTGCGTGCTGTTCTTTTTGGTAAAAAAAGAGAATACGAGGATTTGTTAGGGTTGTGTTGGGATCAGCTTACAATTTTCCATAATGCTGTTGAATAAAAATATAGAATCAATACAATAGAAAGTTTTTATAATTGCTGGAAAAAGTTTGAGCGAAGCAATTAACTTCTACCTGTTGCAAAATTAAAAGCAGAGGTTTGTTCATAATGAGGCTGTGCGATTAAATTAATGGCAGTAGCAGTAATAGATAAGTAGTGAACTCCATTCTCCACTTCAAAGCTTTGTGTTTTGAAACTTTGTTGGACAGGGTGGAGTGATGATGAATTTATTCCATGATCAACAACTTTGAACTGAAGTCTGTTCTTTTGTTTTGAGTTAAGTACATATTCAAAGCAGGAAGCTTTCATATATCTCGATTTCTTTGCCTAATTACTTACACTCCAGTTTTGCACTCATGTGGCATATGGCTTCAGGTGAATCCACTGCTTTGACTTCTGTCCACGTTATTGAAATGAATCTGACTAAAATGCATCAACACAGATAGGACTAAGCTTTTATAACTTCTTATCAGAATTTCCCTCTACCACACAAATTACAGCATAAATAAAGTAGTTTTCCTCATGTTCTCTTGTAGTGTTAGAGGTCTGGATTTACATGAATGTTGCAAGCATATTTTTGGAGTTTAATGGTTGTTCGATAGTGCGGGCCAAAACTTGCCGCAGCTTATCGAACTAACCATTAAACTCCAAAATATGCTTGCACACATTCATGTAATCCACCTCTAACACTCCAAGAGAACATGAGGAAACTACTTTATTTACTTATTTGTGTGGAGAGGATTCTGATAAGAGTTATAAAAGCTTAGTCTATCTGTGTTGATGCATTTAGTCAGTTTCATTTAATAACGTGGACAGAAGTCAAAGCGTGGGATTCACCTTGAAGCCATATCCACATGAGCAAAACTGGAGTGTAGTAATTATTGCAAAGAATCGAGATATATGAAAGCTTCCTGCTTTGAATATGTACTTAACTCAAAACAAAAGAACAGACTTCAGTTCAAAGTTGTTGATCATGGAATAAATTCATCATCACTCCACCCTGTCCAACAAAGTTTCAAAACACAAAGCTTTGAAGTGGAGAATGGAGTTCACTACTTATCTATTACTGCTACTGCAATTAATTTAATCGCACAGCCTCGTTATGAACAAACCTCTGCTTTTAATTTTGCAACAGGTAGAAGTTAATTGCTTCGTTCAAACTTATTCCAGCAATTATAAAAACTTTCTATTGTATTGATTCTATATTTTTATTCAACAGCATTATGGAAAATTGTAAGCTGATCCCAACACAACCCTAACAAATCCTTGTATTCTCTTTTTTTTACCAAAAAGAACAGAGCACGCACAGATGTTACCATCTACGGAACAGGGAATTTGTTCGTTCTCCTTCGAAGCCAGGAAAGAATGGATTTCATTTCACAGTTCCAAGATAGCCATTTTGGTGTCAACTTGATGCTTGTCACATGCTGTCAACCATGATTGCTGACTTCATAAGGGCTACAGAATAACTGATAGCACAGCAGCGTGCTCCAGCAAGAGCCAATGTGGAAATTCATCAACAAAACCCAGCTAGAGTTCCATAAAAATGAGAGAGAGAGAAGCACGAATACTAACCCGTCACTTATGGTGGTTTGCCGTTTATTGATAAATGTCATTTACTGTATCGCACTGTTGTAGCTAGCTAACTCCATTCAGTTTCAGGAAAAGAGATGGGATAGCATGTGATTTATAACTTGGTACACACTTCGATTTCCCAAAATCCATCGGTAACATAAAGTAAATTAAAAGTTTTTTGAGATTCACACCCACATACAAAAGCCAACGGATGACGGATAAAATACCTTTTTTGATCAAACAAGCGTGTCTACCCAAACCTTTTTTGTATTTACTAGTATGTCTGTCAGTTTTATGTAGATGAGTAAAAAAGCCTTTTTTCCGCGACGCATTAATGTCTTAATGTCTACCCCGTGTAATTTCAGAGGACCTAAATGTGACAAAGCGGATGCCAAATTAAAAACTGTATAGAGGTGAAAGCATGCCAGCTAAATTAAACATTTACTTTTTGTTTCGCCTATTTTACTTCTCCGCTGTTGTCTGATATATTTAGTTATTAGTTCACAATTTCATTCAACCCACCAACCACCATACCATTCTGTCCATAATAATAATAATATTTTTATTATTGCCAAAACTTTCGACTTCAAAAACGTATGGCTACAGTGAGCAACATGGTTGAATTCGATTAGTAAGGGTTTATCGAGCGTTTGCGACATTATTTACCTTGAATGAAAGTAAAGTGCTTTAATATGTAGTATGACTGGAAGATCAAATGAACTTGAATGAACTTATTACTAACTACTTTTATAACTCCATGAATGAAGTATGTATGCATTTTTAGCGTAAAGTTTAATACTGGGGCGTCAGCCTAATTCTTTTATCCTTTATATTGCCACCTATCCGGTTTATATGCATAATGGAGTTGCAGCATAGCAGCAGCGATAGCTCAGTATTCTGTGTGGATAAATTAATCAAGTAAAAGCACTCTCGTTCCCATTCTTCCTTTTCCATTTCCACACAACTAATTGAATCATTATCAGGAGAGTCAACAGCTGATCTGTCAGGGTTTGACATTGTCAATATCAGTTTGTTTTAGTAACAAGTACGTACTCACGACTATGACACTCTCTTTAAAAAAAAGAAATATTGCAGTCTATATTTTGTATACTGGTGAAAGCAGAACTTAATCTGTATGCATTTTAGTATTCAAACTCATGCATGTGTACACTACTTCTATATATTTGGCAATACTATGGACAGCCTAGGTAATATGAAATAAAGTTATGTAGAATGGTTTTTTATAATGATCGAATTGAGTCCACGGAAAGTGATTGATATTACACGAGAAGGCACAACAAATGGGCCAATTTAAACAAATTTGATGCATCTTCATTAGAGTCATCACTATTTTAAAGTATGAACCTCCATAAATTGACTGTGCAGTTCAGTTCAATTCTTTTGCAGCAATTAAAGTCACCCGGACCCTAAATCCGTGTCTAGAAGCATATTTGTCAGCAGCATCAAGCCAGGTGACGACATATAATGAGATGTGATACATGTCATTAATCATAACCTCAAATTGACAGGGATGCTTTTAGTACATCACAACTCTACATTTTGGGCCACTGAACAACTGAATATACTTTATGTTTGGCACAAATCTGCAACCACATGTCACAAAGTTAAAATGCTTAGAAGTCTCTTGTACGTAAACGTTTATTGAAAGTCAGAGTTTTAACAATAAAAGCAAAGTAATCGGATCAATAATAGCAGGCTTAGATGGGGAAGTTTGTGTAAAGAAGGCGCCTGGTATGGTTGAGGATTTATTCACCGTGCCAAGTCATGATATGGAAATAAAGCAATATAGCATGCAGTAGGAGGAGGACTGGCTAATGTAAGATCTGTACCTGAATTGATCCCTGCCGTTTAATGTTTCCTGCTTCAAAGACAGGATGACAGGTCCCAGATCCTCATCATTCGTAAAGTAATTCCAGTGTTCAGTACCAAAAAAGTACTTTTCATACGTCTCCTGCTCCACTGACGTCAGCTCGAAGCCACCATTCTTCTCCCATTGCTCCTCAATTGTTGTCTTCGTAGGTTCACAAAATCTCGACATTCGCTCTTCCTCTTCTTCTGAAACCTGCAAGAAAACAAGGTCCATTTATTTACACGAATTCGAACGAAAATGGGTTTAGTTGTACTCTGGCGAAAACAGTGTGTATTAGTTGTTGCAAACGTTAAAAGCGTCACACACAACACTCGACGTAATGAATTTAATTACTACAGGATTTAGTAATTCCATAAATACCAATGCACTGAACTGTTGTAATAGGGAATAGCGAGATAAACCAAAATTTACCCAACGCGCTTGCTCATGTTGAACAAATAATTCTATTTGACTTTTAGGTTCATTCATGATTCAAAAGTATAGAATTTTACAAATAGTACGAGACAGTTGCGAAACCCACGTCAATTCATAAAACTTTCACATTTGAAAAGTTGTCTCATTTCAAAAGTGGAAGATCGAACAAGGAAAAATTAATGTCAGAGTTCATTTAACCAAAGGTGACAGTGGCATTTGAAGTCTAATCGTTTTGGGATTTGAACCCCCTATTAAATTAGAACACGGGAGTTACGTTTTGTGTTCACAATCAAGGATTTTCTTAGCCCCAGCATGTTTTGGCTGATGGTATTATAGAAAGGAATGTTGAACTAATTGCATTAAATCCGCCTTCCTCCTACCTGGATTCTTATAACCATATCATATCTGTTACAAGGATGCATTCATCCCCATAAATACGGTCTTTATCAATTCTTCGAGCTTACTCATTCGTTAGAATTTAAGTCTTGCACATGCTATATAAGACCCCACTTTCATTCATGCTGTCGGTTCACTCCAATGAATCTTTGATTGCATTAGGAGGTTATACCACGTAGGGTTAAGAGAGCGAAAAAAATTGTTCCGTGCGCTTCAAAGCATCTTGTAGATGGCGGACTGAGAACTACTTATTTTAGTGGGGTTCAGTACGAATTAATTTCGTTTTCTACCCAGAAGACTCTTCGAAGAACTCTGAGGTACAATGCAATTATCAAATCCCTCAGCTAGAAAGACTAATCATTATTAAGAGGATCACTTGCTCGTCGAATTGACCTTTTGTGTTACCTCAGATATGCAGGCAATTACAAGTTGCTGTAGGTTGGAGGCCACGCTTGGGCTAAACATATTGAATACAGAATACCTTTTACTTCTAATAATTCAGCAACCTCGTAAGTTGTCGAAGGATCGCTCATTCAATATTCATCAAATACCAAACAGGAAGTGATATTTTCAATATTCCGATTAGCACTACGAGTGTTGCTCTATTTTCTTTTTTTACGAATGATGGAATTTACAAGGACTGTAAGATTTAATACTGTGATGCAACTTTGATTATCTAAAACTGGCCGGGTCGTCTCGTGTCAAATTAATGAAGTTGAAAATGATAAAGAAAGATAGGTTAAACACGGTTGTACTTCAATTTCTTCTTTTGAAAATTTATCCATTTTTTACTTCGTGTCTTTGTAATATATATGAATAGCACACTGCTATAAGCATTTTTCTGCATGATGCATCATGCATGTGTGATCGAACGTGCTTTCTATAAAATTTACATGATTTCAAAGTACAGAGGGGCCTTATAAAAAATCCATAAAATATTTTCTCATAAGCCAAAATGCAGATGATAGAAAAGTCCCAGAATATATCTTGCAAGAAGCATTACTCGTCAAACAAAATCAGCTTTATTTCCCTTTATCCATCCCCACTACGCTTGGTTTGTTTTGCTAGCTTCCATATTCATGAATTTTTCATTTATAAACCGTCTCAGTCAGCGTATACAAAAGTTACACAGGATAGATACATTAGGTATGTCATGTGTACTTGGAGAATGGGCCAGTTTTTTTTGCGCGCTCATCTTCCACTGAGATTAAGTAAGTAAAGGAAAACAAAAGAGATAGAGGAACGGGATGTTGGTTCTAGACCAGAGAGACGCTGAAGTACACACACAATCTTCCTGCAAAAGTGGAAGCAGTTTTTTTTGTGTTTTCTTTACTTTTCTCTCTCTATTATATCGTTCCTCCAAGTACATTTGCCGTCTCAGCTTTCTTGGCTTTCTCGACACGTTTCAAGCAAGTCTCGTCAAAATAAACACAAATATATTGCGCTTGTCAATTATTTACCTGAATGTTAGCGTTGTTCCTTCGTTTTCTTCTTTTACTCCCTCCAGATTCTTCTCCATCTTCATTCTCATCCTCTTCATCAATATCGTCTTCCACTTCATCTTCCTCATCTTTGGAATCTTCCTCCTTCTCTTGAAAATCTGAATGGATGGGGAAAAAATAACACATAATGTTCATTGTACTCAGATGTAGGCAGGCAAAAAAGGTTCCACATAATGTTTTCCTTCCTTTGTCCCATTCCCATTCTTTTCTCTTATTTTATCGACACATGGCGACATGCGTTAGTGGAAATAGGAGAGCTTTTCTAATGAGAACAACGGAAAATCCCATCTAGGGATACTCCGTCGCATTAACTTTTTTCGAGTTAAATAAAGCAGCTATCTTTCAATGAGACAACATGAATGAGTAAAAGTAAATTTCAAAACAGCAACAGGATATCAAGTTTTAAAAGTTGCTTGTGTTGAAAAATACTTTCTACTTCTGTAAGATTTGGGGCTAATTGAGAACAAGTATGTAAGTCATAATAATCGCTTCCTTGTTTGTCTTACTTGAGGTTTTTCCACCGGAAATAATCTAATTTGGGTTATTCTGGTGAGTTCATTGAAAACCGTAAATGTTAACATGTATAGATTTTGAAATAGGCTCTAAAAGCATTTACCTGACTCACCAGACTCGTCCCAAATGTTTTGATTTGGATTATTTATTTTCTGTCGAGAACATTCGATCCAGTAGCCAGGCGTTGGAATTAATTGATGAGGATACTCTTCGCAGAATTCATCTACAAGAACATCATCATTAGATACTTTTTAATAGGCAAAAAAACCGCTTACCCAGCATGTTCTTTGAGTTGCATATTTTTCACATGAAAAATTCACAACCATCGTAGACAAACATTTTATAATTAGCAAACCTGAACAAGCTTGTGGTGGTAATGGGAAGATAAGCGTAGTAGAAGATTTCCGTCTTGCAACAGCACATCCTAAGCTCTGAGGCTTAAAGGATCGAAGTTGATTCATAAAATCAGAACACTCCATTAGAGCCACGTCAGCAAAGTGAAGATCACACAAGATCTGATTTTTGAAACGACGAGCCCGTTTCTACGAAAAGGGAAATAGAAAACAAGTATAATCAAATATACGCAATACGTGCAAAACTCGCAAAAATTACAGCTTATTACACAAAGGGAGCTCGTTAAAGCTCTTTGCAAATTATTACTACCGAGTTAAAAACTTTTTTTTCTGCTGTGCATACCAAAAAGCATACTAATATGCAACATTTAAATGACAGAAAGGCGGAGCTAACTTTCTTTTCATGTGCTTGTTCCCTGTATTTTTCATACGCCCAACTAGCTCCTACTTCTACAGATATCTATGTCGTTATAAACAAATTGGCTCATTTATCATTAACGACGACTCACTATCCTTTCATTACGGGAACACGAGCATAATGAAACAGTCATCAACTTAATCAACTATAATTTTTTTCTAGAATTGCCAATTTTTCTCCAAATATGTACATATATATGTATTACATGCAGTTATGTATAATTTAGTGCAAAAAAGAACAACATGAAACGTTAAAATGTTGTAAAAAATAAACAGAATTTATTTCCATTACTTAGGTACAATATGTGTAGCATTGAAAGATGGAGAAATGTGATCGCTTTACCACACTATACTTTCTCCTCTCGCATAGTCGAAAAATATGTGAAGCTATGTGGCTAAGGCTTCCCCTTCCTTTTTGCAAAAAGCTATACGCTTCACTTAGCCAAGATGTGCAGCATTAAGTAGGCTCCAAAACTCAAAGTACAGCGTTTCCAGTTTTTTTTTGGGCGAAAAAGGTAACTCAAAATTCTATCTTTTTCCTTGGAGCAAAAATAGTGGAGAAAGTAAAAACGTATCCTGTGCATTCTTCATGACGCAATATTCAAGAGGATCATGAATATAGCTTTTTTCTTCAATGTAGACAGATTACATTACGAGTATGCATACAGTGAGTTAGATGCCCGAATATCCTATGCACACTGCGGCAGATTTTAATATTTTCTTGAGCTGAAAGCATTCAAGAATATTACGAAGGGAAGAAGCCGGAAAGAGAGAGAGAGGTGGTATGCATGGTGTAGACCTTTGGGAACAAAACAAGGGATTGCAAAACAGTAACAAAATTCTCATGAGGATGGTGTTTTCTCCATCTTCGTCGTTGCAATAAGAGATATTACCACTATATTGAATTTTAACATTTCCTTCAATGCGTCTACAAATGTAATATCTCTGTAAAATGAAAATCGTTCTTCATTCCTTACTCCCGTTAAATAAGACAAGACAAGACATCAAGTAGTGAAGCAGTAAAAGGAAAAATGCAAGGTGAACTGAAAAAGGGGTAACATCAAGAAAGTCAAAAGTGACCAAATCACTTGACATGCCAATTCTATTCTATAAGAATTGTTATTTTGGCCACATTTCTCTTGCTTTCTCTCTCCATTATGCATAGGTATGCGTTATTGCGTAATCCTATCGAGTATTGCCACTTTTCTTTAATATCAGATGCTTCAGGCATATTAAACTGTTAAACATAATGATCCTCTGAATTTCTATGTAGCCTATTTGTATAATATATGTACGTCTCATTCGACAAAAACTATATTATACTGATATTGATCCAGAGTGATGGATAGAGACCACAATCCGATGGAAGGAAAGAGAGCAATTAAATTAACTGCTGCTAATCTTTAATAAACGCAGACATTTTTTCGTTCCTTCTCTTGACTAAATCAATTACATTATAAGATAAAATCATGGAGTTCCTGTCAATGATCACATCTGTGAAATTTCGTGTCTGCATCTCTTCAAAGTCAGTGTACCGGCAGCCAGGAATACTCATCATCGTCTAGTATGCAGGCAAATACCCAAAATCAATAGCTTACCAATCAGACCAGATTCAATTTTTGCGTCTGCTTACTACAACTCTTACATACATTCAATAGTAGTCAAAAAGAGGAGAAACACTACCGTTTCCCGTGCTTACTTGATTGGGTCCTGACAGGTTGATTCCACACGAGTTGCATCGCAAACATTCCTCGTGGTAGTGGTTGTTATCGTAGAGGGACGACTGTTCTGTAATGATAAATCAACAAATGGGTTCGCCCGAGTTAGCACATACCATCTGCGCTCTTATTGAGTATATTTATGTAATCGAACGTACAAAAATACAACAGAAAATTTAAAAGCAGGCTGTAATTTCAACTACATCTCATTGACTGCAGTGACTTATGCATCATTAAAAATAGAAACTACTATTTAACTCATAAACTTGATTAATTGGAATTTGTTCAATGTGCTTCTGGTTCCTAAACACTTTTGTGTACTGACTACTGACGATTCTAATGATAACCTTATAAAAATGTCCTTGTAATTATTATTTATGAACGACTAAGCTGGCAAGTTTTATCTTCTATTAGAATTATAAATTGCTTTTAGGAATTTCCTTTAAAAGAAAGAAAGGAAGCTTTTGTGAGATATTTTAGAGTGCTAACCTCACTTATGTATATAATAACTACTTAAAATGTTTTTCTTGTAAAGACATCATTAATGGCATAATCCTTGAACAATTCTATCATAAAAATCATGGCATATTATTTGTTTACCACATGAGTTCTAGACTTAACAGAGCGTGAAAATCTAAATACGTGAGCCCTTTTGCTCTAATACATTGTACATCCAAATGCGTAAAGTAGGCAGACTGTGCACAAATTCAAACCTTTCCCTCGATCCG
This sequence comes from Orchesella cincta, assembly GCA_001718145.1. NCBI lineage: Eukaryota > Metazoa > Arthropoda > Collembola > Entomobryomorpha > Orchesellidae > Orchesella > Orchesella cincta. Next base: position 392,143 of record LJIJ01000042.1, on the reverse strand, counting down.
GTACAAGTGAACGGATTACCAGTTTCACCAATGCTTTCTACTTTATCCTCTTCTTCATGTTCCCTCCTTCCAGGAAGAACCCAGTGTGCACAAAGCCGACGAGTGAAGTGAACCACTTCATTTTCGACAGTTGTAGCGATTTGGAACACAAGAAAAATGAAGAAGCCACCCACGCACCAGCATACCTTAATAACAACCAGAACAGAAGTGTGGCTACCGATATACCTATATATTTCCACTTTACTTGCAACCAGTCCAGTGAATGGTGGTTGGTGCTAGAGTGAAGTCATAATAATAAGTGCAACTCCTAACACTAACCCTCAGCTCAGCTCTCTTGCTGGTATAAGAACCGGAAGACGGGGATAATAACCATATAGTTTTACATACAAAAACAATGCAACCCAGTTCCCGGGGAACAATGGAAAAACAATACCGACACAAACTCATGGTTGCGAAATGTGGAGTAAGGGAAAGGATTACACAAGTACTAGCCAGAAGCACCCATATAGTGGAACTACCAAACCAACGACTACCACTTTCTCTCCGTTCATTCATTCTTTTCGCTTCCACATCTGTGCGAGCGGCACTCACGCCTTTTTGGGACTCGCCATATTATGAAAAGAAACAATGGTATGCATACTACGAGCGAGCATGCAATTCAGATTTCGTTCCAACGGCTCCAGTCAAGTACCAGAGACAAGGACTAGCGACTTTTCGTTTCGTATCCTCGTGTATACTTGCTCATCCTCCTCCACCCACCCAAAGTGTTTAACCTATATATTTTTCAGAAGGAGAAGAGTTGTGTAGTTTGTGCCGTATACTAGTGAAACGTAGTTGGTAGTAGTAATGATAATACAAAATGATGATATTATGATAAAAGTTTATGCCTTTGGATGCAGCCGTGTAGTTTGCTTCGTAGACTTTTAATGCAAACCAAAGCAAGAGTCCCAAGCGTGAAAAACTCACACCAGACTCAAGACCCAGATGTATTCATCAACCAACTCTGGGAATGGATGCATAACATAAAATGCTTCAAAATGTTTCGGGTACTCCTACTTCCCTACAGAGACTTTTGTCCTGGATGCTGCTCCTGATGATGATGATGATGCTGATGGTACTATTGTGGACTGAGGAGTGAACGAATGAGCTAGTGACTCGGAATGAGTGAACGTGAAAGCAGAGTGGAGTAGTATTTATATGAGAAAAATTCTGTGAACGAGGACATTTCCCTCTTTTCTCTATACCAAACACATCCGAATGAGATGAGAGGTTTTCAAGAACTATGGTTGTAGTAGTAGTGTCGTGCATGGTGCATGTATACGCTAGAGAATTCTTTGCTATATTGGTAGCAGTGGCTTTCTGTTTAACAGCTAGCTAGACCAAGCTGTAGCAATTTAACTTTCTTTGTGTAGACATCATGAGGGCACATTGTTAAATTTTAGAGGTTTCAAGTTTTTTTTTTTGTTTCTTGGGTTTCCAGTAGAATTTTAAATAAGAGCTTTTTGTTCAACTTGGTTTGTAATGACTGGAAAAGAAAAAGGAGTGGGATTACTATCATCATCAGGGTCATTAAAAAGACTGGAATAGTCGCTCCTTGTCGATAGTATAGTGAGTGCAGATTCCGAGAAAAATGTGTACAACTATAAAAAGCTTGTCGTGTCATGAGCGCAATCAAGACAAAGATTTATTATTATTGTTACATTTTATTCTTCCAAAGATGCAAGAATTTAAGCCGCAGACAAACAAGTCGAACCCAGATCTTACAATCATAGTTCAAAAGGGCATTGCTAATTAGTTTATACCGCTTAAACAAACACGTCTCATTCATCATTATTGATCAATAACCTGTCAATAATGGATTGGATTCAAGTACACATCCGGTTATGATTTGACTATTGACTCGCCAATTACACAACACGACACGGCCTACATTTTCAATACAAACAAAAATAATGAATTCATTAATTCTGAAAAAAGTGAGCAAAAAAGAGATCGATTGCAGGTTTTAGGATTCTCACAGCAGTTGTCATTTGCCCTCACTGTGATGCACTAATACAGACAAATAAAATAGCTGAATAATTGCAATTTAATCACTAAAATTTCTGCGCCATCGAGAACAAAGCCATTAGTCAGATTATTTACTGCTGTTGATGTATAAGAATACTTGGAAAAAATAAATTAGGGAAAGATATTGAAAATTGAAATTAATTCAGCCATTTGGGTTTTAATTATCGTATAAGGAATTTCGATATAAGTATTTAAGTAATTAAGTATTTTTAATGATATAAGTATATATATTACAGTAGTTCTCTCCTATCAAATCCCAACCAACCGTAATAAAATAATGGACTTCTTAACGGTGAGGAACGTCAAGTCAATAGCAATCAAATTGCCGTGCAGCAATCACCAGTGCAATAATTCATTTTCGCTACGTAAGCACTTGGAATAGCACCTCCATTTCTCACTATCAGAGCAGCGCCTGTCCCGTTATACGACGGATATTTTGCCCTGAAAATTGTGCAAGGGAAAACCTACGTAATGAGCTCATAATAACGACACTTTATTAGAGAAGTAGTCGACGTCTTGACAAGTGGAACTGTTACGTTCTCTCAGAAAGTCAAGTGTGAGTCTCTACAACTTTCTTCTAGTCATAACAAGTGGATATACCGAATACATGCTTGCTTTACATGGAGTAGGTATACATCCGTATATATACGTCTAAATTGATATATGCTCATTCATTTTACAATCAATATAATATGTTCCCGAAAGCAGAGGATCTTTTCATTTTCACTCACCAGGCTTTTCATGCTGTCAACTGCAATTCATGTCATTTATTGCCACACATCTATTTCCTCTGGTAATATAAATACACGTGCAAACTACGCATACATACAGATATTTACGTTTTATGGCGTTCATAATGCATAAGAAAGATAAGAATGTTTAATATACTCCGTATGTTTTCACCAGTTTTCTCGCTTTTGCTGCCTCCTTCTGCACCGTCAGCTTGACATATTAATACTATTGTAACGAAAATGGGTTTAATTTCAATTTTACTGATGTAAAACACTATTTTCAAGCATTTCTTCTTGCAGTTTAATGCAGAGAAAGTTCAAACGGTTTAAACTTCCTAAACACATGTATAATAAACAAAAGTGAATGAAAGCCATTTACTTTCACTGTCATAACAGTTTGCCAGCCACAACTTGCAGTATTTTCTTTGCATGTATTCCATTAAAAATATTCATGGAATTATAGGGTCTTTGATCATGTTTTTAGGCCTTTTAAATGCAAATTTTATTTCAATTTCAGTTCAGACTTACGTAGTGTGTTCTAGGAACATATCAATGTGCACCTTATGTATATCAGTGAATATACAAATAAGTCATACGTGAATACAAGGGGTTTTTATTACAAGGAAATTGCATTTAATTTAAGCTATGCATTTGAACCGTTGGAGCGGAACTCAACTGGCGATGCAAATCGTAACTTTTACATTCTTATTTACAATACAAGTACCTCACTGTACTTCTCTTTTATGGTCAGTTAAATTGCTCTGAAATTGATACATTATATGTACTTTCACACAAACACTCCATGGTCGCATTGCTACCGGTTTATAGAGATTCAAATCGATATAATACTTCATATAATGAATATATATTAGTGATGTGGATTTGCCTCTTCATAATTGAGACATAATATTTACTTTATACAAATTTACTACAAAATCCTTTTCTGTTGATAGATAGGTCTCGGATACTAATAGATGTGTGTTTTGAAAGGCTGCTCGCCATTAAGCCTAACTGATGATGATATTATTTTCAGCCTATCGGATAGCCTTATATAATGATGATATAAACTGCCGGTCCATGGTCTGTGCTTTGTCCAATAATACAGTTTCCTGTACTACTACAATATAAAAACGCCTTTTCGAACGATGAGTTTAACACAAACGTATACATATACTGATACATCTGCGACGATGAGTTTACATAACCGTGGCTGATTATTTCCAGAGTCTACCAGCACACTTGATACCCAGCAGGTACAAAAAGTACCGGATATAGAAGGGAGCTCTGCCAACTCTCAAATTCTCGAGACACTCTGGTAAACGAAACATAAGATTTAAAGGGACTTTCTCGTAGCTTTTCTGAGTTGTGTAATCCCACGTTCACGCTTTTTCCGTTTTCTTTTTTATCTTTAACTTTGGGATTTTCTTCTTATAGCTAATGTTATGCATACAACTTGCACTGAAGACTCCGTCAACGTGATAAGATGGCCTATAGTAATGTAAGTCAAATCGATCCATTTTTTCTACTTGGAAATTTCATGCATGACATGCACTCGCGTCATTATTCTGCCGCCTTTGCTGGTGTTTCTTGTGCTCATTCCATCACATCCATCCATCCACCTTTATGAAACCACACCACGTTCTAAGTGATCTTCCGGGACATCGCGATAACAATGTATATGTGAGATATGATAAAGGAAACCTAAGAGGATAACGCTTTACCAATAGTCACTTCATTCTCTCGCTCAATACTTCCACAAAGATAAGAATTGAGAAGTTTGCAGCACATCAACTAGGTGTACCACTTTACCATTGTGAAAGAAAGATCATTTCGTTTCTACGAATCCCGAAACCAAGAAGGAAAGTACGACAGAGTAGATGATGGGTAGTAGATGGGACCAAAACCACGTATTAGTTGAGCCGAGCCGATGCGTAATACTTTTGTGAATCCTTGCGAGGGATCTGTTACCTGATTTATTCTTATTAAAATGATAATGGCGAAGTAAAAGTTGCTTAATTTAACCACGATGGAAATTGGAACCTGGCTTCGGTTTACTACTATAATACATAAATGGCAGTTTTTTTAATAAAACGGATTCATATAACAGCTTTTTTGCTCTAGTAAATCTTTCCCTTATGCAATCAGTTACATCTTGATGTATATTATAAATAAATATACAACGTCAATAATAATCGGGTCACATACGAACTCGATACTTTCTATGTAAACTGGGTTGCGTGTTGTAAACTATATGAGCCTTTAGTATTCTACTGAAACGTATTAAACAGTAGCTTAGCTATCCAACAAACTAACAACATTATGTTTACTCAATCTTAGCAAGTTTTGGCTCGTTCCGAATGATGAGTATGAAAATGGGTTGCAAATCATATAGGCCAAACATCCGCAGTGAAAATATAAGAGATCTGATGGTAAAGTTTTGAGTATCTGGAGCGAAAATAAAAGTACCGACAATTTTATTCAAATCGATATACCATCAGGAAATATGATCCTTTGAAGAGTTGAATAATTGAAACTGTTTTTACAATGTAATCTTCCCTCTGAAATGTTACACAATCATGCGGAAAACGTTTACTTATGAAGGGAAAGCAAGATGAATTATTATTTTGACTACAATACAAACTAAACTTGTAGATTACGTATAATATGAAACATTGTAGTATATTCTTTATGAATACTTTAGTATAGCACATAAATAGGTTCAGAGTGCGCTATAAACGGCATAAAATCACTCTCATAATGTTTTTCCATTTTCCAGAAACTTTTAGACACTAGCATTAAGGTAAGGAGCAACACAGAAAAGACAGCTGGTGTAATTAACTAGTAGTACACAATCTGTACATTTGCATATAAGACAGGCTGCCAGACATTTTCCGCTCGAATAGCTCAAGCTTAAGTTGTGTTCGTCGTAACATGTCAATTTTTTAACAGAATGAAATGTGAGAGCGAGAGCGACCACAACGTTCTAGATATCTTGTAAAATGGAACAGCAGCTGTGCTGTGCTTGCTTGGATGTTGGCATGATACAAACAACGTGAACGTCAAAAAGGAGGAACCTGATATGTGTCTCAGATTTCTTTTGTCAAACCAAAGTCGTCCAAAAGTTGAAAGTTTCTTCGTCCTTTTTCATCCACCTCAGCTGAGCTCACATTGCCGTCAACTTCACGGACCAGCTCGCTTTTACTCACAGCAGTGTGACAAGATCTTCCAAAATTAAGATTGCTACATGCCTGATCGATTCGTCATGATTTGAATGAAGAAATTCTTCGGATGAATGCCACAAGAAATCCAATTTTATTTCAAGGTAACTAACAAATGAACATCAGATACGGATGAGCTGAACGATTTTGCTATCACATCATAGAAAAACAAATATAAACCATCCTTCCTGTTTACCTAAATAGATTGGAACAGCCCGATATAGAGAATTCTTCAACCCATCATCACCTAACCACAGAATATTATGGCCAGATCAAAATGAAATCTTGCCCCACTCACCACAAAGCTGTTTCAACTATATAGTAAGTGAAAGTAGAATATTTAGGTCGGGCGCATGTTTTTTTCCTTCAGGACTTTTCACTAAACTTTTTCGAAAAAGGAAAAATAGTTTTCAAGTTGTTTAGTTTCAAAGATGAAGCTCGTAACTTCCACCTCATATTACACAATGTTGATGATGGAGAGGAAACATAAAATGGAATAATAGTTTTTTGGCCACTAGGTGTAGTATAGAGACGAAAGACGGGAAAATATCAAAATGTTGGTTCGAGCTTTCTCCCAACTCCTGATAATTCGGTGACGTCGAATTTAAAGAAAGTTAGAAAAAGGGAAAGCAAAAAAAGATGGAGTTGTTGTTGTTTGTTCATTCTTTCAAGTTGATAGAAAAGAATGGCAGATGAGTCGAGGAGAAAAAAGTTGGAAACAAGAAACTACCTGCCTTGTATATATGGTGAAAGAAGTGTTTTTACGACTAATACTTTCTCCTTGGCTCTTTTTCCCCCCAACACAAGGTTTTCCTTTTAGCATTCAACATTGACAAAGCTGACACGGGAATAGATAGAGCGTAATGCAGCAATATAGGACGTAAATAAAATTCAGACGAATGAGACTTTTTTGTTTAAGTTGGCATTGTTGTGTGAAACATGAGAATAAACATAAAACTCGAAATGGATACACGTTACACCGCCACTCCTCCCAGCATTCCGTTACAGTATTAATTTCACAGATTTATCTTTCAAAGAAAAGTAAGAGTAATTGCACGTAAAAAGAATGTCATTGCATATAATGAATTATTAAAATGTATCCTTTCTGTCCATCGAATTTATACTCATATAATGTATAATATATTGTATAATATACGGATACGTATATTATATAAGTTCATCGACTTGCTGCATTTTGGTATGACATTTCTCAATAAATTCCCTTCATCGTTTATTTTATTACATCCTAAACCCGATGTAATCTTCAGAATTCATCTATAGCCCAAATTCCCGAGAATGGTTAAGTGATGGTATCGATGTTTATAGAAGCGGCAATATAGCCTGTCTGTAGTTTAGTGCAGTGGAGGGTGAAGTATGTAACACAAATCATACAATGCTCACTTTTACCCGGATACTCGGTCCATGTCTGAACAGACAAGGGAACTAACTGCGGCTTGGCAAGCACTTCCATTTTTAAGTGATAGAAATGAAAAAGGTATTAAAGGCAGGAAAAGGAGCAAGCAACAGGAATAAACGCATTTCATCACAGAAAATAGTCTCTGTCACTCATTCAGCACACGAATGACGTCGGCTTTCTTGCTCTCTCTGAGGACAAATGAAAATTCATAGGATTTGGAGTAATAACGCACCATCAAAAGAAAAAGGACTAGCACTATTTTTGCTAACGACGAAGGAGCCAAGAAATCTCAGTTGTGGATGGGTATATAAACGAAACACATAAAAGGAGCTCTTGATGAGCATTGGAACAGATAGATAAAGTATATTGTGTTAATGTTCTCTATGTATCATATATATGGTGTCTGCAACTTGGTGCATACGTGGTACATCTGTATGAAGCGACTCTATAGCAAGTGTCATGCACGGCGTCGCAAGCGATATCATTACAACACAAATTCTACATTAGCTGATTGCTCCGCGTCTCGAACACGACGTGATTCGGCTGTTAATACAAGTGTACAAAAACACCACTTTTGTGGTAGTGCAGCTGGGAGAAAGTCGAATGCTAATCTTCAAACAGAATGTTGAGGAGTCGTCACGGTTTGAGAATAAAGTCTTGCTATTGTGCTTACACATCAGCCTGAGTACTCGTATGCATGTTCTACCCTCATCTTACCTGCAGACTTATCACATGTAGGCCCAACTAGCCCGGTCTAACTACTACTATTCTGCACAAGCCAGCGGATAAAGTAACAAACTTTCTCATACCCTCTAGTTATATAACTTGCTAGTTATATACATTTATACATAGTTCTAAGTAGTTGCATTAAATATATATGTAGGACGACATATTAATAAAGATGGTAGATTAACCTTCCCCGGAAATATATTTGGATTCACAATTTAAAATTATTTGCAGTTTAGTACGTCCAGAGAAAGTCGCAACAAGATGCACACTCATTTAAAACCGTCAAAAGAAAAATGGAAGTAGCATTAAACAAGCATCCTTAAACTGGCTTCAAATAGCAAAATTGAATCGTTCTCACTCTTAAATTACATTTTGCAAAAAATTTAACACATTAAAGAAGATTGTGTTTTGAGCATAAATATGTTTTGTATCATATGTGTATACGGATTTGTATAGGTATAGATATATGTACCTGAATTGAACATCACTTTTGTTCTTGTGCCAAGTGTTTTGGTTTGTTGAATTGCATGAACCAAGATAAATGCTCACGCACCCAAACAAACGGCCACGTATTTTATATGGGATCCATATCCATAAATACATAATTTACTAAAGTGCCTCCTTCCCATTACTTTACTATAATGTAGAGTTATATGCTTTCAGTATGTTTATTAGTGTTACATATTGGGGCATACTAGATATATGTGTATCAACCATCCGGTATATAGAACAGTACTTTGGTCACAGACAGAAGAATCCATGGAGGAAGGATACGTACATGACCGACTTCAAGGAAAGGAATTCGGCGGATTTTCTCTTTCCTTTATCCTTCTGCTTTTACTCTTTATGTAAAAGAAACACTTTCACCTTCGTCTTTCCATCCGCTCCTCAGTGAGGTAAAATAAGAAGTGCTGTTGTAGATTCAGTTTACATCTGGGAGTACCCAACCTACCTAGCACTAGCAAGGTTACATGCTTGTTGCAAGTCTCGTTCATTGTCTCCGTTTCCTTGATTCAAAGTTGTACATATTATTATTATAAATTTGCTGTACTTCATTTTACCGCACGCATACAAATTGGAGCACTTTAAAAGTTCCATTAGTACAAAATAAAAAAGTCAGGCAGAGCTACCAGTTGCTACACTGATACTACTTTTATGGACGAATGTATTTTTGGAACACGTGCAGGTGCTATGAGGTGGAAAGAGTACGGAAAGAAGTAACGTTGGCTAATGCATCCATGTCCCATTTATATCCCACATAAAATATTTTGTTCAATAGAATGTACGAATGCGCATCACTTATTTTAAGAATATTATATAGAAGCTAGCTCAGGTGGAAATGAATAAAACACTGGAGCATTGAGCACTAGCGAAAATGAAGCTGCCTAAATTGCAGGCATTTTTCTCGGAACAACAAAAAGAAATGACATGAAGCCAAAAGTAAAGTCATGAAGATGATGAAGAAGCTGATGTTGATGATGGTAGCACAACGAATGTGGAAAAGTAACCAAGACAGACCAAAACATCCTGTACTTTACAAGTCACAACTAATGGACGTGTACATATACTTAAATGCATTCTCTAACAATTTCTCGCCATAAAGCAATATAACGCAATGAAATGTACAGTAAAGAATAATATATGTGTACTAAGAACATAGTCAGATTAGCCCGTCCGTCCGTCCGTCCATCCATCAGGTTCATACTTTCTCAAATATTTCAAAATTTAATTCTGCTACGCTGTATTAATATATATAAATCTGTTTGCAACAAAATCAGTTTGTACATTTTCGACTATTCAGAATGGCCAGAAGTTTATTGTGACATGGTCGCTTCCAACAGTCTATTTAAACGCACATACTCACGCGTTTGTTGCGAGGTTTATTTTTTTTTTGTAGATCAAGCTCAGTGTGTGCTTTCCATTTCCAAGAAAATTGTAGAACTGACTGAGTGAGTGTAAGTTAAAGACGTGAATAGCAAGACATTTCTTTACTGTAAATATTCTATACTGACTGACTGACATGCCAACACACTAACTGACTCACTGACTCAAACTAATCGTAAGAGTGGAAGACTGGCGGAGTTTTTTTTATACTGTAACTTGCATCGTCTGGCTGTGCCTTACTTTGCTTGACGATGACGAACTATTCTCTGAAGAAGAAAATTCAAGAGAGAGACAGAGAAACGAAATTGTGTGCATTTACAACACAATACATGCTCTCATTCTTTCTTATTTTGGGGAGCTACTTTCACGGATGTACTTACAAAACCCCCGCATTTTTTATTTCGTTTGGAGGAAACTCTCACTTTGTGAATAACATGTTTTGTGTATATCCTACTTTAGTTTGTTGTATGCTCACATTCTAATACATTTCCTGTATTTTTAACCTGTTTTCTCGGAAGTAGTAGATAAAATTAGTTGGAGCACAACTACATTGATTGCTCCCACTACTTTGTAAGCTTTCATCATGACTACATTCACCTCAGTTGTGCCAAAAGAAAGAAAAGCGGAGCAACAGGAAACTCTTGATTGCACGGGTCTTTTCCCACTGATTTCATTGTAATGACAGTTTGTATTAAAAGATATTTTTCCTCTATGGAGCATACACTGCATAAATACAAATCAAATCAATAAATTTCTTGATAACAGTGAAAACGAGCTGATCAGTATGCATGTTATTCTCTCGTGTTTTGTATACACTTTATTTATGAAACAGAATGAAAGATGGTGACAAGTGGAACGTTTAGAATGTACATTAGTTACACTCCGTGCCTGCCTATGCACAATTCATAACTGTAGGAGGAAAAGTGACAAGCCAACCTTCATTTTCAGAAGCTGCTGCGTGTGCAGCCAAATCTATAATACATTTCCCGGGTTGTGTCTACGCTTTCCTCTGTGCTTTCACATAATTTGCACATCTCATCTCCTCGCAAACAACTCACTACAAAAACGTGCCCATGTTTTGTCAGCCAACCCAACTTAACTTTGGGTTTTAGCAAAGCGTGTATTTTACATGCATTAAAAACGAGCACTTTTTTCCCAGCAAAAAAGAAATATTATCACATCTGCATGAATAAATGTTTGCAAATGTGTAATGGAAATTCTCGGAGCAATGATATGCGAATCGGATAGAAGTCTAAACAGACAACTATGTATATTTTATGCCCGCTAAGCTAATACCCCGTTCCACTATAGTTTGTTTTACATATATATATAAATGGATAGCATTAAGCTGCCTTTTCTTGGCATTTCTTTAAAACTACGTATGTACGTAGCGTTTTAACTGGAAAACTACAGTACAAGGAAGCCCCTGCATGTGCTGGCTGGAACTAGCGTGAGGTTATTATATATAATGTATAACGATCATCAACACTTTTCCCAAGCAAGCGTGAACACTTACGATAAGGCCCATTATGTTTCACTTGGATGAGCTCTTCAGTATATTATGCAGCAAGATATGTGAATGAACGCTTGAAAAAGTGAAGAGAAAACGTAGCAATGATAATAAAAGATCTAACGATGAAAGCCGTCTCATGTTGGGCCTGACTGTGCATAACCCATCTAATATGTACATATTTTTTCATAATGAAGGTAAACGGCAAATTGGGGCGATGAAATGTAGACATTACCTCTTTGTTATTACTATATTACTATTATTTACCCCGGTTGGATGTGAGCCCGTGTTTTTATGTGTATTGTACTGTAGATAATATTAACCTGATGAATTACATAAAAATTGAATGTTGAAAAAGCTAATTCAGCTCCATTTTATATGTGGCGCTACATCAAAGTATTATTTTGAGGTTGGATGCTGGTGTATGTCATTCAATGATCCAATTAATTGCCAGTAGTAAGCGTAAACATTAAAGGAATACGATACATTCATGACGATACTCAATAATCTGAATAACCCCTTAGTAAATAAATTTTATGTATTTTGGTTAGTCAGGGCGAGTCAGGCAATTATCTGCTATAGTTGTTTTCCAGATTTAAATCCAAACTTACATGCATTCGGTATCCAGTCCTGGTTTTAAACGGTCCGCATTTTATACTTCATGATTTACTGGTCGAAATCGTTAATTTCACAACACGATTCACATACTCGAATATACTTTATCCTTATAATTCAAACTGGTTTGCTAAATTTATCTTGAGTCATCACAACGTCAATTCGCAACGTCATATCTTTGTAAACCTATAAACTCTAATGGATAATGTAACTATTCTAAAATGGAAGATCTAAAATCGGATGGAAGAAATGATAATGATGGGTAGGTTTATAACAACGCACTTGAACACTCCAATCACCTAGTGGAGACTTTTAACCATCAAGAGAAAATTGTCTCACATGCTTTAATAACAATTCTTCACATTATCTCATAATCCACACAAACGTACTAGCAGTTAAAATGCCTTCACTTTACTTTGGAAAGATGTTTTAATGATGCCACCACTGTAATTATCACATTAATTTGCAATGACTGCATATTTGTCAGCAAAGTTTAATTACTGCATCCATGCAGTATCGTATGAAATGAGTTCATATACATACATGAATCTGCAACTGGAAGCAACAGTTAAAAAACACATCATCAATGACGACCATTGGCTTCAAGCTATCTATTGCGGGGAACGTCTACCAAACTTTTGTAATCTTTTCTTGCTTTCTTCTCACAATATTGTTTTAATGACTCATGAAGCGACAATTGAATCCAACATTAGTATTGTCTTGGCGCAAACAATAGCCATAACTTTGAAATAAAACATGGTTCACTATTTCACCTCGTATATATCCATTTGAAATGAGTGAATCCACACGATTAAGGTCTAATGTTTACACCAGGAGAACCACACAATGACTGAAAGCGAATTCCTCTCTACACTTGATCCACTACATTTTTTTCCTGCTATCAAAAGGAAGTGGTAGTAAAACGGGCAACATGGTTTTGCTTCAAGGGATATGAAACGTAGAGAAAAGTGAAGAGAAAGTGAGAAGCCTATGCATATTTTGGTAGCTCATGAACATAGACACGGTGCCATGCTTCTGTACTTGGCTCCACGCACACAATAGTGAATGGAGGACAACAGTGAACAATAATGTGTTTTTTTGCAGTGCAGCAACAGCTTCTACTCGACCATGTATCTTTATTTCGAATGAAAATTTTTCATATGAAAATTGTATCGCAGATGGAAAATATAGTATAGTGTGGAGCTAACAGAGAAGTACGGACGACTATCTAGCTAAAATGATTACGCTGAAATTTCTATTCTGAATAGCCATCGGCGAAGTTATATTATTATATTTAGATAGGAGTATCAGAGTACAAGTGGCAGTAGTAGTGGTGGATGCTATGCAAAACTCCAACAGGCTGTGCAGAGCAGAGGGAAAGCAGCTGAACTGCTACTTATTTTATTACGGACGCCTTTCTTTCCACACAGGAACCTGCCTATCATCTTGTTCTTTTCACCGGAACTTGCGGGCTACTGTGGGGTTTGCAAAGCTGTGAATGAAGGTGGGTCCCAGGAAATCTGGTAGAGTGAGCTTCGTTGTGTTTTGGAGAAAGCTTACTATCATTTGAAATGATGTTTTTAACAGCTTCAGACCTTGAATGGAACTTGATACCGTATGAACCTAAATGCTCAACAAACATGCATTTCACACACACAAACACAGATATATTTTTTTTGCATTTACATCCGTCCTTTTAATGCAGTAAATGTGAATGAAAGAAAAGTATGAATGAAACCGGGTAAATCTTGATGAAGCTGACACTAACACTGGCGACACAACAGTCAACTTAAAAAAATTGAATCAAAGCCTACCTGTTTGCGTACTTGTGTCAAAGAAAGCGCAAGTTGTTTCCACAATCATGCTTCCAATGGTCCCATCCGTGATCTGTGCTGCTGAATCTCGTCTACCACGGGTTTTTGTCATTTCCTCTGATTGCGTCGACTGTCTCCTGAAACAAAACCGATTGAATAACTTTAATCGACTGGAGAGACTAGTTTGATCAAGAGAAAGTGTAGAAACGTGTTAATATTCAAAGTTGAAAATATCCCGATAAAGCTGCCTTGCTTCTTCAATAGCAAGACATTGACTGATAAATTTTTTAACAAAAAATACTGAATTTATTCAACACTTGTAGTCATGTTGAGGCAGTTTAGTCCTTTACGTCCTTCAGTTACAATTTTACCCTAGAATCACCTTCAGCTTGTAGCCAAATTGTTGACTTATCAAGTGAATGAATCATTACTTTCCAATGTAAATGTGACCCACCCACAGTAATTTTCTTAATGGATGATATAATGTAACTGTTAATCAGCTACAATAATACACTTCACCAGTTTCTGACAATTGGAGTCACAAGTTTTTTTATCGGTTAGCTAAATTAAAAACATTTCAAATTTAAACTGGAAGTACTAATGTTTATACCAACTCTTGATATCCTTTGCGACACATTCATAAATACTTCATAAATCATTCATAAATCTCCAATACTTTTGTATACTAATTGAAGTACTAAAAATTATCTAAAGAGCTTGTTACTACATCACTAGTTGAATTTTTGAAACTGCGGAATATTTCCGAACCTAAAATTTCTACAACGGATCATTTCCTCGGTGGTCGATTGTCTTCTAAATCCTCTAGCTATTAAAATCTCTTCTGTGGTTGATTGTCTTCGTAAATTTGGTCTTGGTGCAACGGGAGATGGTTCCCGTGAGGAACATGTTGACGATGAGTCGGGAGACTTTCTCGACCCTCGTCTTTCATCAGTCGTCACCTGTAATTAAAATTTATGATATAAGACAAGATTCACTTCAGGCAAATTTAATGTAAAACACAGAATATAATGTCACCCAAACTACACATTACCGTAGATTGTCTTCGTGACTGTCGACGTTTTCTGTTAAAGCGAGTATCATCTTCTGCAGCAGAGTCAGGAGACAATGAGTCTCGACGAGCTTTCCGCTGCAAAGCCAAATGCTCATCGCTTGTCCCATCATCGGGGGATAAGAATGGCCTACAATTTCAATGTAATAAAAACCAACAATTAAAATGACATGTAATCAGCCATAAACTTCATCTAAATAGTAACCAAACTATTTATATGTATTTATAATAACATTCGAAGTTACAGAAAGTTTACAGGAATGTGAAGAAAGTACATAATGAAATTCATATAAAATTAATAAAATCCATAATAGTCGGGTAAATAGAGGGTATGCTGTTACAAAAACTCAGTACTAATTTTACATTCGGTCGGGGAAACAAAAAAAAAGAAAATTTGCGAGAGCAAACAAGTCAAACCTACAGAAAGGTAAAATGAATACGAATTTGAAGAGTACAACGTCCTTTGTAACTGAAGAAACGTCACCGAAAGTACAAAAATATTCTTCCGGTTGACAATACTATAGGACAAACATACAGAATATGTGCGATTGATCTCAGTGTACATAGCTATACATTTCATGAGAACACTCTTGTCATTGGCATCATACTGTCCATGATTATCAAGGTAATTTGGTAATATACATATTATCTACGAATAATTATGCACAGTTAAGTACAGTATATAATTTATATATACGCATATTATCTTATGATGAGTAAAAATCTGATAGGTGTTCACTTTTTCTAGTGTATGCGACAGAGTAGATGAGAAGAGAGAAGACAAAAAATTTAAATAGACACATACGTTGTGGAACAAAAAGAAAACTGTTAGCGTTTTTTGTATTGAGTTTTGAAATTGTTTTAGCAACCTTTGAAATGGTCCTGCTTTCAGTGCCACAAATCGGTTTCCGTCACGAAATTTATTGAACTGCAACCGTCTCAACTCATCTAACTCTCTGATCTGCGGCATCCTATAATATTTACCCATATACAACACAACAATTTTTGTAGATAAAAGATAAATATACTGAGATGTGAACAACATGAACACGTACAATGTAATCAGAGTGACCAACCATATTAAATCTACTAAATTCTTTGTTCTAGGGCTACAATGCCTAAAGTTCATAGTCTACCACACCACCAATTAGCTTCCTATATAAATCATCAACGTTATTCAACCACTTTTTCATCTACTTTGACATTTTTGTCCAATTTTCTCTGCTGGAAAAAGTATTTTGTTCTTGCTTATAATCTTTGGAGTTTTAAGAATTTTATATAATTCGTGTGTTCGGGACGGAAGTAAAAGTTATTATAGAGAAAGAACAAAGGTACAATGTAGCAAATGCGCGAATATACTTTTACACAAAAAAACGTGACTAATGAACCCAATACAAAATACAAAAAATTGGCGAGGGAGAAAGAAACAAGAAAATTACAAAATTCCGTGTTGGAACCAATTTTGAAGTTCAGTTTATTACATTTATGAGCACAGGGAGCTATGTCAAGTCGTTGTTAAAAAGAAATCAGAAAAATTCCAACGAACAAACCCTTCCACAGACTGCCCAGAGTCTAGACGCATTTGGTATGTAACAGTATATCGGTTTGGTTACATTATTACGGACGCTTATTGCGAGGGCGTATATAGAGAAAATCCGACGGTGGCATTCCTTGAAGTGAAAGCTAATAATTGACTTGCTTGAAAAGAAACATGCTGATATTGCATACACATAATATTGCAACATGTTTGTCGTCTGCTGAGCTGAGGTTGAGTTGGGCTATTGCTATTGAACTAATTACATTTCGTGTCCACCCACCATATTTTTTGTTATAGTTTTGTCCTGAACTACATTTCAAAAGTAATGACACAACCAAAGGAAATATTAAAACTTGTAGTTTTTTATCACAAATAGCAATCTGTTAGTCTCTCTCTTAAACATTTTCCCACAATTTATTGATACTTATACACTCTACGTAGATTCAAAACGATGCAGATTGGCAGAAGAGGGAGTAAAAGAGAAATGGTTGTTTAGCTATATAAATATAAAAAGTCTAAAAGGACGCTACAAAATAGTGTGAATGTAAGAGGCTTCGTTAATATTAGAGTAAGCAAAAGTGGAGAAATTGTGCTCATAGTATTCTTTCTTAATGATGTAAAAAAAGTGCTGGATAAATGCAATTTAAACAACTCAATCTCAATGTATCTTTATATACATTCTCTCAGCTTTCACTAAGCAAAAAACTTGACTATCGTGAGCATCCATCTATTATATATCTTAACTTATATCATTATCATTATCATGTTTATAGATGTGTCTTTTGAGTTTACTTTGATCCACGTCTCTTGGTTCCGAACTCATCCAAAACGGTAGATTGTCTTCGTAAGCGATGTTTATTCGTGAGATTTGGTCGTTCAGGAGAAACTCCTGGTTTTGAACTACGCCTTATGAATTCCCTACGGATTTTCTCACTCGAACTAGGCTCTACAGGAGAAATTGCTGGTGGCGGAATAGGTGGTTCTACAGGTTCTACGAAAAAAGTAAACAAACGTTATCATATTTCATCATCCCTTTGCCTCCTCCTTAGAAGAGTCTCTAATAAATTGTCAATGTGGTGGCGTGTTCATAAAGCCCAAGCGTAATACATCGCCTTGCCTTGTTGTACCATATCATATTACATCCGCATTAATTATCAAAATTGATTGTGATTTGTATTAATGTATACCTGGAGAAGTAACTATTCGCTTAAATGTAGTTGCAGTAATGGACCCACGTCTTTTATCAACAGAAGTTTTACGAGAGAGTTTCCCTTTAATTATATCTGCGGATGATTCTCTTCTTTTGGTCCGTGCACCAACAGTGCTACTTATTGTCGACTCCCGTCTTGCCCACGGTAACGATCTAAAAATAACGAGAGGAGGATCACATGAGAACAACAAAACAAACATTTCACATGATACCATTACAAACACAACGTAATAATCACATCGTTGTACTTAAGATGCTGATGACTAATACGGATACACCTTTTTCACTTCATCAAACCAACCACACAACCACCACCCACTCAGATAGATTCAACTTAAACCATGTCATGTTTCAATTGCCTGGAGGAGTCATTTAATAAGAGAAAGTAAAAATGCTGTCAGTAGACGACTCCTCTTAAAAAGATTATTGTTCCCCCACCAGTGTATAGTTGCAAAAAGTTCATATTTGGAAAGTAGGTGAAAGCCGGCAAACCAAAAACTTTGACATTACATACATGCCGAAAGAGCATGTGGAGTTTGTGGAGTTCATAGAATTGGAGTACAGCAACAGCTGGAACATCAACATATCCCTCATAGTTGTGTGTAAGTAAGCAAGACAAGAATATACCGGTGGCTTGACAAGACAGGATGCGTGGGCGTAGCATATGGAGAAGAAAAAACAAGACAGAAAAAAGAACTTGAAGTGTGTGTGGTCTGGTGAAAGTCAACGTACCTGGCTAAATCAGCTAAAGTTTCTCGTCTCGATAAAGACTTGTCCTGTTTTTTAAGGCCACCTCCAACTCCCCATTCACGTAAAATATCTGTCAATTGCGCTAGCGAACTACGACGACGTCTTGATGTTGGCGGCGATGTCTCACGCGTCTGAAAATAGAAAGAAAGCCAAACTATGAGAGGAGAAAGTTTGTCATAAAAAGCAATAAAAAGAACAATGGACGACATCCCATTCATACTTAGAATCATCATAATATCTTATATATAGAATTTAATTTAACAAAGGTATATTGGCCACTTGATTCTCGTCCACTTTCTCCAATTGGACAAGATTGGTTCACTCAACTCCTGTTTGCTGCCTGACTGTTCTGACAACATTTGCTCTCTTTTTTGGAAACTCAATAGAGGCATTGTTGTTGTAGGTGGGAAAAGAGTACTCTTATTCTTTCACTTCTATTTGTAAGCAACAGAAAAAGATGAAAGATTTTGTCCTATTTTAGCCTCCCTCTGGACATACAAACTCGCCTACTCAAACTCAACTGAAAAAATGGCTAGGAGTATTACGCACTTTGAGAATTCAATTTATGATGATAAAACAAAGGATATTTGTGCGAATTGAATGAATGAACCTTCTGCTAAATGAACTTTATTGTCTTCCCAAAAAAATACACATGCCTTTTTCCAAAATTAAATTCACTGGAGAGGTTTCTCAGTTAGAGTCCCTTTTGTGTGGGTGGAAGTTCTAAAAATATGGATGCGAACGTGGTTTGTTTGCCGAAATTGTAAAGCATGTCACTGGTTTATACACATTGCAGCTTTTTGAGATCCCCTTTTAAACATTGAAGCAAACTCATACCGGAATGTAGGAATAGATTTCCGGTTCGTTAAGTTTGTATGGCATGGAAGTTTATATTGTGGGAGTTCGATTGGAATCAGTACATTACCGAGAATTTAGCATCAAACCAGAAACGCAAATATTGTATATTTACATTCTCGTGAATGTGACGTTTCCACAAATATTATGATCGGTAACAATGCACCTACAGACTTTTAGCGTTTCCATTAGGGAAGTAAAATATTAGGTTTATGTAATTTATCATTTGACCTCTAAGATACACAAAAGAAATAGGGAGTAGACGTCACATTAGACGTAAATAATTTAATTCATGATGCATGAAGTTGGCATTTGATCAACCCCTTCACAGTTTTTATATGCCTTGCGGACTGGTATAAATTGGCTCTTTCACTGGTCGTAAATGTCAGCAAACCTCTTGAGAAGTTTGGACTCTAGCCTTCTCGAGTATAGCATTCAGAACAATGCACCATATCGTTTACTCTGATTAAGAAAAAATTTGACCTAGTTTCCGAAAGGTCAACATTTTCCTGAAAGCAGAATGTTTAAAATTAGTCAGCAAAAACCTAAAAATACGAAACGAGTCTTGTAGTAGATGTTTTATATGAAATTAGATGAGGAAGGAGACCATACCTTGTGAACATATATTAATATGATGTTTTTTCAAGAGAGCATAATGTTTAAGGTGTGTAGGTTGTAATGAAAAGCTTTTTATTAAGCTTAACTCACAAACCACCTTCTCCAATTAATGGTTTCGAAGATACATCAATATTTCATGAATAATTGTTACAAGAGAATTTTGCTTCCTCGTATTTTGGTTTGACTGTAGTTAAGTAGAAAATAATTAATGAGCATAATATTGATTACGGTTAGTAAGGTATACCTCAGTGGGCGGTGAAATAGTTGTAATTTGAGCAGCTGAATCACGTCGACCAAGTCGAGCTCGGAGAATTTCCTCTTGCTCTTGTTCCCTGAAAAAAATACAACAGGATATCAATAGTAAGTTATTATAAATACCAGAGTACTAAATAGTTGTCTCAATAAGTACGTCTAAACAAGTGTCATACATACAGCAGCAGCAATTAAAATGCTGTACACCCCTCACTCATGTTCTTAATGATAATAACGCAGGTCAATTGATGCTTATTCGTGTTAATTAATTTTAGCCAAACGTCTGTTCAACCATTCTTTAGTATATAAAAGTACGTCTTTCAAAAGTTTCAATTTAGATTCGATAAGTCTCCATCAGTATAATAATTTGGTGGTATGGAGTGCTTCACAAGAAAATTTGTTCTCGTGGGGAACAATGAAGTAAATCTGGTTTCGATGAAACTCCACTTCATTAGATTCCCAATGCTGTATGGTACTGGCGTACGTAATTTTGGTGGTACGAGAGCAAAATTTAATTCTCATCGTTTTTCAGTAAATCAGGAGTTTTCTCAGTATTAAACTTCATAAACCTGATATAAAAGGTCCAAAGTCCATCGTTAGGTCTTGCAGTCAGTTAGGTAATGGTACACATCTAAATATTGTATGTATCTTTGGATTCTGGCAAAATTGCAATCGCCCCAAAATTATCTTCGTATAGTAGTTTTTTATACAAAAAGAGTTTATATCGTATATAAAATAGAGATACATGTAATATATTATGTCGTGAAATCAAAAGTAATCATGGGAAATGCCAAGAACAGGAAAGCAATTCTGAAAGTTGAGTTACTACTACACTCCAACTTACACTTACAGAGAAAAGAATCAAATCATAATCATAATGCCTCGTTATGCACCCCATAATTCCATATACATTTCTGATCAAAACCCATATCATTTGGAGAAGTATCAAGTAGATCTGTACGAAAAGTGATTTTGACATACTGAGAAACTAGGACCTCTGCGTGACGGGAAACTATTGCGAAAATTGAAGAAAGACGGCTCATGAAAGTTGGATTAACTTGTTGCTACTCTCGCTCTCACAGTAGGTTGCTGTTTCTTGTTCTCTCTTCCACTTACTTTCACTAGCTGGCTGGGTTCCGAGAGTTGAGCATGCGACGCTGATTTTTAGCTTCCTCCCTAAACTCTCTTGTATTTCATGCTGTCTTGAGCGCATCACTATGTACTGCAACTTATATGCCTGCTCTGCATTCTCCAGGGCCAACTAACTCAATATTTTTCCTCCTTCCCATCCGTCTCTTTTCCAGTACATTCCTTTCACGTGTTTTAATTTTTTCCTGACATGTTTTCGGAAAGAGGACGTACATCTTTTCAAGCATACTTTTTTTTGACTTGCCAAACCATCTTATCTGTTTTGATCTGAATTTATATACGTTTGCTCTAGCTTTAGTGTATGCTAGTAATGGAAAGGATAAAAGGAAAAGTAATTTGAATCCATATTATCCAGGTATACCTAACTGTAAGGAAGCGACACGACCTTGATGTCATTATAATGAAAGTTTGTGTAATTCCAGAGAAGCATTATTGTTTACAACTTCAGCAACCAAAAACTCATTCGGCTGTATAGGTATTGCTTATATAGAATGTAATCTACCAGCTTTCTCTTCACTTCAGTTGCATTTGTCTGTATTGACTGTATTCTTCTTAATTGTATCGTCATTTGATATACCTGTATATTTTACAGATATTTTCCCATTCGAAATTTTGATTAAACACGTGTAATTTAAAACTATAGGATTCACCATTTACTTTTAAATTAGCCAACAGTCTGTGTGTCACGAGTTTTTGCTCAATATTTCTTGCTCAAAATTTGGCATGTTTACAGGAATAAGTTTGTAGGCCTTGAAAGTATTTGCTTCTTGTTATGCACGATCATTTCAGTCTTAAAAGTTTTCAAGTTTGGTGGAACTATTTTTACACAGTATATTTTTCTCGAGGAAGATAATTACCGAATCATTATAATATGTAGCTACTCTTTCCTCTTCATAAGTCGTTCCATACTTACGTAAAACATTGATGGTTCTTATCATACAGTATTAGGGCTTGAAAAACTCTCAAGGTTAATGTTAATACATATAATATACATGTATAAAAATGGCATAAATGGTATTACATTTACAACTGTCGTTATAAAAAATATTACGTAATAAACATGGTATAGTAAAGTTCTGAGCTTAAGAAGAGATATTGCTATTTGCTACTTTTTATACTAAAAAAACTTTTCATTAATTCCATGCTCTGGGTCAGAATCTTTCAGCTCCACTCAAATAATTTTAGGTTTTCTCTCGAGAGACTTTGCGTAATGTGAAGCAAAGGAGAAATAAATCAATAACGGTCCATCCGTACATGGAGTAAACACATAAAGCAGATTACTACGAAGGGCAGTTTAGTAAGTTACATAAAGTTTTACTACAAAAGAATTTGTATCGTTAGCAAGATAAAAGGACGACCATGTGCAGTTTCTGAAGCCCTACTTAAGTATGCATACTACCAACATCAATTTGCATTCCAGCTTGTTACACTCTCATTTCTTAAGAATCTTACTAAATCCTGTTAAATGTTCCTAAACTTGTCAATTCAAATAGAAAAGGAGTGAGAAGAGATTTCGTTAAGCTGGAGCTCTCTCACGAAATCTTACGTAAGAGAGGACAAGATTGACAAAGTCCTTTCACACAAGTTGAGAGAGACAGAAAGAAGAAAAAGTTTCTCCTTCTTTTCTTATAGCTCTGATTTGTCATCATGATACAGTTGGTAGTAGAAAGGATAAGATCCTGGATGGCGTAAGCACTTGAAGTATATGTCTTTTGGAAATAAATCTTCAACTTTGGTCATTATGTTCAGTTAAGATTACGAAAACGAGGGAGCAAAGTAGTGAGTTATTTGATGTTTACACACTAATGGCCAACTACTTTCAAAAGTATATCTTTCTTAATAAGCAACGAGATCTACAGTTTTTATGTCCCGGCCAAAATACAAGAAAACTTGTACAATAAAGAAAATGTTGACTTTGAATATAGCTGACATTTTGCCTTTAAATTATCACATTCGATCATTTTAATTATCTGGATACATCCCATAAGCGTTCTTTCAGAGAAGACCTTAGATAAGTCGGAAATTAATTATTTACAACTCAAGGCCACTATCACAAAAATCTCATTAAACTTTAAAACGATAAAAATTCGTTGAACAATAATACGAAAATTCTACATTTTCTAATGCATCTTTAACCTTGATTCGCCTTTATTTGTGCTGTTGACTGTTATATAAAGGTCTGGGTAAAAGCTTGAAGTTTCAGTTGTTTACTTGTATAGGTGCATTTTGTGTCACATTATGTAACCTGAAACTATTGTTAGAAAACTCTTTTGTGACCACAAAAGAAAACTGAAAAACAATCAAATACTATTACTGCAGTTCAGTCAGTCTGTTCACGTAGTTGACAACAGAAAATTGTGATTACACACCTGCCAATCATGACTGTGATGTGCGCAAGTAATAACCTTCGTTTGTAAAAGTGTATTGCATAGAAAACTTCAAGAAAATCTCTGTTGAATTTAAGCGGAACTTCAAAGCACAAAATCAGTGTACGTAAATGACGTTGCAACTGTTTTATAAATAAATTTAATGTTTTAAATAGAAAAAAAAGCAAAAATTCTAACAAGTTCATATCATTCTCTCCCGCCACGTATATCAATTAAGATTAGAGCAGTCAAAGCCACGCCACGATTCAGTTGGGTGTTATGCATCATTTAAATAGCTTAAAGTACTTGAAAAATTTCACCAGAATTTCCTTTCCCAGAACCTGGACCTCCTATATTTGCTTCGTATTTCACGTTTCGTAAGAGTTTGCTGATATATAATAGTCGATATACTCTTTATCATCATATTTGACAGATTAGCTTTAATATACGGAAAATATTAATACATCAGTTGATGCTGATACTCTTAAGCATGACATTTTACCACAACTGTTGAACATTCAGGAGTAATATATGCTTTATAAGTAAAACCACAAGGTTAAAATTTACATTGAGGACTTTTACTTTTATAATCTTTCTTTGCACTACATCCGAAGAGGAACAAGCAACCACATCTGTCCAACAACTTGGTTGGAGAAACTAAAGTGAAAACTTTCACCAGTGCATGAAACTTAATCGACCATTCCAAAGAGTCTTGTTTGAAGTATGAAACAAGAAAGATTTCCAATTAAAATCCCTTATAAAACACTCAAAACGCTTTAGTCAACTTTGTATAATTTACCTAATTCACTTTTCTCCTGTTATGGCTTGTTAGCATACTAAAACCTTTGCAATCACCGTTATTATTCCCATGATTAGGTTGAATTTATATGCTAATCATGTTTCTCTTCATCATCATCATCATCAGTTCTTAATTCCATTTTTTGGTAATGGAATTAAGAACTGATTAAACACTAGGAGACTCATTGAGTTCTAAAAGATTGTACAAACACTTCTCCACAAGGAGCAGAAGAAAAAACCGCAAAACTTTCTTTAGGTACCTATATTCTTTGGAAAATATAGAACAATTAAAGAGAAAAGTTATACCATCTTGAAAGAAATATTTCATATCTATCATATTTTCCACAGATTGGATCATCAATTTGCATAGCAAATGAAGAATGACACAATTTAACCAACTATACACGTATGAAAAGCCAATATAATGCATCTACTCTAACTTACATATATGATGCACTAAATCATTTCTAAGGTGTGTGTGATTACACACATTCTGCATGGTATGTGAAGTAAATTTGTTAGGAGACTGACTGGCAAGTGATGAAAAAATTTGAGTTGTCTTTCAACGTATTATATGAGCGTGTGAGCCTTTGGGAATTGGGTTACATATGCCATAAATTGTAAAGCTCTATTTCGAAGCTAAAAAGTGGATTCTGGTGTTCATCACAGCTTTTTATCACTGCCATTCTCCATTAACAGCCTCATCATTATACTTTGGAAAACAATTTTGTACACGACATAAATGAGATGTGCTGTTCTCATTACTTTCCCCGCTTTAATAACACTCGTACTAACACCGTGTAACACCGAGTCCATACATGTAACACGACATCATTAACTTCATCACTGAGCTGCGATATTAATGCGTTTGATCTGGCTTCAGTTTTCTAGTCACTCCGATAGGATAATTCGGTATACTGTACATTTTGTTTAAACTTACATTTTCTAGGTAATTCTTGTTGCTGAGACCTGAAATCTCATCCTTGATACATACCTAAAAGTTGTTTACAAGCTTTATTATTAGTGTCTAGCAAACCAATCCATCAACTTTTTTTAATTCCATGTCTTTCCTCGTTTAACCTTGGGTCTGTGTTTTCATCTTCATTTCCAATCCCAAGATATTCTTTCATTCCTCAAAGTTTCCATAACTCATGTGTCTACTATATATAGTAGTTATGAATTTTCCCTTCCTTTTACAATCAGAAAAGCTTCCAGTGCATGCATCTCAAATTTACCTGTCATCATCTACTCTTCTCAACCTGCAGACATGAAAGGGTATATGAGCAACTGCTGCTAAAATTGGTTCTTCATCTTGCAGAAAATGAAAAAGGTGAAAGAGGAGGAATCAACATCACATATCACATCAAAAGTTGAGCGTATCGTGTTGTATAAATAAATCCTAAATACCAGACCTCGAGGTATTATCATTTTTTGCTTGCTTGTCTACCAGAGAGTCTATATAAACTGAAGTTCGTGCTTTCTTCTATTTCTCCTCCGGTTACTCGTTTTCTATCCAAATCTAATTATGTCACCTTGTCTTGCATGCTTATGGGAGTATAACATTGCATGAAACTAATTCTTCGGGGTTTGTTTTCAGTTAGTTAGCCTATAGCCGTACGTGCTACACTCTTGTTAATCTAATGACGTCCTTGGTTTCCGAGTTGCGATGCATGTATGATTAAAAGTATAGATACCTAACCCTCTACAGGTATGCTAATAATATTTTAGTGAATACGAACATCTAGTACAAACATTGTGATGGTTTGTTAATTGCATAAATACATTACACGTCTAATAACAATTAATATGATGAATGTTTGTTATACCTTCAATTTTGTCTATAAATTACAACGCTACCATGTATATTATGGGGTAATTCATCCTTATCATGTCGGGATTAGCTGGTTTGGATTTTGCTCTGACATCGACCTTAGGATGAGTTTTGGTAAACATTGTGTTCTCCTTTCCGAGTATTTATACTATTTATGGTAATGAAACAACAACAGGAAAGGAAATAGGTAGTTCGTCCCAGCTATATTTTCCTTCCATAATGCAATCAAATTTCGGTTCGCATGCTCTACCAATGCAAACGAAGCCAATAATACATTGTATAGTATGTATGTATGTATATCATACTTGTTCTAATGTTCAACTAATAATGTATCATGTACTGTTGTGCCTCATGTTTCATACGTTAATAGTCAGATTATGACGTATATTGACATGTGCAATAGAATTTTATTTCAACACACTATATCTACCAAATTCGACATGTTGTTGTTGTAATAGAAAAAGAACACCATATTTATGGTATAAAATATGATCTGGTGACCTGAAGATCACGGAGCCATAATGATTTTTACTATGAGCCAGGTTTGATAACCTTAGAAAAGAATATTGCATACCCTTCATTTAGTTGTTGTGACGTTCCAGCAGTAAATTTTACTACTTTTCTCACCACATGCGGATGACTTGAAGGCATTTCATATTCTGGACTTAGTGTCGCCAAGGATGGGACCCATATTGTTTGAAAGCAGTGAAGGCAGTCTGATTTGCAAAAACTGATGCTACATCTACCACAGCATTTTTGGCACAATGACTCATCCATGATCATAATTTTATGTACTTCCGCTGATAATTCCTCCTATCAACTGTATAGTAGGTTTCTGCTTGTTATTATAATCAAACCATTGCTATGTTGAGCACGACGAGCTGCATATATTTTTATTTTCCGTAAATTATTCTAACGTTATCGCTATCACAAACATTATTTCGGCTAGTTTTATGTCTAATCTAACGCACACACATATCTTGATTTGCTTGCCCATAATAATGCGGCAATGTTTTTCCAAGCTTTTCTTGACTTGAGCTCAAATCTATTTTGAATCCATCAAAATAATATCTTTTGAGGTGGGATGGCACGTTTCCAATTATATTATAATGCAGAAATCGATTTTACTTTAGAGCTACTACACATCACTTCATGGCAACTACATAAATTGTCATTGCCTCTCCAGTCTCGTCCTAGTAGACCATGAAAATAAAGGGTATCATATCTCAAACACATGGTACGCTGACGCTTTCAATGAAACGCGTTGCCTGCTCTCCCTGCTTGCTACCACTGTGTCAACCAAAGCATCCTAAAATTTGCTACGAAACGAACCAAACCACACAGTTTCACTCCTCTCCGTTATAGATACAGACACATCAAGGGAATTCCCTGATTCCAATCCTGTGAAAGTAATTGATTCATGGATCTCAACTCAACTGTTTGCTTCACACAGTAGTCAGCAGTACATATCTTTACCAGCATGGAGGAAGCACCCTGACATACGCTCAACATTTTTGTTTCTCTCCGTTCCCGTTTGAAGACTACTTTTCGTATCAGAACCACGTTTGAAGAGACGATAAAGGAAGAAAAACACAGGGACCCGTAGTGATTTACAATTGAATCAAAATCACTGCCATTCAGTGACACACCAGAGCACATTTTCCACTGATTTGCCAAACTCAGAAAAAGGGGAAAACTTTCAATCCCGAATTCCAAGTAGCAGCTAGGTATAGCTAGTTGGGTTTACTCTCTCGAAAAAATAGATCAACTACAAGGAGGAGGCAAATAAGATGTAAAAAGTTGACGATAAAATGAAATGGGTGAGTATAATGTGTAAGTAAAAATGGTACTCGACGTGATACTACTTTTTCCGCTTAATTTCCCATCCACCTGCGTCCGCTGAGGAAGAATGCCACACGGAAACTAAACTGAAGTGTGTAAACTACCAAACAAAACAATATTGGAAAGGACGGATCACTTTCTCTAAAAATGTTATGTACACACGCACACAATGCAGAGTTATTGGCGAAAACCATAATAAATATATGTGAGGACACAGAGACACAGGAGAAGGGAAAGTAAACCAGTAAAGAGGAAATATAATGAAAGGAAAATGTATGTGCGCGCAATTTCATTTCCACTCCTATCTACTACCTTTTTTATTGGACCATAATAATAATAAGAATTACCAATCTTTCCTTTGCTTTTCCGTCCGGGTTGCCAGTTTTATATCATGACAATTTTACTTGGAATCTTTTCCCATGCTCTAATTTGTTCTCCATTTCTTCCTTGACGAAAAAGTATCATTTACTCAAGTGTCTCAGAAAGATGAAAGGAAGGGAGTATATAGCGACTAATATATTTGGGAGAAAATGTCGTAAAAACAAAGATGCGTTATATTGGGGGAAAGTTGATGCTATTATTATTATAAATCTAATCATTTGCAGGAGTGTGCGCCCACGTTGAAGGGAGACTACCTTTGCTCGAGCATTCTTTAATTTGGTTTTCTGTTTTTACGTCGTCCTTCATTTGATTGGAAAAATTTCCACCAAAAAGGACGGAGATGTTGATTATAGAAAAGTTGGTACGACCGCTGTTAGTCAAATAGGTACTCCTACTAAATAAGCTTTTCTTCATCGTTCGATAGATTATGAATGTTCTACATGTTATTATATAGGCTTTGTATGTCCTTCCTCACCTAAAATTAGATATAACTCACTAAATGATGAGGAAGTTGACAGCCACAAGCGCTGAGTTTATTTTTTATTTGAATGAGCATATCGTGGAGCATGTGAAGAGATGGTAATACTGGGAAGCGCTTGATTTAGTTAATTAGTAGCAATTTACCGCTTTCACTCTTCTTGTCCCATATTTTACGAGGAATCAAATCTTTGCCATTCGTCCAATCAGGCGAATGAAGCTGGAAAAATACATGGATGTGAGTGATGAAATAACCATGTTACAACTAGCATAAATGGCTTGAAAGGTTTTGCGGAAGAGGTAACAACTCTTTCATCATTGACTGACTAAGTGGATTGGAGCTTTCGACTGTCAAATCTCATTTTAATGCTAAAATAAAAAATAAACAACATCCATCCATTCGTAAACAACAAAGGAGCTCTCTTGAGACTTCTATTCTGGTAGATAAGGCTGCAATTTTACCAACCATACTACGCATGTTTTAAACTAATTTGCTTGCTCCTTAAATTGTAGCCGTTTGTTGATTAGTAAACGCGTCCTAGAGTACTTAAGCAGCATTTTAAAGGTAATAATGCCTATTTGATAACAGATCGTGATGAACAAACATCCCAAACCGATGACCGGGTAATTTTAACGGGACGTGCTTAATATGTCACGTAATGTCAGCTAACATGTAAAAGATTTGTCAAAATGACGCATACTCTTTGTTACATATTACAGCGTCCAGCGCAGTGGCTTGAATGTAGTTTTCTCTGCACCTGCCACGAAATTAAATTCGGGTGAATGTCAGCTTTTTTTGGCTTGCAATAAGGGCTATGCCCTTAAGATTGTCTGAGAAAACCGATCTATAACCTATTATCAACAGTATGCAAAAAATGCTGACGAATTTTGCACCCAAGTGACTCTAATGATCAAAACATTTATTTTTGCTGCTGCTGTATGTTAATATTGGGAGACAAAGTTGATGGTTGTACAAAAGACTTACCTGACTAGCTCATCAAAGCCATTTCCACCTTTCCAAACGAGGCCAACTTGATGGGAGAGAATGGGCAGGTTGCACACAAAGCAAATGGCTGTCATCGTTCTGTAATTAACAAAATTAGAGAGAGAGAGAAAGAAAACAAGGCCGGAGCCCGACATCAGTATTTTGTTGATAAAATTCCGAAAATATAATAAACTTCAAAGGGGACGTGAGAGTAGAGTAAAATTTTTGTATGAAACTTAAGCATCTACAAGAAAAGAAAGTTAGAGTGAAGAAAGAATTGAGGAAATTGAAAGAAGTTTCCAAGTTGATTCAATAAATTAAGCAGTTATTCGCATTATTAATCAAAGTTGAAGTGACTTGATGAAAAGTGAGGTTGGTTGAAGTGAGAGTCAAAATTCTCCGGACGAGAACAAAAACTCAATAAATGAAATGGATGGGAAAGAAGAAGCGTAAAACAAATTGAAAGAAAGTTTTCACCAAAAAAGTCCATATGTGAAACATATTCCATTATCAAAAAGTTAATGGACTTGATTGATAATAGAATTGGTAATTAGCGTCCTTGCCCCAAATTAGGATAAATGATATATGTTTGTGGTATGTATATAGATAGAAAGTGAATAGAAGTATATAAAATATAGATGAAAATTTGTAAATTACACACTTGCAGTTCCAATCACTCGGTCATAGTGAATAGGAATGAGGAAATAAAAGAACCGTCCAATAAAACATGAAGGACAGTGACATGATTTCTTTTGGATGTTCACAGGTAAACGAATTGCCACACTTTTTTGAATTCACAAAAAATCTCGGGTTGTAGGTTCACAAACCCCCATGATTTACTTTTTGATAAACCATTATTATGTATTCGATAAACTTCAAAGGAATTGTTAACAATAAACATGACACACACTGAGAAACCAAACAATCTTTGAAAGAAGTTTTTCAACAAACAAAAGTAGCCCGGTGAAAGTTTTTTTCACGCGCTACGTCATTTTTGCAAGAGTAGCTTCATAAATATAATAGTTAGGAACAATTTCCACTGTAATCAATTAAGTATATAGATGAGTGCAAACGTTAAATTGCAATCCGTGCTTTGCACACCTTTTTTAAGTATATCCACATCCACCAAATTTTTATATCGTACAAAAATCGGTAGTTAGTCACCTTTGTTTCACACTTTTGCATTGTGATTAATTTGTCACTTTCATTTGCCCAATGACAAAACAATATTGTTTTGTATCAACTAATACGGCTTAATCAACTCTGGTCACAAGGGTGGGATGGGAAACTGAGTCATGATGGCGTTGGCGACCATTTATCAAATGAACTGAATGAGATGAAATCCTTGCAACTTTTAGAGATTCATCTCTCACTCACTACAAGTGCCGACTGGCGACATTGTGAAAGTTGTCGGACACTGCTGCTGCGACGTGTCTGTCACAAAGGATAATATGTAACAGAAAAAATGATGCCAATTCTGGGAAGAAACAAAACAGTTGGTGGTAGTGCCCCCAAAGAAAGGGAGAATAATATGCAGTTGCTTCGTAACAAGTCTGTGCTTTCTGTTCCTTGTCCCGACTCTGAAGTCTGACTGGCTAGCCAACTGCCTTGCAAAAAACTGACAAGCTGACTCGTTCCAACATCGTCGCCAGCAGCGTGTGTTTGAGAATCAGCACTGGAATTGAGAGTAAATTGGGAATATGCGAGAAAGACTCCATTTCAAGGAGCAGAAAAACAAGAAAAATCACAGAGTCGAGTTAGTAAAGTCAAAGTTCTTGCTTTCACTCCGAGTTCTATTGAGTCTGGCTTCCCTTTTCACTCACACACGCACTTACTTCCTTTCCCAAAACGATACTACAAGCATATCGCAAAAGTACTGAGGGAGTACTTAGGAAATAGCCTCCTTTATATCATTTTCATCGCCACCGCACTACTGCCCTCATCATGCCGTATCACATCATCGTATCGTATCACCAAAAACACCATGTTGCATTTAACTACTCCACACGCCAAAGTAAAGAACATGCATGCATGTTCTTCAAACGGGGAGAGTTGATGTTCAAACGTCTACTCGTATTTAGTTCCCTTCCACCGCATTAATTTTACTTAATACGCTAGTGAAGTGCAGACACTACTGAAATGACGATGTGAGTGAGTGAGTACCGATGACGGACCTCATAACACTCGACTCGAAAAGAGTGTGCCGAAAAAAATATAAGGATTCCACAGGGGACCCTCGTTTTTCTAAACGGACTTACTGCTGGTTTTTTCGGTTTGGTTGGGAAATGGAAAAAACCTCGGGGATTCCTATTTTTGCTCATTCAACCACCATCACATCGACACACAGCTATTATAATACAACTCGGTTGTGCGATGGATAATACGGTGAGAGAG
Organism: Orchesella cincta; assembly: GCA_001718145.1. Classification (NCBI taxonomy): domain Eukaryota; kingdom Metazoa; phylum Arthropoda; class Collembola; order Entomobryomorpha; family Orchesellidae; genus Orchesella; species Orchesella cincta. The sequence goes on along the minus strand of LJIJ01000042.1, from coordinate 359,644 downwards.
CGAAAGAAAAAAGGAGAGAGAGAGAAAGGAAAAGAGTTCACAATGCAATACAGCGCGTTCCTTGTACCAGAAAAATGCTTCTGCTTTTCTCCACGATCTTACATAAAGTGCTGAGGATTCAGCAGCTGGTTCCGCTGGTCGTTTGAGCTTCTACCTACCACCGCTTTTCTAATATCTGCATCTGACTCCACTTCTTGTGCCAGAGTCAGTAGTGACTGAGTGAGTTCGGCGTGTGAGTGTGTGTGGAGCTTACTAAAGAGACCTCAACCAACGGGTTGGTGCTTGGCACATAAAAAACTATCAGACGGATGAAAGTCATATAGATTTGCACTAGCTCTCTCTTATTTCTCCTCTTCCCTGAAAGTGGTGAGGAATATGTATTTATGAGGACTAAAAAAGCAGCTTTCTTCAAAGATTCCACAGATGAAAGTGAGAGAAGGATGACAAGGGACGAAGAAGAGGAAAGATGGGGAGAGAGAGATACATTTATATTATTACGTATTTTAGCGTGTGTGTATGTAATGGTACTCCGGGATGGTGAAATTTTCTGGGTTCGTAGAGCTGGTTGTTGGTTCTACCGTTCAGTAAGTAAGTGGGTTGTAGTAAAGAAATATAAGGTTGTAGGTATGTCTAATGTGTTTATGAATGCATGAGGATGTTGATCGTACAGAAATGTGGAGTGATACCATTACCCAACTTTTTCACAAGTACATGAGAATGATACGGTTACTTTCTGCTTGTTGCTGTTTCGCTCTCTATCTATAATCTGGAAAGAATTGAAGAGAAGGAAAACTGAGAAGAGCAACAAGCCGTTTTCTTACGTTTTCTATGGACTTCCCCCTTTCTCTCCTCTTTATTTTCTTCTTTTGTGTTGAAAAGAACGTCCCATTGAAAGGAACCCGAGAGAAAAGTAGATTTGCAAAAGTTATAGTCTACACGCTAATGTTTCTGGGGAATCAATACGTGTTCTTATATATACTAGTATATAGTATCAAGTACCCATTTTGATTGAATCTTATAAAAGTGCTCGTCCCACTTCCAAAAGACTTTTAGTCTGATCAAGGTTTGATGTTAAGAGGAGAAGCCAACACAAAAAAATGTAGTATTACAATGGCCAAATTATACGCCCGTAAAAATAAAGAGGAACGCTGTGTTTTTCAACCCTGCCTTTCAATTCTGCATCAGACTTTATAATGTTATGTTAGGTTAACAGAACATCGTTATGAACATACAATTTCACTTGAGATCTATCAGCACCGCGTGATTTTGATTGACAATTCGATTCTGATCATGCACAGATCAAAATACAGTATATATAGAATAAACTAGTTTGTATGTCATCATAAAATGATGTGGAAGCAGTAAAAGGTCAGCATTTAGAGCAGAAATGTTTTGTTACTTTGTAAAAAAATGTTTGTAAAGTCTCTACTGTGCTGCTACGCTTTTTCTCTGTGTTTTGTTGTTTTCTGCATGAACTCCATAAATAACAAGTATCATGAACAGAGAGACAAATTCGCCCGAGGAAATAACGATGCAAAAGTAGTACAGGCTGCGAGATAGAACACAAAAACTGACAATGTTATTTCCGTACTTATTAGTATAATAGGGAGACCGAAAATTGAGCAAAAGTAGCTGGAAGATAAAGGGCCATATGGGCTCATGTACGAAAAGCCGTTTCTACTTCATCATCCAAACCATGACTTTATAGCTTGTTACATAACTATAGGTTAGAATCGCTATATTTGTGTACATTGGGAGTATCATCTTAAACTCAGAATACCCCTTTGTAGCCAACTTTCCAGACAAAATTTTCTAGAGTCATCTTAAGACGCTGTAAGCTGAAGAGAGGAGAGAATACGAGCCAACTTGCAACAATTATTCTTTTTCTCATCGTCGATGAGCAACGTTACGAAGGATGCTGTGTGGTTTATTATAAAAGGAAGTTGCTTTTTGGGACAGCAACAAGCAAAAGTGTAAAAGTATACAACATAAGAATGCCAATGTATTTATATTGATATGATATATGAGGCAAGTCGTGCCATTTTGCACTTTCTGCAAAATATCAGAGAACATCCAACAAATTAAATGCCATATTAAGTACTTGTTCCAGTTGCGGATTCAGCATTTAAGTTTTTAATTTATATGCTCGAGTATGTTCATAAAATGAGGAACATTAATGGAAGAAACGTCTTAAATATGTTTATATAGATATGAAGAAAGTATAGAGAAAGCATATGAATATAGTGCTATGAGCGTGTGTTCCATACCACAACCACTGACTAGCGGAAAAGGGTGTGTATCTGTCCTTTGAATTGAAAAGGCGGATTCTTACAATAACTTTTAGGCCGAAAATTTGACGTAACTTGGTCTGTGCTCTATTCTTGTCCCATCGTTCTACTTTTATTATTCTTTCTCTTATTTTGGCATTCACCTTTTCTGACTGTCTTTAACACAATATGTTTAGCGAAGCGCAACAGCCCCTTAAAAAGAAGCGTCTAGTTCGCTCTTTCCCATACAACAAAATAACTTATTCATATGCGTACGTATCCAGTAATACCGGCCGTATCTGGTTCGGGAACTTTGTTCAGCATAGTATTCATAAATCTAATACAAACTTATAACAGAAGCAAACCTTTTCTCCTTTAATAAAGCAGAACATAACGGAGAAAAATTGAGAAAAGTGTAAAATACGACACTTTTTCCTTGACACGATGATGACGGAACAGGAAGCATTTTACAACCGTGAAACATTCAAGGATTGCCGAAATAACCCGAGAAAGTAAAAAGTCTTTTACATACCGAAACGAGCATTGCATATTTTTGCAACTTCCTTTTTGCTTGTTCTCTTTTATCGACCATTTTACATTGAAACTTATTCAGAATGATTCACTTTTCATACGTATAATTTTTTGCATTTTTCTCATGTCTACTTCCCTTTCACAAAATATATTCAAAGGGAAATAATATATTTTACCTTTCATGTGGAAATCACTTTATTGCCAGTTTTCGCTTGGTACAAAAAGACAACAACATGTATGCGATTCTACAGGGCAACCAGACAGTTTGATTTTGATTCGGGATGAAAAAGGGCTTGTTTAGTGATCTACACAAAAAAGTTAACCGGCAAAACAAAAATAAAACAAAAAGACTGCCCAAGAGAAGAATATCAAACATGTATGTGATATGGTGATGTGAGTTGATGTGGTGTGTGATGATGGAACGTAGAATTTCCCTGCCCATTTTATGCTTACTTTTGCTAACTACAAGATGCCATGTTGTGAGACTGACTATAGCAGCCTAGTCATTTCATATGTAAGTGATACCCGTTTAAAGGAGCGTACTTTTCTCCATTCCACTTTCTTTTTCAAACACGTAGCTCATCTTATTGACGAGGAGAGAGAAGAAGTAGAGGAAAAGGAAGGAATAAAGTATTCCACACGCAATTTTCCATTTTCTCTTCCCAGAACACTTGGCAAGTTAGCACGTAGACTGGCCGCAAAAGCCTCAATCTTTCTTTTCTTCCACTTCACCCTTTTATGATGCACACACGTATACAGTATGCTGGGATGTATACATTTCAACTGCAAAACCCCATCCACATGACCATTTTTACTTGAAGAAGCATTCATTTCACTTTCACAAACACCTAAACCATATCATTCATCCTTCACCGACCAAATGAATGCTAGACTTTTGTGTAATAAGTGTCTAACGGACTCCTCCTGCTCCTGGAGAGAGAAAGGTTACTACTAATTCAGCAAAAGTTGAATATATGATTAAATGGATGGCTTAGCTTTTCTTTTGCCGTCAGGGTATAAAACGTGTGCAAGCTGTGCATGGCAGTGGAAGGAATGTAATATGCTGTAAATATGATTCTAAGAGACCAAACCAACTTTCTTCAGTTTACTTTGCTGTTGAGGTTGAGTTGACTGGCTGACTCACTAAAAACATTAGGGTCAGAAAGGAAGGTGACTTGACTTGATGGAGATGATGAGTTGAGCTGACGAGGGTAAACTAAGCACAAATTGAGAGGCAGCTCAGGAGGAGCACACCACCAAATGAAAAAATTGTGGAGAAGATCCACTACCATCCATGCTTTGACCTGAAGTGGATAACCTGGAGGAAAGCCAAAAAGGTGGGATTGTACTAGATGGATTTCTCTTTTACAGTGCTACGTGTTCAAAATAAAGGATAAAAACATGGTGTTTATGTTGCTGACGAGTGGAGACGACCCTTACGCTCCTTTTTGCGTAATAAAATATATTTTAGGACAAGTCAAACTGCGACATGGGATGATGGAAATGGCGTAAAAATGCAGATGGGAATAGGATGGGAGAAAAGGTAATTTTAGTATAAAGTAAAGCATCATGGTAGACATTGAGTAGCCTTGAATGTGCGTTCTTGTCTACTATACGTGATGTAAAAATCCGTAATTTTGTTTTCTATCATTTGCCTCTTCTGCAACACGTCTTGCTCGCTATCTGATAAGAACCTTTATGAAATCCTACACGTCTGTCCATCCCTCTAATCCCTGGCGGCAAATGAAACAAATAGCCGACAACTACGCTTTAATTATCATCAAATAAAAGTTAACTCATCTGTGTTTCAATTCCGTTTCATTCATAATGAAATATGTTTATGTTTGTTGAAGCTGAAATAATTCCATTACATTATTCGAATCAAATACCTATATTGCATCAGTTGCAGCGAACATTGTTCTACTGAATTTATACTATATACTTGTTTCAGGCGGGTCATGAAAATCCCACTTTTTATTACATGATCATCACGGTTGAAACTTTTCCCATTGTACCAATTTGCAGTTCCACAAAAACGATGAACTCCTAAATATACTCCAACCGCCACAGCTCTCGTAACACATACTCGCGTAAAACTATAAAGCAGGAAGCTCATTCTCCAATTTGATTTAAGTCGTCCATGAAGCAATAACAGTTTTACACGACTCTTTGTCCATTAAATCATGTATCCCCGCACACACCCTACTCTTCTCTCATGTGATGCATTATGAAACCATAAATTTCCTGATGAACTCAGTGGCAATCCGGTGGAACGTTTTTCAAGTGTGCTTTATGGCCTATCTGCAAATCCAAAATCCTATTTGATATGCATGAGGAGGAAGATGATGGTGATCGATTTGGAATATACATACGGATTACCAAATTTCCGCTTCAATCTGCGTATGAAACGTGGCTCGTTCGTACCAAACACTTTGTGAGTTTCAGACGCATCAAAGAGGTTCAAAAAGATGAATTATGAGATATTATGTGCAAATACCGCACAATTTGCATTAAAATATGTTCGGTGAGTTCAAACGCGTCATTTGATGCCTGTTTGTTTTGCCTTCCTGAATTTGGATTGGAATTAAATGAACTGATTGAATGCTGCTAGCTTATACGAGTCAAGGTATTTACATTAAAGGGCTGTACTCTCTTTATGATTTAATCTGCCTCCTGGAGTAAGTTTATTATCGCTTTGACAAACAAGTGTCGATGTTCAAGACGTTTTTACTATAATAATAACCTACGTCAAGATCGTGTGTAGAAAGTTTTTAGCTAAAATTTTGTGGTGATCTTTGTGCGTATTATGGAGATTGTAATGGAGAAAATGAAGGGCACAACAAAATTCTTGCGCTTTGCAAGCCTAAAAGTTCACAAAAACTGTACAACCTAAATGCAAAAGTTGTTTGTAGAAAAGCAGTAAAAACTAGGCTACGCTACCCACAACTCTTTTTGGTCAAAATGAAGAAAAGGGAGAGAAGGAAAGTTGAGTTTAAAAAGTGTCTGCTCATGCTACGCTGTTCTTCTGTCGACTACATGCCCATACGATGTTTGCTAAGGATGTTGCTCGGAGCCTCGTAAAAAGGTAGTTGATGCTTCCTGTAACCCATAGGGTTGTGCACAGGAGCAGCAGCTGTTCCTCTTGATTCAAGAACTAGGTAAATAACCCGAAGACATTTAAATTAAATAAGGAATGAGAGCAGGAAGAGAAAAGGAAAGAGAGCGAGAAGAAAAGCGGATAGATAGATGATGAAACTAAAACTTGAGCTTCCTCTCCTTCCATCTTGAGTGAATTCCTCAAATATATTTATTCCCGTAAGGAGAAATTTTTCACTCGTGTTGGGATACTCCCAATGTCTCTCCTCTGCGTAAATAAACTTTATACAGATGTGCACGTTGTGGAGAATCCTTCTCCACGTAGTTCTCTAATGATATTTATTTTGCACATTCTGGAAGGGTGAAAGTTTTGGCATCATAGTACATGTCTTCAGTCACCCAAAAACTATTAGGATCGTTAGAAGATCGTTGGCATCTTCATTGTAAGGGATAGCCGGGTGGTACTTATAAGTATTATGTATTCCATGCCATTCACCATCATACTTTTTTATTATTTGCCAACAGGAAGGTTGCTGAGATGTAATGATTGAGTCAATGTGATGATGTATTGAACTACGCGTATACATTGTACAAATATCTTGTCTTGTTATCTTATGACCGCTCCCTCTACCTAAAAAACCTTGTCTATAGAATATAAGACGGGGAATTCGACGAATATTTGTCATCTGAAAACTTGGAATGCACAAGGGCTCTTCTCAATCCACTCGGAAGTCTCGTCAAGAATGAAGTATTGTTCGGGTCTAAAAAATGTTGGTGAAAGAGGGTTGCCCATCTCCCATGTTTTACAAACATGTGTGCCAATGTCAACGCGTACATATGTTAGTAATCTTTGATACAAACACTACTGTTTGGTTAGGATTGGATTGAGAGTCAAATTTTGAACATCTTCAGTCATGCTATTACACCTTTTAATTCACTCTAACCACATAAACCTGATCATCAAAACTTGATTATACCAAACTTTCTTTTATACAATTTTGTTTAAGAATAGGGTAACATTTTTTTAGCGTCATGAATTAAAGAAGAAGTCATAGGACTTAATATTTATATTCCAGACTCACATGCTTGCTTTCACAGAAATCGGAGCCCACATTTCCAGACATTCAAATGGATTTCCATTTTAATTGGATAGGTCAATGAAAAACCCATGACCTTCCGAGTTTGTTGACTTTGAATCAGCAATCGATTCCAAGACCCACTTATTCACTTGAGTCCTCATATAAAGTACGCATGCCCACACTAAATATCCAAGATAAGGGTTGGAACCAAAGCCATACAGGAAACATCTCTTTGCCCATTACAAACAAAAAGCACTCATATACTATGGGCTTCCAATTCTTTACGATATGAAAAAGAAAATATATTGTAGTGGGGTTTATGCTCCATGTGTACCGGTTGCTTTCACACATGACAGCAGTGCGAGCATTCTGCATTAAGCAAAAAAATGCAAAAAGAATATTGGAGAGAAACAGGAACACTGTCATCAACATCAAAACCAAGAAGTGATATGTTCCGGCGGCGGTGACGACGACAGACATTAAAGGGTGAAGAGAAAAAACTGAGTACACGGCATGCCATGAAGGAATAGTTGGTTGTTTAGAAATGTGTCTGGACAATGAAAGAAATAAAAAGGAAATTGTATGTACGACTCCTTTCATAAAACCAGAAATCAGAATATCTGAAGGAAAAAAATAGGAAATTACTTCCGAGCACTTTGCTCAAAAGTTGTATTGCTTTCACCACACATTATTATTATTATGCAATAAAGAATTATTTATCCTTCACGATTACACGCTTTAACATCAACAAGTCAACAAGTTTTCTTATTAGCACTCTTAAGCAGAAGAATAAATATACGCAAAATCTGTCAGAAATAAGAAAGCACAATAAATGAAAGCATTTTAGCCTAATGTTATCTTTATTACAACTTTCACTTTTTGTGCAGGGGCGATAGCAGTGGTCTTAAGTGATTGAGTGAGTAGATTATCACGTCAAATTAAATTCCACTTAATGAGTACCGTGTACACACTTACTTTCGCTAGAAAGAACTTGTTTTACTTTACTCTGCTGTCACACGTGACGTGTTATCATCATATTATCATCGTATATTATATCAAGGGAAGCCTTGAAAACCAAAGCTGTTTGCAATGATAGATAACGGATGAGTATTTCTCCATTTTATGGTCTAAATGTTAACAATCGAACGCCAGATTTCCGTATAGATATAGTTAAACAAGCGAAATAAAACGAAGATGTAAAACAAAAAACGAAACCTTTTCGCTATATACCACGACCTTCCCCTTCAGTGATTTTCAGTAAATACACAATCATCCTCTGAAAAAAAATGTAGTGCAAGCAAGTACTCGTACTAAAATACATGACATGGAAGACATGACACGATTGCTCCTCTCCATCTGTCATCATGATATAACTCTAGAGGGTTTTCGTGTGTGAAGTCGATGTGAAAAGGAAACAAGACAGCAAAACAGGAACATTCCACAATACCACTGGATCATAATATATTATACAAAAGGAGCAAGCCCAAAGTACAATACAGCAGAACAGGAGCAGCTAATACGACCAGTTTCTTAAGACACTTGAAATCTTTCTTTCCATTTGAGAGATCCCATACTTTCTCTCCGTTCCTCACTCATCGTCAGTCAACAGATCTCTTCATCCCACTACTTTCACCGTATCTCTAAACAAGCGTCAGCAGTACCAATGTACACACATGAAGGGGAGAAGAGAAATTGTGCAAGCTTAACTGGTGGGTGAATATGTGTACAAAACCGAGAAATCGGATATCCATGTTCTTTGCTCCAACGATTTTATTACATACCCCCATTCCACCCACCACCACCATCGTCATCATCATCATCCCATCGATGGGAAAACATGAGGAAAGAATACATTGGGCTATTACAAGATGCTTGTGCGAACTTAAGCCTCCTGAATCTGCTGATACTTGTGAAGGAGAACAGGAGAAGAGAACAACATGAAACGGAATGTTTTTGGGGTTAAATGAAATGCCGGTATTTTGCTGGGAAGAATAGTCGGCATTGGCACGCTAACGGAGCTTATAGTTTTGGTTTAGGTATATCCCCTTTTCAGCCAATTTTACTTTTTGCCTTTTTTTGGCCCTTTGTAATATGTTGAAATGGATGTTTTTGATCCCCTTTTAAACAAGCATGTGATGCAAACTGCCAAATATTCGCATTTAATTTATAATACGCCCTTGAACTGAACGCCTCCAATTTTTGAGAAGCGGAGCGATTTATAAATTGCGTCAAAAGCATATTATGCAGCCCTGGGAAAAGGAACAAACAGATTATTTTCAGTCGATTGACTCATTCCAAAAATGTGAGTTTATTATGACGCACCAATGTTTCAAACGCCCCAATATAACTCTACGAATCCGAAAACAATTGGTTTAATTAATTTTTAATCTCCAATTCTTGCAAAATCGCTTCCCGTTTTTTGGAGTAAATATTTTGCCAATTCTGATGAAAGCTATAAACAGCGACTAGAATTAATTGCAAGCATATTCCACTAACAAGACAAAACTATTCTCATTCCTATCCATTAGCAAGGATAGAAAACAAGTGGATGGTCGATATAGAATTATCGTAATGAATTGGATCTCGGAATGATGGTCAATGCGGTTGAGCCATTGCATAAAACCCATGCCGAGGTACAGAAGTAGGAAAACAGGATTTATTTATTCCTACAAAGAGTAAAAGGATTTGGAACCCAATTCATTTTTGATGCATATATTAGCACTTCTCCGATTTCAGCTCTGTGTGTTTCTTTTCCAACTGTTCTTTTCATTTGACACCCAGCATGTAAGAGAAACTAGAACACATCTCATCATCATCATCATCACCACCTCATCCTTCCCAACACAATACTTTTAACAGACGGTATTACAAACACTAAAACCGAGACTCAATCAGCGTAATTACAAGCTATTGTTCAATACTTGGCGTTTCCACTCCGCCATCCTCAATGCTAAGCTCCCTCCTCTCCCTGTGTGTTTTTGCAGTTGATGGCATGTGAAAGTGTTTACTCTTCTGTCACAAGTACATTAGATTGAGAGAAACACATCGAATGAAATATACCGAGTGTCAGAAAAGGGAAAGTAGAAAAGGTGAAATAAAGTTATATTGTGTGCGATACACACCAAAAGCTATTCCCATTTCATGCTTCGCATTGCAAACTTTTTTCTTCTTCTCTTTTTTCTATGAAGTGTAGTAATCGTCTGGAAAAATAATTGTATCTGCGTGGACAAAAGCCAATCCAAAGCGAGATGTACGAAATGCATTGATGTACGTATATATTGTTTCCGTAAAGTTGGGTTTACTCTACAATTGTACAGGACTTGTTCTGGTTGGATTCTAGTTTCTCTAGTTTTTTTATACCATGTAGTTTGGTTGGAGCTGCAATGAAGTTTGGATTTAATCTGACAAGATAAAAGAGCACTGACAGCTTTTTCTCCTCCTGATGTTGTATATTATGTGTTGTTTGCGTTGTTGTTGTTTCATCGAAAAGCTGGTTGAAAATGATGGTTGACTGAGCTTAACTTTGACTTATGTTTAGAAGCTGAGCAGAATCATGTGGACAACTGGAGATAGCAACGCAAAGAATGAGCAAAAACAGATACAAAAAGTATATGTAGCTAAGTAAGAATGTGTATGTCTCCTCCAGGAAATTGCTCACGCTCACTCACTCAGGGTGGCTCAACTCTCTCCTTTTCCAAACTAAAGTAGAAGGCTTAAATGTTGGAAAGCTCAACCTGAAGGCTGAAAAAGTATATAATATTACATATCACAAGTTATGCATCGTGTGCCATAATACTTATATAGGTTATGCATACTTTAGACAGAAGACAAATTCCACTCAGCATTATTCCACGGAGGAGAGGAAGAGGATACATTTTAGGAGAGGTTCTGGGTACATGAATATATATACCTCACCTTATCAGAGCCCGCAGACGGCGACACTTGGTTCTGTGCCTACTATCTCACATCTTAATTGGCCCTTTGTCATTGACCCTCGTCGAGTATCCTAGACAGAGATTGTATAGCAATGTATGTAATATGAACTAATGATGAGTCCATTCCACACAAGCTCACATCGGATCATAAAAGGAAAAGTACATAAAGTGGAATTGTATTTGATTTTCTCGTTCTCTTCTCCATGAAATTTAAACACAGTTGGTTGCCTGTGCGGGCAAAAATTTCACTCGTATTGTTTTAGTACGTTATTGTCAGCCAGATTCATTGAAATCATGCCACACTAGTCAAAATGAATGGGCGGGGTTCCCAGGAAGGTTGGGAACGCCATTCCACAAAACATTGACTCATGTCGAGCAACAAATGATGCCACAAACAAAGTTGTCTCGTCTCCATTTCAAATAATCATTTGTAGCAGAGACCCTATAAATAGGTGCCGTTGGTCACGTATAATTTTTTTCAAAGTAGACTTTTTATGGACTCTGTATATTACCATACACCATTCCCCATGTTTATATGTAAAGAAGGTTGGACCAAGCTTGAAAAAGAAAATCAACATGTGAGCAAATGAAAGTCACACGAGAGGGATTTTCTACTTTGTGAATAATAAATGAGAGGAAAATTTTGCAAGTGAGTGCAAATGAAAAGCCTCGCTGGACTTGTTTTCCAACTACTTTTTCACTGATTCCTCCACAAGCACAACCTCTGGTTACAAAAAAAACTGTGCCAAAGTAGGTTCAAGGACACTATAGGGCCAACTCTTGAGTTAGCTTCGTTTCGTTTCTCTCATTTCCTCCTCATTCATTCATTTCATTCAGCAAAACTTGCTTCTATTTTCGTTGTACGAGTCCCAAAGTATCAACGGGCAGTGACGAAGTTATATAATGTAATATGTATGTGTTTTGTGTTGTGTTGATTAGATGAGACCTCATTTTCCACGGCTAAGATTGTAGCACTCTTGGTTTAAGAAAGAATGAAATGCAAATGACTAACAATGTGAGCAGCGGGGCATTATGAAAAACTTTTCCCCTTTTTCACGTAATCATGGAGTGTGCTTGTTACTTTTTTCTGCATACAGTCAGTAAATTTGGTTACGTTTTAGCAAAATATAAAAGAAAACTTTCTTCGAACTGGATTTGTACAGAGTGGCCTGCTTGTTAAGTGTGCAACACTTGCATTCTACTACGTTTCTAGAATCTGGAGCATTATTTAGTGTTCAACCTCCCCAATATTGGTCTAGAAGGCGCAATATTATGTCCATGTATGAACATAATGAATTCCTCCATGTGCGTGTACTTTATGCGCAAGTAATCACAATACAAAAACTAAGAAAAATCCTTTTTCCTTTGGAAAAGGAATGTGTCAGTGGATGGAAAAGTCGTGAATGGATTCTGTAATCAGGCAAATTGGGTATTTCGGTAAAGTGTATGTACTTTCGTGGCTATACGGACAAACATAACTGTAAGGGAAAAAGCAGTACAAATTTTGGTTAGAATTGGAATGTAGACAAAGGTCTGCTTCTTTTACATGCAAATATTTATTTGCATAACACAATTCTGGTGCAGGAAATTCCTGTCTCTGAGGAGGATTGAGAAAAGGAAAACATTTCAGATTAGCTGTGAATGGAATTTGAAAGGGGATTCAGGATCCAATCGTTTTTCTCTTTTCCTCTCCATATTGTGCCAGTTGTCGCATCCTTCAAGCCATTGAAGAAGAAGTAGAAGAAAATCAACTCAACTAGGTTTTTTCTAGAAAAACTATTGCCGGGAGGTTTATGAAACAAGGTCGTCGTTTCATAAATGCATTAACCCCGGAAATTTGAGATTTCGACTGCGTGATAATAACCATAGGCATTTCTTTTTTCTTCTTGACGGTGTATTAAAAATTTTCGTCTGCTTGCGCATGAAATTCCTTTCGGCTCGCTAACTTAAACGAGGGCGGGTATTTAATACCATATTCCATTATAATTTTGCATACCTTTTTACTCTCATAATGAAAGTAAATGCCCAACGTCATGTCAGGGAAGAGTGCTTTCTCCTACTTGTCGGGAGCACCGTGACGAAATCCTACTCTGAAGACGGCTCCCGTATCCTGACCTCAAAGAAATATGGTATTTTATTCACCTCCCCAATAGAACCTGACAACTTATTTTCTTCGTATGACTGTGTAACCAATTTCCTGTACCGCCGCGCCGGTGGTTGATGTGGACATTTGCTCAAGCGTATATTTTACGCTTTATAGTAGCCGATTCCAACAAAATCTACCATAGGATCTGTGAAATCTACAAATTGGGGCACGGTTAAAGGGATTTACAAGAGAACTTGCTTCAAAATTTCACCCTAAAATCGAAAAGAACTTAAACAAACATACCCATCACCAACAGAATATCAGGTAAAACAAAATGGGGAGAACAGTCCAAAAAATCTGCCTTCTACTCTTTCTCACTTTTTGCCTTGAAGCTGAGAAGAAAAATGTGAAAGTGAAACTTTTATCTATTTTCTTCCAAAATGTCATCCATTCTCATCCCACAAAAAAGTATGACTTTCTGGAGAAGTGATGAACAAGGGAAAAAGTAAGAGATGTATGTGCCTAGCCACATTTATTCAAGTATCTCCTATTGTACCTCAAATATCTCGGCGTTCAATCTCATTCGCTCATTTTCTCCCATACGACTTTCTTTTTCCCATATAATAAAATGGGTTATATGATATTTGCAACCAGAAATAATTTTAAATTTATGGCCCATCCAAAAAAGGAAACTTACTATTGCTTTGCTACAAAGTCAAAGTAGCAAAAGGTGGAAGTTATGCAGCTCAAGTTACTACTTTTGGTGGTGGCTGTTTTCCCTGACTTGCACACAATGAGATATGACATTTATTTTTGTGAGTCATTTTTTACCACTTCTCTTCTTCTCTCTGCCTGCCAAAACCTGCACATTCTTCATTTTAAGACTTTCCTTTTTACTGCACACCACTATATACTCCCATTTGAAATTGTAGTGCTACTCAAAAACATGCCATTATTCAAACGTGACTCAAGAATAATATACCCAAACCTAATAATGCCCAAGTAGGAGCAGTAGCAGAAGCTATAAAAATGCAACTCGACGAAGGCAGAACAGGTTGAGGGAAGGATGCGATTTAAAATCACAAAACAACATTTTCTTTCATAAACTCAACTTGATTTGGTAAAATGGAATGAGGATTTTTTTCATGATAATGTAGACATACACACATATGCTTCCATTCAAATTTATCTTCCTATTGAATTACACAACAATACAATTGAGATTTCATCTTTTCGATTTAGATCCAATGCCGTTTTTTGGCAAAGGAAATGGCAATAAAATATTAAAACACAATTTCCCAACCTCTTTTATCGAGACGTAAGCGGTTCTTTCAACAGTACATAAAAACAAGGAGCCTATATGTTTGGTTTCGTCAACGTATCTAAAAATGAAGATGAACAATTTTTCAGACTTTTTATCACATTACACTCATCAAAAAGTTGTTCCTCTCATTTTAATAAAGAACAGTCAGAGAAACACAGAGACCTTTTGGGAAATCACCATCACTTTTGCTTCTTACTTCAACTGATCTTCTTATGACCTTCCTATATATATCTGTATAGTAGTCAACGCATACAAAGGAAATGTTGGCATTTTGCATTCATCAGACGCAGAGAAATAATCACCAGTACATTCACCAGCACGAATGAACAACTTTATTCATTTCTAGGCTTTCTCCTTCCTTTCTTCCATCATCAAAATAATAAGCATAAGTTATGAAATCCCATCCAACTCTACATGTACTAGAGTATATTACACTTTCTTGGAAACGCTCCTTTCACGATCATTTTTCATTTCTCTCCGCTTCTTTTGCTCTTCATGGAGCACATTTCTTTCTTTTCCTACTTATTGTAGTTCGGAGCTAATAGTATCAAGCTGGCATTCCTAAGACGTTCCTTTTCACTTTCCCTTCCCCAATCTTCTTTTACTTTTTATCTTTTTCGAATCGAAAGTTTGCAACTTGACGAGCTGATGATTTTTTGGTTTCGTTTTTCATCTTTTCTTCGTGCTCCTTTTTATTATTGTGTTCATGTACACAGAGGAGTGTCTCTTATGTAGAATTTAAAGCAGTGCATTCACCATGTTTCGTCCCTATTCTTATCAAATGTACAAGGTTTGGGTGTAGTTGTGCCTATAAATATAAGGGAAATAAATCACATCATCATCTAGGAAAATTCTCTTTCTTGCCGAGGTGCTACTCAAAAAGGAAACGAGTCCTTCTCCAGAGGCAAATAGAATGGGATGGCAATGGTGGTGTGGTGTGGGAAAAAATGGAAAGATGGATGTTAAAAATTGTTCAAAGTTAAGAAGGGAACGATCACCTTGGGAAGAAATATAAAAAAATTGGGGTTACAGTTACGACACGTTAGTGCGAAAAGAGAAAAAAACGAATGAGACAGTACTTTAGGAGCATTACATTATGATACTTCACCACAAGAGAAGAGTTGAAGTTGGATAATATGGGATATGGTTTGGATGTTACCTTTTAACTTCTAGATGCATTAGTGAGGATTGCTCTCCAGAGACTAGTCCGTGTGTGTCATGTATAAAAAAAGGAAAGGGGTTTTTGTACTGAAAAGTTTTTCGTTCTTACTTCTTGTATTGTATCATTATGGGAGATGAGCATCCATTTCCTTTGGTGCTATATAGGTATATAGTAGTCGGGGGCATTAAGGGTTTTAATTTTCTCGAGTAGTGGAACAGTTGGTGAAGAATGAAATGGGACTTGAGGTAAAGTAAAGACGTTTGGAGGCTAGGAAAGAACATTACTGCTAATGGGGAACACAAGTTTAATTATTTAAATGAAATGCATTGTTATCATTTTCATAAGTGACAGGAGAATGGTGTTATTTTCTTAAAGACGTGGACTGGTGGTGCTATATACGTTAATGAGTTGGCATTGGCCTTTTGTATAATGATAATGGAATTTCCTATGCATTTAGCCACTATAATTTTGATTAACCTTGAAGTTTGAATCGGGAATATTAGAGGTCACACTACTCTCATTATATTAGGGTAAACTGGTAAGAGTAAACGTTATACTGAAGATAGAAAAGTTGTGTCATTTTCTAGATAATTGCTGATAATAATTGAAAGGAAAATATTCCAACACTTCATCATGGGAAAACTGCGTATGAAATAAACACACGTGCCAGGAAATGCGTTATGTTTTGAACTTTGACCGAAGATTTTAAGTGTTGTACCATTTTCTGAAAAATTTACCACAACATTGAGCTTAGAATAAATTCGTTGCACTTTACTTTATGTAAATACTATGATCGGACTTTGTAGGTTTAGGTCGTCATAAAAGATGATTGGCAGACGTTAAATCCAGCTGTCAGTTATGAATTCACATTACGCTCCACGAGTTGGAAAGTAAATGACAGTTGTTTACGATACCTTCAAGCATTCAACCAACTGGACACCAATATTAATGAAATGTAGCGTGAACAACTGATGGAGACAACTACCCAACAGCAGATGCATGCAGCTAGCTCTGAAAACTTGACTGCGACCGAAAAGGCAATTTTGTAATGCGATATCCAAGTATCTTACGATGCTCCTCATTTATTTGTCAAATGTCAATCCGTTTTTTTTATACTTGAACTTGTCATTTGGTCAAAGAAAATTCGAAAAGTCAACCCGTTTCCCAGTCTAAACGGTCAACACACAACGAACGTCTCTAAAAAACATTAACTTTCACTTCTTTGCAAGTTAGTAAGCAACAAGTTGCTAGTTGGCCTTTGATATTAGTTCATGTCTTCGCCTCGGTTGGTAGAGGTAGAAATTTATTTAGTTCTTGCTTCCTCGTTCCCTTGTAAATGGATTGAGCTTATACATTTGAATAAGGGAGGAAGAGGAGCTATTCACGAGCCATTTTTATTTTCAACGAACTATTTTAATGAAGTTTCAGAACACTTTACTAAATCAGATTTTACATTGCCAATGACAAAATAGCTATGAATATGCATCCATCACATCGATTCATGCAGAACCAGACAAAAGACGCCTACCTCGGCATTTCCTCATCAACTTGTTCAACAATTGCATGTCATGTAGCAGGTTAGCATGTCGATTTGGAAGTGCTATATATAGTGAGCCTCTGCTTTCGTTGCTAGCAACTTTTGCATTCTTCGCATGATTTCAAGTTTCCATATCGGAACGAGAAAAGATGATACTGCTGGAGAAAGATGTGAGTTGATGCTAATCTGTAGTATGACAACCCAGCAAATGAAGCCCTGTTTGAAATCAATAGAGAATGAAACTCATATCGACCTACATAAATAGGTGGTCTATCTTACGCCTTCTATACAGACAGGCATGTAACGTATAGCATGGAATCTGCGAAAGTTGCCATCTCACAGTCTTCCATTTCATGTGAGTTAGCACAAAATTAATTTGATGCCAAGTGAAAGACTCCATATCATCATCATCGTTTGCATGGCATGTGCGGTAGGTGAAATTGAATTTCCAAAGAATTCTAGCACTGATAATACAAGCATGGAATTTGTCTCGTTGTTGCATTGTACATACGTTACTGTCTCTATCAATGTCTTTTTGATCAGACAGCTGGACACTATATTTTACTGGCAAATGCAATATTGAATTCACCAACCAACATGAAAGGAATGCAATAAAGGAGTGAGTGATTTCATCTCTCTAGGGAAGCGCTGGGTGTGCACAAGGAAAGGCTGTAATTATGAAACAAATGTATATCAAAATATGTCATCTCGTCTCTCCCATTTTAGTAGAGAATGAGAACTTTCAATGAAAGTGCACGAGACATTGAAGTAGGAGAATGGCTCACAACTACTACTACTACATTAGCGTTGATGTCACCAATAAATAGAAAATTTTGGACCGTTCATTTTGTCATAAAAGAAAAATTGCGACTTTTTTTTTGGCCATTGTAACATCTGATTATCATTGTAATTGTGTGGTTAATAGCATGTCATTTGAGACATGGTTTTAGTTGTTAATGCTTATCTACCACTACATTCCCGTAAAATAAATGTCTCTTTCCAATCCTTTTATTTTTCAGAGGTAAGCGAACCACACTGGTGAAGACATGACTAATGGTTTTTTGTCTGTCGACCATTTTACTGTTTGAGAACTCAATCAACAAGGAAGAAAACTATTTCCCCACAAAAGAAAGAAAGCCCACTTTTCTTATCTTTTGCTGACAATAAATATTGAGGGCAAAAGATAATGTCACCAAAAACTCCAAGAAAAAATATGATCTGCACTTAAGAAAGAAATGGGATATGGTAGGACTGAGTGAGTGAGCACATTTACAACATTGCGGAAGAGGGAGAAAGGTCGAGTCGAGCAAATATGAAAACGTAAGCTTTTTACTATAAGCCATAGATGTTTTCACTCTTTTCTAATCTATACAGAACCAATTCGACGCTCCCTATCAAACTGTCTTGTCCCACAAAGGATCACAACAAGTCAAAACCAAACAAAACGTGTCAGAGTTGGAGATACATCATGAGGAGGAAAAGGTAACATGCACAACAGAATGCTTTCATTTCCTAAAAAGCATTTGAGCAAATAAGGTGATGACGTGCAGAAGACATTATTTAGCTGGGAGGAAAAGTGGAAAAAGCTAAAATAAGTACAGAAATACGGGATAGCAGAAGACGACGTGCCATATATTATTCGATGTGCGTATGCACTCAAGGTCGTCCCAGTATTAAAAGATCCATTAGCAGCTAACAAAGGAAATCGTTTCACTGTCGTAACGTATTTTCTTTTGTTCAAAATTGGTCGTCGAAAATGGATGAGAATGCGGACGATATATGAAATGGGCTCAACCTGTCTGATGGATGTTCCTTTTTATAGCAGTGTAACTGTATATGCTTATATTTGTTGCATTTGTCACTTTCATTACGGTCAATAATTAATCTTAAAGTAACTTTTAATGAACACCTTGCAACTTTTTTACTTGATTGTTGTGAATTGGAAATGTTTCCTGATGATTTAAAATTAATATCAATCATTTTTAAAGAAAGCAAGCAAACTGAATAATGCAGTTTGCTATCCAAATACGGCACCAGGGAATTCAAATTGCAACTTAATAACAAATGCAAGATACGACAAATATAAGATAAGTACGTACATATCTACGTAACAACGTACGATCTTGAGCTAACTCGAATGGCTCGATGATTTTTATTAACATGCCTTGTTCTCAGATGTACATAATTAAAATATAACTTAATTCAGAGAACCTATAAAATTATATTCGACGACCTGAGTAACGTCATGCTATCCCTAAATTCAATGTTACGCTGCGTACAACATATTTTTTCCAAAATGAAAGTACACGGGGATCAGTGTCGTGTGTTAACAACATTGTCTCACTTTCCCACACACACATGCACTCTTATCTATCCATTCCGTATCCACTTTCAACCGACCGACCTAGTTCCTACAGCAAACAATGATGGAAGTGAAACCAAGTGGAAACTTGGATGGAAAGATTACTTTACTATCCTGCTTTCCTTCCACTTTCCCCTTCTTGAGAGAAGCAAGCAGAGAAGCGATATCATTCATTTTTTACATAACATATTAAGTATGTGCATACATGCTTGAAAATGTGGTGGCGTTACAAATAAAACTCAATATGTTATGTGTGCTACACACTTCTTGGGGCCCATACATGTGTATCCAAAGGTACACCAACAACCAAGACGAGACTTTTGGGAAAGCTGTTTCGTTAGCTGTATCATATTATAATACTCATATAACATGTATTTCTAAATTGCACTCTTCAAGCCTATTATGTTTTTTGTACTCTGGACGGCTTCTTCAGGATGACAGATGAGAAATCCGTATCGATCCGCCAGTTTCGGAGAAGCTAAAACTGGGTATATGCCACAACGCTGCCAAGAAGAGCTTTAAAGGAAAACGACACTATACGAGCAATATTATCATTACCATTTCTTGAAGGAAACGCAACCTCCAAGAAAAGTTGTTGTGGAGGGAATAGCAGGTAGGATTAGGATTTCCTGTGTACACACAACAACATAACTCAAAAGAAGTGAAAGCGGAACCAGAAGGAGCAACAGAGCATCACATCATCAACACCAGAAGTAATAGTAATATTTAACGAGATGGAAGCCAAAAGTGGTTCTCAGAAGAAAGATGGAGCGAAGACGGTGAAGGAACGTATGTTGCAATTTAACACACATGTCAGTTTGGAATTTCGAATCTGCTCTTGAAAACGAATGAGGGACCCAAGCCGCATTCAATTCTTACAGAATTGTTGTACAGGACAACAATGTTTAACTTAACACTTTCAGGCGGGTGGACAATGGAATACGGTGGAAGGTTGTAACTCAAGTATGCATGCGGGAACTAAACTATTTCACAACATATTTGGCACATGCCCAAGCAAAACTTGGGAAAAAACTCGTCAGTTTGGACAGAAATGCTTCGTATTTTAAATTGTTATAGCACAACATATTTGTCCGCTTTTTTATAATCATCGTTTCCCATCCGAGACATTAAATTTACATATATGGTCCCCATCCAAAACATGTTGAAAGTTGGTAAAACAAAAACTCGCATATAATACTACATTAGAGCCCGCACCACACAGTTTTCCTATAGGTTATGCAGGTTGTTGAAGGTGCTACAGGCCCCCAAATAGAATTTCACTTTCCATGTGTTTTGTACTGACTGTTTGTATTGTGTACACACATGAATTGAATACATTCATGATAAAAGTTTGTTTACGTTTATACTTGCGTGTGTAATACGAATGCAAGCACATTGCACACCAAACTCCGTCTCCATTCACTCATCCATGAAAAACTTACCGCAACAAAGGAGCCACCCACACATATATACAACAACACTTTCTCCGACGTACGTACAAGATACCATTCATTCTCTCCGGAATCAAGGGATTCAATAGAAGGAAACATGGGACTTTGCTAAAAGTGTGGTTAGTTTGGGATACGAAGAAAAACTTGTTGGGATGTCTTTGCACAGGGATACGAATGAACGCAATGAGATGAGAAAAGAGCTATGTGCACATCTCGCTCAAGCGAGACTTTTCCTGTTCTCTCTCCCTTCATCCATTTTAATATTTATGCATAATACGACGGGAACATTCACTTGGATGGAAGCATTTATGCCTACATAATTTGAACGCTAGTATACTTGCTAGTTCCGCTGTGTGTGGGCGATCAAACTGTCTTCGCTGTCACAGCTAACTGAACAAGATGAAAGAATAGTGCTTTATTGGACAGTACCTACTACATATGTCATTTCACATTATTCATCAAATAAATTAAATGTGCAACAGTCAGCTAAATTTTGAACCAGTGATAGCTGAGCATATAGGGACCGTATTTTAATAAAATGTGTTGCATTTGACTCCGTGTTTGAATATTGATTTTTTCTTATAAAAGATTACATAGCAAAAAGAATCCTACAGGTAGTTGATACGATGTTGCTGCGTTAGAAATTGGAAAGCCCAGGTGTATATAAATGGAAGAGTATGAAGGTAATCCGTGCTCAAACCATCTATATAGGAATCAGCGTGTGTTTTTGAAACCTGACGTGAAACAGAACAGGAAGAGCCGCAAGTGAGATTTAGGATATAATGACATCTCACCTGAACATATCATGGTTTGGCTTTAGTTGTCAGTTGATAGATGGCCGTGATATTTTCCACGGCTCACCTCGCATCTCAAAAAATTCTCCATTTGGGTTCCCCCAGCTTGGTTGGTACGAGTGCTTTCATTCTGAGCAACAATCATGTTCGGTTTGCTACTCAAGCTTGTTGCTGCATACAATCATGCTCTATATAGATTTAAACATTTCATTGACCTAAATTTCCAACGAGAGGAGAGGTTGGTATGTTTCTATTAGAGGATGAATGGATGGAAGAATGAATGAATCGGTAAAAAGTGAATGGAGAAAAACTCCCTGTTTGAATCAATACCTGCCTGGAAGTCTTAAACTGGAGTTTAAAATGTCGCACCTTATCCACTTTCGTTAATAAAAATAGAAGTGAGTATATTAATGTTGTCAAAAACAAAAGGGTTCGCATCAGTATAGTATTAACCTTTACTACAAAGATTCGTGGCATTAAACCCAGTAAACAAAGGGTTTCTTTCTATTTCTGCGTAAAAAGTGAGCACCCACGAAATATTATGTGGCATAACTGTTTACTTTCTATATAAAGAAGGAAGGGATTAAATGTGGGTGTTAAGGATGATTTAAAAGGAGCGTGGGAGAATAAAATCAGCTCTTTTTCTTGACACTTGTGCTTCCTACTTACACTGTCAATCCGCTAGTGAGCCAATTGACTCATTTTATCTCACTTCTCTCCTCCGCATATATTTGCAATTGTAAACAGGCAAAAACCTCACAGGAACAGCAGCAACAGCTTGGTGAGACCACGTCCCACATCCAAACAATTTCCAACTAAAAGCCTACACACAGCATACATCTCTAAAGACAACTGTTAATTGAGTGAAAGTTCATACATGCTTAACTTTCCAAAAGTAAGTATAAGAATACTTTACATTAAGGAAAAGTTGTAAACTATTTGCATACTAAATTTCATTCTATAAGTGCTCATTATTAGAAGATTCTCAGGATTGAATCTCTAATGCAAATATTATTTAATTACAATAAATGCACCTTTCCCCCTATCCAGCCCACCTACGCATTTTCTGAAGAAATGTTTTGCTTCCTTTTTTAAACCTCTTGAAATACTCCCATAATAACAGATATCACCTTGTTAGTCTTCTTGAATCGAGTAGCCACTTAAATTCTGTTTTTTTTTCGCCCACACACTTCGATAATCGCATTTCCTAATGGGATGGATCATTACACAAAATTTATATACTTTCTCCCACTCGAAAAATTATTAGCAAGTTTTTTACGTGCTAAAAAGGTATTTCAACATCAATTTCCTGCAAAATCACAAGAATCAAAACAGAATTAAAGATTTTGTTGAGTAATGAAGAAATTAGCAAACTTCAGCTTGGTATTTTGTGCTGTTTCCATTGAATATCAACTTTTCCTTTCGTCAAGAAGGAATGTTGATGTTGATTTATATTTTCTTCGGAGCAGGCAAATTGAATGTGAGCTTTCCCTTTCACTCACACATCAGAAAAGGGAAGCGAGGAGAAAATTCTATTATCACGGTGCGGCATTATTACATAATAGAAGAAGCCTCATATCAACCATATGCAGATGATATCATCATCATCATCAACATCTTCTTCATCTACATGCCGTCATCTTATTATATTATGATCACCGAGAGGATCCCTCCAAACTTCTATTCATTCTTCATTCATCGAATCAAATCTTACTCAGAAGAGAAGAGAAGGGGATGCCCATCAAACCAAAGCAATCTTTCTCCTTTTGTGAATGGTATGGTGAAAATGGTTGAGGTACTATATGGACTCTTTCATCATTCAGTAAGAGGCTTTAGCTAGCTTCTTCCTGCCAGGGCCCAGCAACTAGTGAGCTTGCTCAATGGATCATATTTTCATCTGTGAAGTGAAGCACTCATAAAATTTTACAATTGAGCAGCGCAAAAATCTTTTTTTTTGAAGAAAGTCCTATTTTACCTAGTGTCCTATATCGTCCTTTTCAACCAACTTTGGGTTTGAATGAACTATTATCATTACTCATTCTTAAGTGGGAAACTACAGAAAATGATGTTCAATATTACTCAGCAAGCAGGCTCTACGACTCTTTCCTATTATAGACCTAGTACTTTCACCAAAATGCCCACGTCACATAACTGACAACCTGATGCAAGATCGTCAGCTCAGAATAAGAGTTTCAATAATGTATGTATCATGAAAGTTGCCTTCCAAAATGAAATCGTAGATGATGGAATTGACGATTTAACCATGGAAGATGGTCCTTCATGTAATTTTATGCTATTGGAGATTTAATGTAATAGCAACTTTAAGTACCAGTCTACCCTTTTGGTGTTCCTGCTGTAAAAAATTAACTAAACTAAAACGCAAAGAATAAAAGTTAATGTTACTCCTTTTCCATCTTTCTTTCTCTGGTTGAAACAGAAAAGGATATTTTTAAACTACTTCCCAATTCTGAAACTCAACTTTTATGGAGTAGCCAATATATAGGCTTTGTAGAGAAATCAATTGTATCTCTGTATAAATACGGATCCCATTGTTTGGAGAAAACTGAGTAGATATAATTTGGCAATGTCAATACACAAACATATATATAGTCGAATATGGTATATCTGGCAAAGTTTTTTCTTTCCTGTAAGCTTCTTGGAAATGGTAAGAAACTTAACCAGTTGCGCTTCCCCCTCTTTCCAGTTGTTGGTAAGAACTAAAGGAAAGGAAATGAAGTTGGGGAGAAAGTCAAGTGAAAGTAAAAGTTGAGTAAAATGAATAAAAGTCACTCGTATCCTCCACTCTTCTTTTCCAATTGTACATACTATTGTCACGACTATTTGCTCATAGACATATACTACATCAACAGACTCTCTTGGCTTTGCTCCTTCCGGGCCCAAAACTATAGCTTGCGTTTTCCGATGAAAAAGGCCAGAAAAATAAGTTATAGAAGAATTGAAGAATGACAATACCATTCAAAGCATAGCAAATGATTTGGGTATAGTAAATTGCTCCTTTACAAACTGATTTATTAATTCGTCTACATCTGCAAACTAAACTAAATGATATCGTGTCGTCAATTCAAAAGAATTAACAGCGTTTTATCGATATTGTGTTTTTGTCACTTTTGTATTCGACATCCCTAGAATTTACATGCGACACGCTTGTTCGGATCTTTGATCCGGTCGTGATCTCGACTGGGAATAATTTGATTCTAAAAATGTGCTGTTACTAGCTGGATCCTTTTCCTCTCTCAGCACCCGTGCACAGGTGTGCTAGTCCCAACGGCACGATTCAAACTGGGTTTAACAGGTATTAGTTTTCAAATTGTTCTTCGAATTGCCTACAGGGAAAGTCCGAAACGGGATAATAGTAAACGAGAAAACGATATGAAATAGATACAAAAAATATCACGTTGTAGATAAACTAATGCTTATCCAGCTTGTGTTGTGGAACAATATCATCATTGCCCAACTGATTCAACTCGAATTGATATTACACAAGCTGAAAAAACGAAAACTCAAAGAGTACAGAGAAATTTGTTCATTCAATTTCCATTTGTTGGAAGTTAAAGTCAGCCAGATCAGGTTCTGGGGGAAAGGTAGGGGAAAGAATGAAAATTATAGTAAGCCAAAAGCCGAAAATCAATACCAAGAGAGATTGAATATCCTCTTTTCGACAAAAGAAAATGTATGGTGTGCAACGCACATTGCGCTACATATTCTGTACTTTCATGAATATATCCGATTATGAGTACAATTTCAATGTCTGCATCTCTTGCCACAAAATAAATGTGACATTACTACAAGAGTTTTCCATTGCATGTAATCGGGATATTATGCCCATTTTGCTCCCAACTACAACCACCATGTTCAAGTAACACATTTCCTGTTTTAGCCTGTCTTTCACAGGTATGAAACGAGCCGAAAACTGATATGGCCATATCAACTCTCGTACTAAAACAAAAGGTCTATGTGAAAGATGAATTTCTATGTTTCCATAAATCCGAAACAACTTTATTAGCAAACAAGGAATCTACTTTATATCTGAAACGAAAAATTGCTCTTTTGGAAACAGGCCCAAACCATTGCACAGCACAACTCCCCTCTGAGTCTGTTCTCTATATTTTGACATGACAATATCACATCAAACTTGTAGAACCCAAAGCTTACAAGGTTGATGAAAGGTATGAAAACACGGTTGTCGAGTCATAATCATTATCAGAGAGCAGAGCTAAGCTGGATGTTGAAGTGAAACAAAAATAGTGAAAGCGTATTCGTAGTGGCGTATAATGATGATGATGTTTAGTGACAGAAACATAACCAATCTAAGCTCCAGAGAGGAAAAGACCAGGCCCAGCCAGACCTGTAATCAATAACATGACATCTCCTTTTTGCTTCAACGTGTGCTGCACTTCATTTAAAATCTGTTTTTATTTCCTTTCCCTTATACAGCATGGTGGAAAAGTCAAACAAGTAAATGTAAGCAAAAAAAGTAGGCATTTCATGACAGGAAGCTTACGGCAATGATTTGGCATTTGACTGAGGAATCCATTGCTTTATGTATGCTTCATCTTGACTTGTTATTGAAGCAGTAACTTTTTATTGGGGCAGTTTGAGACAAAGCTTGGATACGCCGTTTGGGACTTTAACATCATCATTTCCTTCCATATTTTGACATCACCGTTTTAGTTTCCTATTCTCATTATGTAATTCTTCCGTGATTATTCAAGACTTATTTTGAAAGAAAGGAATTAGAGAGTGTACGAAGCGAAAAAAATGGGAGAAAAGAAAAGGCTACAATCGATTTTCCTTTTTTGCTTTGTACATAGGTCCTTATCTACCCTTGAAGTCATATCTGCTAGTGTCAAACCTAAAATGACAATAACAGTTTCAGTAAGCTCAATTCTGTGTAGAGTGGCTCCATGTTAAATTTCACATGGCGAAATGATGTCGATGGTTTCAATCAGCTTCCCTTTTGCAATCCCAAAAGCTGATTTTTACATGGCACCCAAGAAAAAAGCTTTTCGCGATGTGTACCAGGAGATATTTATGCCATTTATGTCATACGTCATCCATAGTACATCCATATCAATATTGAGCTATGTATATATAAAAATAGTAGTAAAATCCACATCTTTAAAATGTAACTCTAAATAGCACGATAGAAAGACATGGGAATTTGATCTAATTCATTCCATTCCACTGCACAACCATAATGCATAAAAACAAAAAGGATCTGAAACTTGATACTTGATCTATCGAGCAACGGATACTTGCCCACTCGACGACCTGTCCGCCCATACACCTGGCGGTTGTTTGCGGTTTCCCACATGCCTTTTGTTAAGTTGTCACATATCAGATTTCCAATACAGACATATAAGAAACAGTTGCTTGCTTGGTTGATTGGATACGGTGTACGCAAACAGCACCCATTTTCGTGAGATCCATAGGTTATTGTGGATACATCACGAAAATGTCTGGAAAAGCATATTGAGTCTCGTGTATGTCATAAACAATATGCCAACAGCACGCACATGAACATACGATTAAGGGCATTTGCTGCTAAAACAAAATCAAGCAAGGCAAGCAAACCACATTTGAAGACAAGATACAAGATTTTTCTCTTGTCCACGTCAAACTTAAGATTTAGCAATGAGATGTGTGCAATGAGTAATGCATGTAGAACTAGACTGTAGTTATGAAACCAACACAATTTTGTCGACTGACAATCATTCATATTTGTATATTATGCATGTATAGACTACATGTAAGCCTGGAAAATCTTCTTTCCTACTCACAAAATAGAATTACATCTACGATTGTGATGCAATTTTATTCTAGACTTTCTTCTCTTTTGAAGATTCTGGGCTGGGACATCATGCAGAGTTCTGATTCGATATAATAGAGAGTAAAAAGCTTTTTGCTGTTCCATTCAATCGTACTATTAATGCGTTTCGGCTACAAAAGAAAGTATACGTAGTTCTATAGATGTAGCATCATCAAGGGAAAACTTGCAACGAAGTCAGTCACTCAATCTGTAACAAAAAGACAGCAATCATTATCTTAAAAGAGGAAGCTGCGTGAAAGAAGATCCCGAAAGTTCAGGGAGAGGGAGTAACACCACTTTTTTCTTGGGCTGAACATAGGGAAAGCAACTATTGTGAATGAGGATTCGAAGAGTTTTCATAGCTTATAAAGGCTACTATTGAGCTGAGACTATCATGTTTACAGTTCAGTTCATCACATATTATATGGTCAGATTGCTCCATTTTAATAATTAAAATTACGTTATTATTAATTAATTATTACGTTGTCCAGTTCGTTATATCAACTAAAATCCCACGTTAACTCTTCAATTTGTGGGCGTTCTAATAAGGTCATGAAATACACTGTATGTCTAATTGTTTACTTCATCAGCCAATTCGTAGAAACCCCCACATAATGTACGAATTTTATCGTCTTAGGTTCTATTTTCGGTACCGCTAAGTCTTTTGGGCGGAGTCTAAAGCCCCTTAAAAGTTACATCTTCATCTTACTTTTTGACCCAGAAGTTATAATACGCTTATGCTTTGGATGAGAAAGGCATCAGTAGAAGAATTAATAAAATGTCTGCTACACGTCCTTAATCCTATCATATGATATTTTTCTCGGAGAACGACGATAGGTATTAAAAGAGGATTGTGTAAGTCACTTTCTCTTAAACTAAAAAGCGTAATAAGCACGAAACTATCCAACTACAACTTTAGTCCAGTTCAATGGCCCCCTGTAGGAAAAAATACGTCCAAGAATTCATTTGACAAGTTAATATCTCAAAATAATGAAATGTTGGATGCCTCGACCAACGTTGAAGGGTTTAAATCCATCACATCAGCACAATAATTTCCGCAAGTCTAAATATTGCATCCACCATGATGTAAAGATGAGATTCACAGATTCTGGTCAATACTGTCAATGAATAAGGTTGTCTGGGGCTTTAACGAAAATCATTTTTTCTGAGCCCTGAATTCCGCGAAAATCGATAATTCAGCACTAAATATGTCAAAGAGATTTCGATAAAATGTGTCTTTGAGGTGACACTCGAACTTTGAGTCTCGCAAATTTATGGAATTGCTAAAAAGGTTGCGAAAATCAACTCTGTGTGTGCATGCATTTAATTCGAATATCAAAGTAAGTTCATAGCAGACCAGTATGATCGATTCATTCTAACAAGATAATTTTGACTTTCTGCTTGCTATCTTTCACTCCGCTTGCCCTAAAGCTCACAATATTTTCTATATTACGGACGACAGAGCTCCTACTCTTCCGAAATAAGTACTGTTAAAACGTCTACTTTTTAAAACATCCTTGCAATGTCCAAAGTAGATAACCTGTCGCTTCAATTTTGCAGCTTTCCGTTTTCGCTCCGATAATCAATATCACATACATACACGGAAGGTTAAAAACCTATGAACATATGAAACCATATTTTTACGACTAAACGGGACGATGCAAATTGACATGATGATAAAAAATCTGTCCCGTCCTTTCTCTTTAAAGTCTTTTGACACCAACATCCTTTCTAACTCAACCATTTTGTCCGCCTTGTATGTTTCACCAAAGCCTGTCGAGGAATTTTCCAATTCTCTGCCTTTCCCTATAAAACTGTAACAAGCGAATGAGTACCGAATTATTTCAGACATTTGAAAAATTAAGCGAGTGAGGTTTGCAAAAGTTGCTGAAGCATTTTGTGAAACAAATTTATGTAACACGTCACTGCGCGCGTTCAAGCTATATCATTCATGATTTATATCAAAGGTATTTTTGCCTCTTCACACAAGTGTATAAATCTACTTGTTGGATGCTCGTTTTTATTTCCATAATCGATTTCGGGTGTAACCTTGTAACTTATGCTTGCAACTTGGCTTCACAGGGGTAATTCCGTTCTTTTAAAAAACGATAGAGGTATATAACTCAAAGCATCCTATAAATTCACATCCTTCGTGGTCCACTAAACTTGTAAGCTAACAAGAAACAGCATCAACATTACATGTGATATGATGATGATACGTATGACATAACTATCACGATATGAAAGCGTGGCAAGCAATCCTATTTCCATCCAATCTCTCATCCAACTCGCCCATTACCTACAAAGTAAGCAACACGTCAAGTAATAAGGGAGAGCTACTAGAAGCTACACAGGTAGATTAGCAAAATCCTGTGTGCCCAACTTGCTGATAGGAATTTGTCAAGTGAGGCAAACTAATGAATCCGTAAAGAGCACAGTTCTATAGGAGCTCAACTTTTGACTCTGACTCCAACTATCTCTTTGGAAAATATAGTAAGTACCCAAGCGCAAGAAAATAATGATGTTTGGCTAAAACCTACATAAACATGTAGACTTGTTATATTTGAAATTTGTAAGTAGGAGAAATCACGAAAAACGAAATTTTTTTGCTTCTCTGCTACAACTCCACAAGTTTTTCCTTCATGTAATTATTGTGAATCCTCAACCCACGAGTAAATACTCTGATACATTGTATACAAAATACGAGATGAATTTTGTGCTTTTTATGTTCATTCTCCGTCAACAACTTAAAAATAGAGTTTTTACGTAGTATACATAGCGTCGGTCGTCTGTGCGGTGATAGTAGAGAACGGTTCATTTATGTACCTTTTAAAAAATCATATTTAGTTCCATATAATACATGCAAAAGATTCCCATAATTTTCATACAATTCAACCCCTTAAAAAAGAAGAAAGAGTGGGCTAGAAAAGATGGGGAAAAAGTTTAATAAGAACTGGAAACCCACTTGTGTCATATCTGACTCCAAGTATTTTCTGTATTCCACCTGGCTCATCACTCATAGAGTTTGCTCTAGCTTATATTGCAAAGAAAGTCAGGGAAGCATACATTAGATAAATTGATGATGTGATGGGAGTCCTGACAGTAGTCGTTGTATATACAACAACATGCATCGAAATGAAAGAAATGATGTGAATCAAGTGAAACCATAAAAGCATAAGCAAAAAGAAGAAGAAAAGAGAGAATAGAAAAGGATGATCAAAGACATCTCCTTTTCTGAATGATAGACACAGAGTTATGTATGTATGATGATGATATTCGCAATCAGAAAAAAATTGTAAGAATCTTTTATGCATTCATTCCTTTCTTTTCTATACGTGTTGTACAGTTTTGCACTTGATAATGACACGCATGACAATACGGAACCCGTGTGTAATGTCATGTCATAACTATGTCTCATCTTATGGAGTTAGAAATGACGTGAATAATATACTTTTCATCGTTAACTCTTCTTTGTCAAAGCGAAATGTGATCATAAACTACTACGTCTTACAGTCAGTAGATGACTTTGAATAAAGCCTTATTAATTTTTTTGGTTTTGAAAAGGTTACTTTCAGGTAAATAAGTCAGAATATGTGAAGATATATAATATCATTTAATTTTTCACACGATGCTTCCTTAAAATCGCATGTGACCAAATGTGTTGAGCTCTTCAACTGGCCATGCAATAATTCAAATATCTGTCTCATTCATACGGTTATGGTACTGCACACGCTGCGAGTCCGTGTGTGAGCAGGTTCTACAAGAATTGTCAATAGAAAATTGGTAAATCCTCCATAACAAAAACTTGGACGTAATGAAATGAAGCCTGCTCAATCTTGAAGAAGGCAATCTCGTCAAAGGAGCTCGAGCTGAGCCAAAGGCACAATCACAATCGACAATCATACCATACCAGAAGGATCTTTTAATATGGCTGAGTATATAGTGGTTGTAATAGAAAATCAATATGTATGTATGGACGCGCTACTTACTAAGAAAATTAGTTGATGGATTTGTCAGGAAAAATGTGATGCCTCTGTCATATCAGTAATCTCCCTTCTTTTCTCCAAATCTGAATTCTACCCTAAACCTAACTAATATAAAAATGGGGAAACAACACGCTCAAATAGGGGATGGCACATTGAATTTCCCTTATCATGGCTAATCCTTACATCAATCATGATTAGCGGGGAATAGCAATTACGATTATAATCATAATAATTATAATAGACATTCGCTTGGAATTTTCCCCAATGTTATTATATCTTTCACTGATTTAGAACTTGTTTTGGGGAAAGTTGATATCCTTTCGTTGACATTGAAAGCTTTCAGGAAAGAAATAAATTTTGGGTTAACTGCTATTATATAGCACATATTTTAATGGAGAAGCCTATAACACAACCAAAGATGTGTAGAAGCTTTCATCTTGTTAAAAATCTAAAATCCCAATCCTATAGTACATTTAACAACCTCCAACCTGCTGTCTAGTGAGCGTCTAATTTTCTTGTTAAATCATGGAAACATGTGTAATCATCAGGAATAACTGTGCATAGGGGTAACGTTTCTGTGAAAGAAAACATTTATGTCTGTCTAGCCATCGCATGAGTGATCTAATACATACAGACACAAAAGAAATTATCAAAATCTGATATATACTGATACCATCCGATTTCCCGATTCTCAGACACATCGTTAGATAATCATATACAGTCTAGACACTGTAATTCGTCTGAAATGTAGAAAATTTTGTTTCCTCGAGACATTTAGAAACGGGAAAAGAGGCTTAAATGTACCAAATGAACTCTGGCAGCATCAAGGTAATTAATTATGAAATAATTATGAAAGTGCTTCCACAAACTTTTGTGCTCATTAAATGAATTGATTGTGCATCCTTTATGTAGGCACGTTCTCGTCAAACGCTATTCAAAATAAAGGCATTTGTTCATTTCATGCTTATGAATCAACATGTGTTGACCATGAAGTCCATTGAATTTGAAATAAACAGAAAACTTGAAATTACAAACAAGGTTTGAGAGCTGAAAGACAGATAAAGATAAAGAGAGAGAGATAGAGAAGAGAGAAGTAATGTGAAGGCACTTGTGTGATTCTCACTGCAGAGAGTAGGTATGGGGATGACGGGATGTTCCTCCCCTTGTCAGATACCTCGGGTTGTATCCCATGCCCACCATTCCATAACCGCCCTTGGAATGTTGTGATAAGCGACGAAGCTCGGCTCGTGAGGGACCTGGTCCACCACCGGTGTGAACGTTCGGTATCCCCGCCTATAATAATAAAAAATTATGTATTAATCATCACTCAAATAAATACTCATTCTTTTAACCTTATATAAATCTGATCTTTTGCATGCGATTTTCATTAGCTAATAAAACAATGCCCTCTTTTGTTTGAGCTTGAATAATGAGAAAAGAGCGAGACGGGGGAGTAGACTATTATTAGGTTCGGATGACTGACACTGCTAAGCACATCTTCAACGTTCATTACGCCACCAAAATACCGATACCCTTAAAAGTCTGTGACAAGATGAAAATCATGCTATTAACATTAATCCAACAGAATGGAGAAAATTTCCATATTCTCACAGATCGCGTATATTATTAACACATCACAAAAACAAAAGTGAGCGAGATGAATGCTCAAGTAAAAGCGGAAATGAAAGTGGGAAAACTCTTTGGCGCAAACCAACTAATATTAACAAAAGGCTCGTTTTGCTCTCCCTGCGTTCCACTGATGCTGATAATATTTCATATGCAAAATTCTGGAAACCAGTTTTCCCTTCAACATATACCACAATAACTTAACCAAAGCATCATTTGAAGAAAAGGCCGGTCGTCGGTTAAAGTCAGTGCTTGGTTCCTATTATGCACACAACTAATGCCACTTTAATCCAGGCATCTTCGTAATAAATCTGAGCAAATAGTAATAATAAGCTGAAAAATAAACCAACATATGACTCCAATAATATGGTTGGTGCAAAAACACACACATTCAGTAGGCAATGTGAATGAATTGTCATTTTGATCCATTTAGACAACACAGTAAACTTCTTTACTTCAAATTTTCTCGCAGCAGCTGCCGAGCGCGGAGAAAGTAGTTCCAATAAAATATGCAGCCAAAAGTAGTAATGATAGGGGAAAGGCATGTACATAATGATTGGTAAATGTGGGCACTCCACAAGTCTCAGCCTGTTAGCGTTCATGTGGATGGATGGTAGAAATGGTGGCTGTGCAAGCGGAACCAAACCAAGCCAATTGTTGTAATGCTCTCATCTCTAACTACCCCAGTTTGTTGTGTGGGTTTTTGTTGATGATGATGAAACGGAAACCAATGAGTATATACTATAATGCCTCGTATATCAACTCTTATTGTAATGTGCAAATCACTCGTAGTTATGTACATACTTATCTAGGAAAACGCCATTATCCAATAAATGAGCCACATAAAGGATGTAATCACAGTATCCGGCAACTCCTCAGACTTTACGTAAGAAACAAGACGGAGGATAGAATATTATGTAGGAGTCGTTTCCAGTTTCATACAGAAAAAAAGATAGTGTTGTTGACTCCCAGAATAAACCGCTTTTCTCTTCCATAGTCAATATTAGCTACGTGAAAATATGGTGGTTGGTAATGGTGTCAAAACTCTGCTGGATGAATGAAATTTCAAGCAGCAACCAGTCAGTCGAACCACCAAAATGTATGTGCATTTAATATTTGAACAGAATAAAGATGATAATGAGGGATTTTAACACAAGGGAAAAGTTTACTTTCCCCTTAGAAAACCACACGTCTTGTGCTAGCACACTGGGAACAAAGAAGGACGGCAATATAGAGAGAAAAAACCAACTGGAACGCAAACTTTTGCCAGATTTGGAATAATCTGACGGAGAGACAGAAAGCTAACTTTACCCATTTTAATGAGAAGAAAGGATGTGGATGTAGCAATTTGAAAGGTAAACTATACCTACTTTTGGAACAGCAGCTCATAAAGTGAATAACTCTTTGTTTTAACTTGGCAAGACTCGAGTTTTCTACAACTAGTAACAGTAGCCTCGTAACTAAACTAACGATAAGCATGTAACCAAAATATGTAGCATTACGTATCAACATGATTATGTATAATATTATGTATTTACACCCAGGCTTACTTCTCGAACCCTCATTTGATGGAGCATGAAACCATATGGAAAAGAGCTAGAGATTCACTCCGGAACTCTGAATATCAACATACTTTCTGTCATTCTAATTGATGACGAATTATGGAAAACTTCTAGTCAAATCCCTTGACTTGACTTTTCCACAGCAAGCTAATCTACTGTAAAATATAGAGGGATACCTTTAAGAACTATTAACTATGTATATTATAGTCAGAGGTAAGGTGAAGGTTTATTATCATTATTATGACGTGCTGATGGCGATAATAAGCCATTAGTGATGCTGCAGAGTGCAATGTGAAAGCAAATAATACCACAGCGAAAGTCATTCATTGTGGCTGATGAGTCCTGAAAAAGTTTTCTGCTTACGACTATGTAAATTACATTAAAATCTCAACCATGAACCCAGTGACTTTCTGAAAACCACTTTTTTCTGAATATTTTAATATAGGAGCGTCCATTAATGTGTTTTTAAAAAAAACACTAAAAAGAAACCCATTTATATAATTGTACTTTCCAAACCAATTTCCTATCATTGCCACCTTGTGAGATGACTCGATGTCTTTTGCTAGCGTTTAATTATAAGCTTGCTGCAAGCTGTAATAACAAAACGAAACATTTATATGAGCTCCCTCAGTAGCTTCAATATGGAACAAAAGAGCATTAGTAAGTGTAAACTTATAAGCTCTCATATTTGCTAATAGAAAAATGCCACCTACTAACAAACACATGGTATTGGTATCCCTAATTTAGTGAACTAGATTTACTGGTATCTAATGTTGATGTTACGTACGTGGCTTGTTTGTTATTAATGTTATTATCACATAAGTAGCTCGACATTAGCACGACGCAACGTGTCTATTACCGTCACGATGAAAAATAAAGTACAGCAAAGAGCCATTAGTGCACCAAGAATGTTTTTTTCGTTCTCAAACCTCTAGCTCATACATGCTTCTACATCAAACACAAAATGATGCGATATTATCACCCGTCTTGGGCATCCTATCAGCAAAGTGCACTCCTTCCTGTTTAGTTTTCCTTGGAGCGTTACCATACTTTCTCCCTCTCTTTGTTTACTTAGGCTTTTTCTGGTTATATACTAGCCTACAACTTGCAACTGAGTGTTGCACGTGGTTGTGTCTTTAGAATGGAGCGAAAGAATTTAGGAAACGTGTTGCTTCTTTCTCTTCATTGTGTTTTCGTTGGCCCTCTACATTATAGTATAAATGTTTCTATGAACATAACCCTGTTTCCTTCCTCCTGTCTATCTATTCTATTGCGAAAAGTGTCACCTAAAAAATCAATACATTTTTTTGCGACATGCCCAAACCCTCCTCGACATAAAGCTGTTATATGCTGCTGCTGCTGACTACTACCCTTGATAGTCCCTTGTTTGCTGGATGGAAAAAGACAAATAAAAATGCCGTCACACCTTGCCGACCGTGTGTGTCTCATATAATAATAACAATAATGCTAGTGTGAGTCCCTCGGCACTGAATTTTCTTACACGGCATATGGGACTCCAACTAACTCTCTCACAACAAGATAGGATTTTAGTATTTTACACAGTCGCTTTCCGAAAGAGAAAAATGGATTGAATGGAGTGTAGACACATAACTATTACTGCACATAACCCAATATTCAACATAACAACAGCATCAACATCTTTCTCTACTGCCAGGGCTCCCAGTGAAAATGGCTCACTTAAGGTTGAGAGGACTAAGAGGTATACATTACACACTTTCCGTCAAAAAAAGAAGCGAAAGAACAAGAACGTCTGGGAAGGAAAAAGAGTGAAGAGAAGGAAAATACTCTTTTATAATGGTATAAATACATAAAATTGCCTTCCTTCTCTTCATATAGTAGCATTATGAAAAGAAATAGCTCAATACACCATTTTTACATTTTGGCGAGTTTTTTCTCTCCCCGTTGAGAGTGCTACTCTAGTTCACATTTCACACGGTTACAGAAGAGTGTGACTCATAGGCATAGTCAGCTAAAGTACACATATAAAACAGTATATACAACATAACACGGTGTACAGGAAGAGCAAACAGGAGTTGGAGAGCAACTGGTAAACTATCAAATCGATCTTTCTCCCTTTCTCTATTTTTACACTGTTCAAACACAAAAAATACCTGGCATTCCCACAGTCATCGCATCCATATTTTTTGTAGTGTGTATATAATTTGTGTTCCTCCCAGTTTTTTTTTGGTTTGATGTATCAAACAAAGTACTAATATGCATATGGATTTTATTACTTTTGAAACACATTTTATCTTGCCCACATCTGATACTTCCCACGTACGTATGCGTGCCGCTGCCACGATATGATTAGTTCTTGGTGGGTTAATACCAATGACCATGAAATGAGCTGCTGCTTTTGCTACTGATGCAATGTGTAATAATAACATTCTCCTTTTCCCTGCCGTTCGTTGCCGTCGCTAACAGGTATGCATGCAAATATGCTTTTTACTCCTTGGTACACAAGGACCACTTCAAACAGTTGCGATGCTTGCCATTTACTACTCCATTCTATTGTTTCATTTATTTCAATATGTCGTGCAGTTGGTCGATGAGACGGCTTTTACATTTTCCCGGTCGTGCTGCATGTAATATTAATATGATAGGAGGATTGGAAGGAAATTGTGTCAGCACATTTTCACACAAGTTCGATTGTGCGATAAAATTTAATAAAATTAATGCACCAGCCATACAAAATTTTTTTTGTTGATACAAAGTATAATAATGACATTAGGGATAAAGCTAGTTTATTCGCTGTGCACATGTTTGCACGGTTGTTCGTTTCAATGATTATTATCTGCTACTTTTTGTCAACAGATATGAAAACCGTTGGGTTTTGAATACCCAAGGGAGCACTTGATGAAAAAATCACGTTGTGTTAGGTATTTATATTTAGGAAAATAATTCACAAATCCAACAAATCATATCCAGCTAACATAAAAAATCAAATTTTATTACATACATACATTTGAAAACGCGGAAACTCGCAGCTTGATTGCGACTCCGGATTAGCTATGACTTAACTTAATTATTTACTTTCCCTTGTGAACATCTCATAAAATTAAACAAATTCAAAACTCGCAGCATATAGCTTTTATAATTATTTTAATGCGATTATATTTTTGCTACAGTAAGCTATCAGAAGCGTCAAAAACTTCCTGCCCTAAACGTAAGCCAAAGAGCTCGTATAATAAGACACCAAAAAAACGGCATAGTTCATCATCGGAGAAAGTTGGAATATACAATCCAATACTACTTAAGATTATTGAAGCAGTATATTATCCAGAGTATATGAGTGGTCGAGTTCAAGCAGCTACTTGAAGCATTACATGAAAGTTACTTTGCAAAAACAATAAAACTTTCCGTTGTTCAGCGCAGAAACCCCTTTTTCTGCGACGTGACGCAATAAATGTACAACTTCCTCATTACTTGCTTCATCCGCAACGCATCCTTTTAGTTTAAAAAGAACTTATTATTGCGCTTTTGAAAGACGGTCTCCATTTACTTTATATTCCAAGCTAAATCCTGATAAATCGGTGAAACAGAATAAAGGACGCGACAGGCAGCAATAAAGCTTACATAACGTGTGTACCTGTCTCCTTGTTTCAGTCTGAGCTTTTGTGAGACGTGTATTTTCACTTACATTTTATGCATCTTAAAGGGGACATGAATAAAGCTCACATTTTGCATCTTCCTAAAACATTCAAGTACAAAATACATTGCAACATGAGCATATTATGTATCTGAAACTACACACTGCATTTATTCTCGATTCACATATTCACATATACATGTCATGCTGCTGCTGGTACTGCTGCTTCTCATTCTGATCAGAGGAGAAAGTCCTCATTAACTTTGAGAATATAATCCTCTCCTCCCAACATCCCTTCCCTTGTTTTCAACAGTAGTAAAGGGCCAACGAGAAATAACAAATATACACAAAATACAAAATGGAATGGCGAACACGAACATACACACATCTACAGTTACCACCATTAGATATTGGATCGGGGAAAGCAGTGAATGGAAAGTCCATGAAAAAGGAGAAGGGGATAATGAATGAGCGGATGGCGTACTTGAGGGAGCCATTTTTCTTTTATGCAAATAAATATATTCTCCCGCACTCTTCGCCGAAGTTCTGATTGAAACACAGAAATGCGCACTATAATATTACATGGTATACTTGAATTTTGAGAAACACGTGAAAATGGCTCAAATTGTGGAGAAGACGAAGACAAACAGTGAAATTAGGCACGATTAAAAACAATGTTGTATAGTCATACCCATGCATATATATCTAACTTACAAGCTTTTCAGGCATAATTACCTGAAAAATCTGGACATTGTTTAAACGAACGTTGGTTTGATACATGAATTCCTTCAAGCTATGTAGATACAATACATGGAAGAGTAGAATGTTAGTATTAATTAAAGGCACGCACACGTTGAGACCAAAACCATGCAACACATCGTCAGGAAGAACAATGGAAAATACGTGCTACATTATTTTCTCGTAAAAGTACACCTTCTCCTCTCAGCATGCGAGTCATCCACAAGGAAGGATGATAATAATGACCCACATAATAATCATAATCATTCTCATTACTACTTGGCACAGACTAATGTGCGTGGAAGAGAAAGGTTAGATTGTGCTCACCGTCATCATCATCATAATAATTACCTACACCCCACGTATATACTCTTGCGAAATTGAAATAGCTGCTATTTATAAGCCTTCCGTATGTGTTTACACCAAAGAACTTAAATACAACTAGAAGGTCGATCAAGCTTGAAATGTCGATTTTTTTACTCTTGCCGTACCATGTCTCTTTAGTAACTGTACAGAATCCTTTACAATCCGACGCGAGCTCAGAACTTGCCGATATCAATATTCAGTTAGACCACCATCCATTTCAGTTAAAAATTTGTAATTTATATGGAAACATGGTACGCCATGATGTCAAAAAATCGACATATCGCACTCCATAAGGCTTATATGGAGATGTGCATTCTAGTTGTATTTAAGTTCTTTGGTTTACACTTACCTCATGGTGGTCATAATCCGTCCCTTTGTCGACGACGTGGCAAGCTGCCACGGAGATCCTCCGACTGTTGAAATTCATTGCAGCTTGCTGTCAAGGTGGAAACACGAAACTTGTAGTAGTCGACTTACTCCTTGTTGTCTTTACTCTGCTCCTCCTGTTGTGTATCTTTCTTAGAATGGTTGTGCAAACGAACAGGAACTTTCTTTACGTTTTGATACGACTTAGTTAGCCCAAGTAAAACTTTTATTTTCGGGATAGAAAAAAGCAATAATGAATAAGTCAAAAAAGTAAAATAACCACACAACTCTGTTGCCTTTTTCGCTTCTACATTGTCATTCTCAATGGAGCCAAATTAAGACTTTGATGATGATACAACATATTGTGAAAACCCCAAACGCTTTTAATGAGGACATTTAATCCAATAACTTTTTTATTCTCTCTTGGAGTGTCAAATAACACACAAAGACACACATCAAGAAGAATAAGGAAAAGAGTTGTCTCTCCACAATGAAAAGTTTGTTCTGTACCTTGTGTAACAGTAGTGGTGGGAGCAGGAGCCGGAAAAAGTTCTTGTTGGAATCCAATTCATGTCTTCAAGTGGTTTCCTTTTCATCCTCCTCTTGCTCCATTGAGAATATTAAGTAATTTTCTATCGAAAAGCACACATGCTGATTCCGCTTGTTTCAGCGTCCCCACTTTTTTCATTTTTTTAGAGAGAGTGACAAAAAAGAGTGAAACTTTTTTGTACATGGTAATTTTGGAATACATAATTACGGAAGTACAGTTTCTAGTCAAATGTGATACTCGGCTGCACGCATATTATGTATTGTATAGAAAAATGTTTAGAAATTCTGTTGGGGGATTGAATATGAGTAGTAATTTTCAATGGGAGTTTTTCACCAAAACGAATAATGTTGTGTTCAATTCAATCACGTATAGAATGAACTGTTTTTTTAGTTTGGAACAAGAGAACAACTCCCTCAAGAAAATTAGTAAATGTACATTGTCTAAAAAATGTGTTGAGTGTAGTTCGAGCGGATTCGTGCATCGTGAACTAAATAAATAAACCTGGAAAGTAATTACAAAAACTGCATGTCTCAGAAAACACAACGACAGAGTTGCTAGCTACGTCCTTTGTTTCTCTTGTTTTCCTTCCGGGTAATCAGATATTTTATTTAGGAGATGGGCGCATCCTCACTCACAATTGTTTTTGTCCGTCTGACAAAAGGTTGGCACACTACTACATGAGTGGGCTTCTTTTGCTACAGTTTATGTAAACTTCAGCTATATTTATATATGGTGAACTGTTGCTTCTTTTCTTGGATAGTTAGTTCCACTCTCAGGATGTGAAATAGGAGGACAACTGCGATGACAAGGAACTACTTTTTTGCTCTTCAGTCTTGTGCCGTTCTCATCTCACTGAACTTGAACACATTTTCCCTGTGGTATTGTTACCTGCTTGCTCCACGTCCTGCTTTCTCTTTTGCAAAGGAAGAACGGAAGGAGCACACACAGACACTTATGCACCACCGTAAAAGGACTTCATCTACTACTAATCTTTGCTCTTCCCTGCCATCCACTTCACCATCCCACTCTCCATTACTGGTGTTCTGGTACCAGCTGTCTGCCTGTTGCCTATTGTCTTCCTCCGAGTGTCTCTCTCTCCCTCCAAAGAAGCGGACAATTTATTCCTTTTTGTGAGCTGAAGCTACGTTACAATTTCATTCGACAAGCAAACCACAGCAGTCCCATCATATATGTAGCCAAAGGAAATCTGAAAAGAAAATACAAGGAATAAAATGAGATTGAGACAGGACGAGAAGAGGGAGAGACCAAGAGAGCGAGTTTCTTTATGAAAGGAGGTTTAATAGTGAGCCTTCTTTCTTGCTTTCCTTTTGCTCACTGCTGTCACTACCGCCGCTACTTTCACTCTGCCAACAAATCGTCGTGTTGTGCATATAATGCGGCTTTTCTCTATTTTTCAATGGATGGTTGGTTGGCTCCGTGTACTACTACTACTCGAGGAAAGTGAAGGCACATGGGATGAAAAATATGGGAATAAAATACCTGCCCTGTGTGTAAGTACATTATGAAACGTTGGTCTTGTCGCAGTTTCCTCTCTGCCAAACATGTGTATAACATACGAAATAACGTATGCTCACAAAGTGATTGAACAACTACCCCTATTTTCCTTCAGCTCCGGTTTTATACCTTTCTCTGGCAGGTTTGGTTGGTGGCTGCTTGCTTGACTCTGTCGTCGAACCAGGATATGAGCTAGAACGCTCAGGTTTCTTATTCTAAAAATGATGATGGTCGTGGCGGAGCTTGTGCTTTAGTATGTGATGATGACGATATGACATTCAGAATATGTGTGTGCACAATACATCATGAACATTCATAATACATCCAGGACGGTGTTTT
Source organism: Orchesella cincta (assembly GCA_001718145.1). Classification (NCBI taxonomy): domain Eukaryota; kingdom Metazoa; phylum Arthropoda; class Collembola; order Entomobryomorpha; family Orchesellidae; genus Orchesella; species Orchesella cincta. Next base: position 317,532 of record LJIJ01000042.1, on the reverse strand, counting down.
GCGAGGTACCATGCTCAGGCAAAGGCAATCAAATTGGAAGTTAATGGACTGAATCACAGAGTCGTTACTCAAATATGGAGCTCTCTTTGGCTCAAGAGTATTACATCATTGTATGGGCCTTTTTCTTGCTGATGCCTGATTTTCCCTTTGCTCTTCTCGAGCTGAGGTTTTCTACCTGATCCTTGTTACATTCGTTGTTCATCACATACCTTTCATTTGCTGTGATGTTGTAGCATGATGTAATGTTTTGCACCAGAGCCGAGCACCTGTGTGTGTGTGTAGGTGCAGTAGCGTAAGAAATGTTACCCTTTGATGATGGTGAGTTTCCTGTCATGTTCACCTTTCTCCCGTGTCAGTCAAATTTACATCAGCATACACCATAGCCCAAAAAATACATTTATGTCGACGTTGTTTTGTAGCTTTACGCTCGACTTTGTTATTCGCTCATTGCTTTTACATCACAGCAGCAGTTCAAACTCAATCTTTTGCTTCGTGGTGCAAGAAAACATTATCGATTTTAATAGAAGCATATTTTACGTCAGTTACAAAAACACAGGTGTACCTTTATCTAAGAGTGTTTTACAGTTTTTTTAAAAATATTGAATAGAGCTGTGGGATGTGATTTGCTTCCCTGAAATTATCAGGTTGTAAAGTAAAAATATGGCAGTAAAAAGGAAGATAAAAATGTCACATGTGGGACAAAAGCATCATCATCATCATCACTATCACCACCATCCGGGAATACTGTGAATGTACTGCCGTCAGCCAAAAGTGGTTGAAAAGAAACCTTCTCAGAAATTTCCAATACAAAGCATTGACATCATTTTGATAAGGGTTGCTGATGCTTAAAAATGAAATATGGCTTGATTGAATTTTTAAAAAACGTTTTTCTCTATCTCTACCCCATAACATGTTTTCACTACTTTACTAACGATGAGGTATACACAGATGACATCCGTTTTTATGGCGTACTTTTAGAGTGTACTGTTTGTATTACATTACTAACGCTCTACCCAACTTAACCAAGTTTAGATGGCAAATGAAATGGTAAATGACTTCATGATGATGATGATGATGACGATATATATGGAAGTAAGCAAAGAATGAAATTAGTTTAGCCCTTTTCACTTAACCATAAGAGATGACTAATAGGCTGTATAGGAGTTGTGATAGCGAAGGAAACTTGGGAAGAGAGTGGCAAATATGCCAAGAAGTTTGCAGAGAAATATTATAAGGGAAAAGTAATTCCCAAGTCACGGCTGCCTCCTGTTTTGTTTTGATAGGAAGCAAGTGGCTCACAATAAAGTTTGACTAAAGTTCCTTGTTTCATTTCGTGTTTTGAGACATCCCCATCATCATCGTGATCATACAAAGGCAAGGCGTTTATTTCCGGACATTCAAAATTAAATTCTGTGGTTTTTCCAGCTGCGTCTAAAAGCAAAGCAATGAGCTAGCTTTTTTTTGGTGGGAGCGAAAGTGCCCTTCTAGAAGGTTGGACGGAAGATGCTCAGCTAAAGGAAGGAACACACTCTCGAGAAAATTTAATTTTCACATGGTACATAGTTGAATCTCACTTGCCTTTTCCTCCTTTTACCTTTTCACTTCCTTTTCATCACACCCAAAGAAACAGTAAATATTTGGTTGCTACTTTATGTACACAAGCCTACGTCATTCACGATTGAAAACGAAGATTTAAAAAAACAATCTCCCTTACAATATAAATGGACGCTTACAAACAATATTATTGGATACGATTAGATAGGAAGTTCTCCAAAAATGTCAATGAAACATAGGTATAATATGCTGTTTCTTTGTCTAGTTCAACATTCTTGTGTGGTACAATAAACAAGAGAAATTTCTGTTAGATTCAGAGAAATTGGGAGCACAAGCTGGTCCCGGAGAGAAAGTGTACGTTTGCTGTGCAGTCATTAATTGCAACATGCAACTGGAGTTTGGTTGAGTGTGTGGTAATTGATGACCTCAAAGTAGTAAATACCAACAAATAGCATAATCAAGTATAAGAGCCTTGGTTCGCATCAGAATTTAAACCTCTTCAAATGCATGAAAAATAAACTGCAATGGGTTGTATACTGATATTTTCATCAACATAAAATTATTTCATTGCACAAAATTTCCCTAACTAGGGTAAATGAAAAAATATTAAAATAACAAAACTGATACTCACAACCAGCTCTATAATATAATCCATTCACCCTCATGTAATTAAACGGAATTGGAGATGAGTAAAAAGAGTATCTACTTTTAGTTACCACGTTGTTCAGAAATGATGACATTATAGCCCATTTTGTTTGCCTATAACGAACTACATGATAAACCAGCTTGTACATCATTATCTGGTGGTTGGGTATAGCAGTGAGCTTTGCAAAATTGTCTGCTGTATAAATGACCTACTTGTGAATACACACTAGTCACATGTTAAGAGAATATTAGATTACACATTTGTACTAAATGGGAGAGTGGTAGTAGAGGATTACAGAACCAGAATCATCTATATATAGGTACCTAGGTTAGTGTTTGTAACTGTACCAGATACACGCTATAATATTTCTTGTGCAAGCAGCACTTTCCCTTCAGTTCTCCTAATAAATGATCCGCAGAGATCTCACATTCTCGTACTGCTGTGTGGAAATATCCATTTAGAGGAATTCTGTAAGTTGGATAGACCCTAGATGTTTTTCTAACGGTGCAAGAAAAATCGACCATTTATAGTGATAAAGCATAGCTACAGAGTTATATTATGTGGGGCTGGCACATATATAGCATTTTTATGACGGGATAATTTGTTTCGAGTGTGAATGAAAAGAGACGGGAGGAGGGGCGGCAGAGAATGGGGAAAGCATAGGACTGGGACACGTACGTTTAGCTAAAGTGAATGAAGAGGGTTCAGTCATGCGAAAAATGTTCTCTAGAAATCCTCGAATAAGCGCCAGGATCAGATACTAACCAAACCACCATTTCAAACGAAAGTAGCATCACACACACAAAACATGCCATCAAAACACCATCGCTCATTTTAACGATCATGCAAATTGTGGCTACTGACTGACTCATGTTTCACATACGATGGTATAATATTTATGATGATGACGGTTATCGATATTGCTATTAAACATTCATAAAATTGTGCGATGAAACTACAATATGTGGTGGTACTATGTGGTTTACTATTTTAGATATTATCGTTGTGCACATATGGCATCGTATCGAAAACATCACCAACCACAACAAAGTGCGATAACAGTCATACTAAAATTTCGTATTACTTTATAAATGATCTGGTTCAACGGAAACCTTTGTCCAAAATGAATTCCCCAATGCTAAATTTCCGTCATAAATACGTATATAATTCTAACCCTGAACTGTCGGACATTACAAATTTTAATGAATATTTTTTTTGCATTTGACAATCGGATATTATTACAACCATATTCTTCCTTCCTCTAAAATAGATTTCTTCATTAAATGATATTAACATACGCATATTATTGGGATGTTAAAGCTTGAAATTTGGCATGTAGAAATTTTCTTGAGGCTCGATCTCGTTCGATTTATGTACCAAATCTTATTTTGTCTTATGAAGGTCTATAGAGTTGTTAGTATAGTCTATTGTGATAAATGAATTGTTGAATGACGCAAAGTAGAATCACGATCAGAACAACATGATTCATAAAATGGGGGAAATAAAGATTGAAAAGCAGAACAGCTATGTACGATACACATTTTGTTAAATCCACTCGTTCTCAACAAAACAGAACCGTCACTAGATACTCACGATGGAGTCAAGGGTATATAGCACTTGTATAAGTAAATGTACTTTATGCGTAGAAATAAATATAAAAAACTTGATTTTGCTCTAGGCCCCTAGAAACTTTTCTTGACTCTAGAATTCACTTTTCTCCATGTGTTTTATTCCACTGTGAGCAACTGGTGGTTTTGCCTTGCTCTCAAAGAAAGCGGAAAAGGTTCTCCATTATATTTCTTTCCTTTGCAATAAACCAAATGGCACTTATTCACTAATGTACGTATACCATCATTGCTTTCACCGGTTATGTGTATGTTCGTCCGCTACATTTTCTGACCAACGGACCAAGAATGAATTGAAATTTGAAGAAATGACGGTTTTATGAAAACTGGGGGACATTGATACGTTTCCTTTCGATTGGCTTACTCTAAAGATATATTACAAAAGAAAGGGATAACAAGTATAATATTTTATACTTACCTTTTTGTAAGCTCATATTTTCACAAATGGAATATAAAAAAACGTCAGCAACAGGAGGAAACCGAGCAATAGAAAAAACACACACGTCCACTGGCAAGCATGTCTAAAAAATAAGTAATGTTTACTACAACACACTTCTGGTCTTTTCCCTTGGTTTCATGGTGAGTCGAGTAGAAAAAGTAAAGTGCTTTCTTTTTTTTAGAGATTTGTGCTCGTATGACTAAAAACAACGGGCAGGAGTTTTTTTTCTTGCGTTGGCAGAACCACAGAGTTGATATATTTGTGTAATACTATACACTTCGTCATCAAGAAAAGTATCTTATAACATATAACGAGCTAAGTATATGAGCGAACCGTGTTTTTCTTGAAAGATAAGATGAGTTATCATAAGATCTATGTTTCTCCTTGGACTTTGTGACTTGCTCTTGCTACTCAGCAGATAATAAGTGGATGGAGTAGTTTTGTTTGAAAATTCGAATGAAATGAAGAACTCTATATAGAGACGTGATAGTGGCAGCATACTGTGAGCATCTATAGAAAAGACGTGAGGGAAAGAAAACAATATAGGTCTCCATGCCGTGTGGCTCCATTCAGTTAAGTAGGAATATTGCCGTCTTCAATCCATCTCTTCGAGATTGTCCTGCGTGCATATGCATGCACTAGGTGGTAGATAATACTAAGATGAAATGCTTGGGAAATACGACTGGGTTACGCAAGTATTTAGCAAAGGAGCGATGGAGCACCGTGTGTTTTGCGTAGGTTTCCAACACGAGTTGTTGCATCTTCTGATCATTAGGTAAAACGGGCACGTTGTTTGTGTCTCTCTCTATCAAACATTTGTAAGAATCAGCAAACCAACATAGATGTCTGCCTTTCATTCCCATTGAATGAGCAGAGACGGACAGGAGAACCTAATCATAGAAAGAATCACCAACATTTCTTAAGCAAGTGGAGAAGGCAAAAAATGAAGGAAAGAACTGATATCTTTCTTACTCAGCTAGTACTATTATATATGCAGCTTTTACTATTTTCAATTTCGAGGATGTTGGAGTTGTATTAAAAGCGGAGATGGGGTAGCGCTTTATCCATGTGTCCTAGTCTTTCTCCACTGCTTACGATTAAGAGAGTCGGTAAAAACTCTGAATCATATCATCATAATAGCATCCATCCAGTGCATTCAAAAATATACAGAAGGAGATCAGAAATTTGAGTCTCTTGGTTGTAGGCAATGTGAATGGAGTATGGATCATGTAATGCATCAAACTGGGCTTAGCTCAGAGCTCACTGTTGCGTTACCTTTGGAACTGTTGCACATCAAATCATGCTTGGTTCTCCTGTGTGGATAAATGGAAAAAGACATTAAGAAATAGACAACTGTTCCAGTTATTAAACTACTACATAGCATATTATGCAGAGCAGCTTTGAAATACATAACATTATGTATGTCCGTCCGTCCGTCTGTGGACATGATAGTTTCCACAGAACATTTTCAAAAACTTTTTTCACAAAGTAACACAATAGGTCAACAATATAGATCAAATCAGAGAGTTTACATGTAAAAGTTTGTTGTTGGTTCTTAGGATTTTCAGTTAATCAGGTTTATTATGAGTATACGTACATCATATCAATACCAATTCCCTGTTTCAATGTAAGTATTAGTCCATGTTATATATTAAATGGCTGCCTGTTATTGGCCGATCTTTCGCATCACAAACTGGAACACAATGTGCGAGCTATAATATATACTTATACATTCTTTTAATGCTTGTTACTTTGTTCCTCTCTCTCTCTCACACACCTACCACACTTTTGTTTTTGCATACATAAGAATATGAGTATACGAAAAAGGATCATTTCATCCTTGGAACGTCTGGCAAGGTAAGACGAGTTTTCTTCATGTTCACCTTGAGAAAATCTCAACCTCTATCCCGTTACCGGGGAAAGGAGGAGAGAGGGAGAAAGAGTGAAACACCTGTCGTGCACCCATCAACATCCTCCTCTAGCCTACTTGCACGGAAGGTACACAAAAAGCAATTTAATCCTACGATATATCTATACACTTTACCTACTTTGATAGATCTCCCCTGCAGTCTGAGCGTTTTATTCCATCCCGTTGGATTCGACTAAAATAAGCCTTTCATGATAGTTATATACAGCAATACAGCCAATGCGACATACAATATACAAAAAATTAAAGGACAGGCTAAAACTACAAGCTAGCAGGGGCTCCTGCTGCTATGCTCGATTCATGCATGTAAATATAAGTCAAATTGTATTGATTTAAGGAGCGTGTGTGTATATAGCTGGAGACAAACTGGAATATTTATCTTCCTCTAGTCCTGTATCATACTAGTTTGAACTCAGGGGTTGATTTTTGAAAAAAATAAAATACATAGAATAAAACTGATGCTGCATGCTGCTGTGCTACTAACATGAATAGGACTCCACTTGAAAAAAGCTTGTTATCGCTCTCCGCTTCTATTCTTCATTCCCTTCCTGTTTTGAACACACTTTCCTATTTTTTTACATTTTCAAACAAACCTATTTTTCTCCCTTTTCCTGAAAAAAAACATGAAAGCCACTTTCTATCTCTATTTACATAGATGATGCACATTCAACGGTGAGCTCCATTCTCGCATAAAATACATAATATTGGAAAACACGACAAAGAGAACAAAAAGGATAAAAAAGGATAGACAGATAGACTGAGAGCTAAGTTATCGTTCGTGCACTTGTCCTGTATATGAGTAACTTGTTCTGGGATGATGCATATCACGTCCCATCATGCTAGCCCTCTCGGAAGCAGATTTCGCTCAGTTGGTCTTCATTCATTTTCACAGTGAGCAGGATATATTTAGTAGGTGAGCACAAACAGAAGTTGGGGCAAAGAGCACAAGATCGGAAATTGAGAATGAAAAATATGCGCAAGGGAAGCTTGTTACGGCTCATGTAAGTAAATAAAGTACATTTCATGTCGTGTATGCAAACACTTTCACCTCTGTTATCCCAAGGCTGCTGTGGAGTTTGAGGAAAGAGAAAGAAGAATCTATTTTCTGCTGCAACGATTCTTTCCTACCACTTTTATTCTATCTTCTGTGGATTTGCAGTCCTTCACAATTTCAAAAGCAAACCTCTGGATGTTAGCAGTACATATTATGAGATACGATATCTATAAGCTAATAATTTTTGTCCTCTTCCTTCTCGTTTCTCTCCATTCTCTCTCGCTCTTGCTGTTCAACTACGTCATCCAAGTAAGACGAGCTTAGAATCCAAAGCCTTCACATATATTGTAGCATAATATATAGTCAGTCAGGTAGTATGTAGTAACATTATACGACAGACAACCCATTTTGTGTTTAAATACATACAAAACCAGGACGAAAGTTTCAAACTGTAGGATAAAGTTTAAGAGAGCATATTAGTAAAACCAGAATTATGATGGTGTGCCCAAGTGAAAGTGGGGAAAGCAAGGAAGTTTCTAATAAAATAGAATTCAACCACAAGTTTAAGAGAATATAAATATATGTATCTGGGAGAAAGGAGCAAAATGGGGGAAACATGGAAATACAGGGAATGGAAAGTAGAGCTCCATTCCACATTATCTAGTGCCTTCATACAGTGAACCACCTGTGTGCGCTTGTCTTGTCAATCGAATATATCGACCCCGTTTGTATAATTTTACATGCTTTCCCTATTTCAGAGGAGAGTAAAAATATTATTTTCTCCTGTTGATGCTCCATGATCCTTTCTTTCCTTCAAGGCATACTACATGATGTCTGCTTCTCAGTCTTGTTTCTTCTTTTGTCTCGTGGTTTTTGGAGGAGAATGAGATGTACAGATTTTGTACGTGCTGAACCAAACACACAAAAGTATAGTCGTAGTAGTAGTAGCTAGACCTAAATTTATTAAATAGGAAAAGTTGGTACGAATACGACTGGAGGCTAATGAAAACCGTTTTTATTGTTATCTTTCCCATTGGCTTAATTAAGCAACTCATGTGGTTTCCCATGAAAGAAGCAATGGATGTAATACACTACCACAGTACAGCCAGTACAACTATACATAATAGTATGGGAATGGTATCCTACATCTTGAAGCACATCTTCAACCCGGCTCGCTCGCATGTTCCATGTTTGCTCTTTTCAGTATTGATTCAGTAGAAGCTCTTGAGAGAAGATAATATGGGACATATTCCAATCTTCTTATTTATAGGTACCTTCTATTTGCACATTGAAAAGTTTTCTTTTTCCGTCTTGACGATTTTATAAGATTAAAGTCAGCTCCATTAATCACGTTATGTGTAGTCAAAATTCATTTTGTCTCGAAAGAGATAATGCTCCATAAGTTGTGACAGGAAGAAAGTTGTGGTGAAAACAAAATTAAAATTTGCGGAACATTACATTTTATAATTTCCTTTTGTTTCATCAGTTAATATGGTTTCGCTGATGTGAGGGCATGCTTAAAAGGATACTATCCATATGTGATACGTTATGGTACACACAATGCGTTTTGTGATCAGTATTCCTAAGCTTCAACTGGCATGACAGATATTATTCATACATATGAAATTGAAAATGTGCGATCCTGCGGTAGTAGGTTTGTGGAAAATTGGAGTAGGTAAACGTATACAGTATCTGAATCAAAAGGAGAACAAGACAAAAGAAAGTCTGTTCGCTGTATTAGTAGGCTACTCTTCTTGCACTTTCCCACATATAATAGTTACTTTACTACTTGGGATCTGAAGGAGAAAAAACCAAGGTTTTTTGAGCTCTCTGAGTGAGCGGTTGAGAGGAGAGGGGAAAAAGACCGATGAGCCGACAGGCTGCCACTTTCACCCCAACTTATTGTTCTTTTTTCTGGCAGTTACCTAAGCTTGTAGATTTCATAGTGAATTATTTTGTGGAGAGTAAGTGAATCACTATGGTCTACTCCTGGATGGGAAGAAGGAAAGAGAGAAAGCTAGTAACTGGAATGAAGTTTTTTTTGTCTTTTTTGAGACTGATATCACACATTATTCTCTTCCCTTCATTTCAATCTTGTTTTTCAATATTGAGCTCTTCCTCTTTTTTCTACAAAAATATAAAAGTATAATACTACACCTATGTAGATTTACTTCCAAACAGGATGATATAAGGAAGCGCACTCTGCATAATGTGAAAAATAGATGTCTGGCTTAATTTTGAAGAGATACATACTTGTATATACTGGTGAAGTTAAGTAAGCACTTGTGATGTCTTTCTTTGGTTTCATTAGGACGAAAGTAGGAATAGGAGGGCAGTGGTATGGCTGAGCAGAGCGCATCCAACATCATGATCGTGATGATTCGAAGAACCAAACCCAGTGGAACAATATAAGTAAGTTGAGTATCAGTAAGCCTTCTTTTCCTCTTCCGTCATCCCCGAGAGAAAGTTCAAGTTCTTCAACTTGTTTCTTTCATCCATTATAGCTGTAGTGTATCAACATCAACTCTGTTCAAATTTTTGGACGGTGGTGGAGAATTCTCATAAGAAAGGCATCATCCTCCCAATTCTGGTATACATCGTCACACGTTACGCTAAACCCAAACCTCAGACGGCTTCCTGTAATAAAATACAAACACCCTTAACAGTGGTAACGATGTATTGGTTTTAGGCTTGTTTTTTCCTACTTGGAAAAAAATAACAAAAAAGGTTACTTCATCCGTATCATTTACATTTTCAGAAACAAACACACTGAAACTGGCATCCCACTGGTATGGATACTTATTTAGTGGCACTTTGTAAATATCTCTCTTTTAACGCGGTTCCCTTTCATTTGCATTTTAGTCTTTTTTCTAAAGGACAAAAACAAACAACACGACTTTTATAAAAGTTTGATAACTTTGTTCTCGTGCGCTTCCTTGTTTATGTACATTCAATATATCCTCCCATTCATCCATGCATAAACTCTACATTCATTAAGCTTAGACTGCTCTTTCAATTCTTTCAATGGAGTACATACGTAATAAATATGTACAAAATAACACTATATATTGTTTGGCCAGAAAGTTTGAGTGAAAAAAGGGGAAAAGCATAGACCACCAAAGTTTCTTTTTTATTCGGGAGAGAAAGTTGCATACAGTTTTCCAATTTTTTCCAACTGCGTTTTTACTTTATATGAAGAAGAAAAAAACATTCAGAATGTTCTGGTGCTTTGACATATTTTGTAGTTTGTTGTAGCTGTTGTCATCATATTATAATTCAGTTTTTCTATGTATTTCACTTTGTGTGAATTAATATCTTCCTCCTAACAATTCATGAACATGATTAAGAAACATATTAGAATACGGAGCCCAGGAAAAGAGAAAGACTGACTTTAGATGAAATGAGTACGAGTGAAGTGGAAGGAAATGCATACATATATCCCACGAGAAATACTCTGAAATGAACTAAACTAAGCGAATAGTATGACTAAGCCCCTTTTAGAAAAGTAGGCAAAGCGCTGCACCTCTTCGTCGTCTTCGTCGATTTCATGCATGGAGCTTTACTGGGATGCGATATGCGATAGTGCTTTCAATATGAAAAGCCGGGCTTTCTTTACCTTGCTTGGTTCAGTAACTTGATCACCATTGTAGTTGTAGCATGTTTTTGGTTCGTTTGAACAAGAGCAAAACAATATCATGGTTTTGCAAAGAAATGAACTGTGGAGGCAACGAACAATAGCGTGTACATTCACTAATAAAAACAAGAGTAAACATATACTGATATAAATATACATATCAACTATACTGTTGTATACTACATTAGATATATGTATTCCTTCCCAAACTCACTCTCCCTCGCAGTCAGTGGCAATACTGGCAAAGTGAGATGTTACGTGGTGGATGTTGCATTCATTAAGATGAAAAGCAATTGTGTATCGGTTAGCCTCCATCCTGAAATGGATATTGAATATCATGTTGAGTGTTGTCGTTGTTGTGCCACACTGAAAAGAGAACCATTTAGTGAACGAGAGGACGATGGGGAAAGCGGAGCGCTGTGGGAATCGAACCCTTGTGTTTTGTTTTGTGATTGTGAAATATGAAATGAAAGGAGACTTTGATACATTACAGACACATTGCGACCTACGTATATATTTTTGGCTGTTGGTGACATAATATGCAATATATGATATGATATACTTGTTAGTTAGTTTCAAAAGAAAATCACCAAACATTACGACAACAAACAACAACAGTAAACTGAGGAAGGTAAAAGGGAACCGTTTCCCTGCATGAGCGCAATAGATTTATCCTTACGGAGAACGATGTTGATGGTCTTTTATTCCATTTTGTTTTGGATGTACTATGTACATTTATAATAGTAGTAATGAAACGTATATAATGTTAAAGTTGACGGCTAGCACAATAGTTTAATATTACTACTGGTTGTCAGAGGGAAAGCAGCATATAGCATTATGCTTTGCACCGAAGTTGATGCTGGAGAGTTGAGTCGTTTAGTACGACCCTGATGGTGGTGACTGAATGGAAGAAGCAAAGTTAGAGTCTTGCCTTGATCTTACAATTAATTGGATTTTGGACTTACCGATAGCTAATTGGTAGCATTAGACTTGAATTGAATTGTAATATGGGATTCCCGGCTTCTCCTCTTGTCTCGTGCTGCTTTAGAACGAAAACGAAATGGGATAAGGTGTACCGTTTATGTACCTCAATCTACTATACCATTCATTATCTGCACCGAGCCTGTTGCAACTCTTGGAAAGTTTATTGTGTACATCTTCATTCGATACTGATTCCATTATTAAAGAGCTGCCTAGTAAAGCAGAAAACCTTAAATGCGTTTGCATATATCCCAGCGTGAGAAAGTTGTTGCGGTTGTTCTACAGTTTCAATTTAGAACATTTCACCATCAGACGACAAACGTATCAGTATTTCGGCACATACATTCCGTTTTCTATAGTTTTGTCCAGTTTTGCGACGTTTGACCTTACGGATGTAACTTTTCCGAGTAGGCTCAATCCCCATACTTTCAAATGTGTTTAATCTGATTTGAATTCCCAGAATAGAGTTAGTGGTTACTTGACAATTTTGATAAGGGCTATTTACAGAGCTGATCACTGTCAATAAGATGCTCACTCGAGATTTATTGTTTACCAATCCATATTTATTGTATGTACATACTTTAATCAGATTCTGAGTCAGGCCAATTCGTTCAGATGAAAAGCATACGCAGTGTACTCGTGCATTCTCAAAAATAAAAGCTTCATGCATGCATGAAAATCAAATCAAGCCCACGCGACTGATGTTTTTATTCTTATACTTCGAATCGAATTACAGATGCTAAGAATAACACGCGTCACTCGTCATCAGTCCATATTCATCATAACTTCAAAATTACATTGTTCCCCCAATTGTATTCCTATAATATGCTTAGTGCATCTCCCAAGTATGCATATTTGTGTTTTATTGTTATAAGCGAAGGTTACATACAGTTATTGTCTTCCAGTTAACCACACAGACAATAAACCCACAAACAACTTATGAATGTATCTATGTAATTCTTGGAATAAAGTCGTCGTTGATCTGAAAGATAAATATGTTTACTTTACAAGCTTATCATCAACAGAAATACAACGAGATTACGTGTGTCCAGTGAGACCAGGGAAAGCTGCTTTCATGAACCACATGTTTATTTATGGAAACTACTGACCTACATCCACCCACAAAGTTTCTATAAGCTTCTTCTTTGACTCTCCAGATTTCAAGAATTGGATACACACTTTGTTCTTTTGATTGAAGCACACAGTAGGGAAACGAAAACGAGTATTAGTAGATTTTCCTCCTACATACATACATATGCATATAAATTTATCTGATGCTACACTAAAGGATTCCCCAGTCTCCACCAAAGCTTTCACTCTAGGAATATCTCTAGGAATCTAACTCATCTTATATGTCTTTGTATTGTGCACGTCAAGGACAGAGAAGGTGATAAACTGCTTGAGATTCAGAATAAAATTGCTCAACTCAAAAATCTTGTGCCGATTTTATCCTCCTTCCTTTCTAGCATTAAAAATTGTTGAGGAACACAAGACAAATATCATTTTTTGACATTACACAGTCGTCTAAGCAGGGTGCTTTAATATGTACACTAAATATTCGTGTTTTGGGATGACATCAGAAACGTGGCACATACATGAGAAACTCATATTTACCCATTTACTATTTAATTGAAATTCCTTGTCAGGCCCATATAATATGATATATTTCATATATGATGAACCAATTTGAGCATGATTTCGTTCCGTTTCATTTCCATGCTAAACCAGCCATAAGTCAAAAGTTTAATGAAGCTTTTCATGTAATGCATAATTAAAATGTATACTAGGAACTCGGAAAGAGAAAGTGGGACAAGTACACGGGTTGCAAAAGTGACAAGCACGCGTTCTAGATATACACTGGAAAATAAATTGAACTTCAAGAGCGAAAAATTTAAAGAATCTTGTTCGGTGGGATTCTTAATTATATTTATTTTTATAATGAAATAATGTCAATGAGTACAAGTTGCCCCGTTTCCATTTTCACAATACAATATGGATATTTTACCTGAATAAATACCCCTTATTTCAGTCATGCTTAAACTGGAATAAAAACTTCCCATTTGAGAAAATAGACTCTTGGAATGGTACATTTACAGCCAATTTCGAAGCTAAAGTTTCATTGTTTCACAATAATTTTTATTGCACCCCAAAAACAATTTAACATCCTCAGTGAGTAGACACATTTTCGTCAATAACAATATGAATCATCATCCATACCTATTATAAATAATTTGGAAGGTTCTACATACAATTTAAGTTCACGATCATTATGAATGAAAGTCGATGAGTTATTGTATGACAAATTGAGATCCAATAAATTGAATGAAAATATGATGTGTGTGGCAATACTGGCATTGAAACCGGATCGTTAAAGAAAAAAGACAGAATTGAATGTAGTTTGCTTGCATCCCTTTAGGTAACACGAAACTATTCATTACACAACATTGAAACTTTATTCGAAAAATGTCTGCCATTCCAATAAAACATTAATACGTATGTCGCTACTCGGTACAAAAATGTTTACATGAAGTACTTGGAATTAATACAGTAAATTGTTTTCATCTTACGATATTTCAAATCAAACCTTTGCCTTCCTGTTTATTAATAGTACATAAAACCAGACAATATTTCGGTTATTTGGTAAAAACTTACACACCTTATTCTTCCCATTTATCTAAAAATACAACTACTTTGTTGCTTTCACATGCTAAACAATGTGACTGCAAATGTCACAACTGAACTGAACTGAAAACCAATATAAATTCAGCTACCAATGAATAAAGTGAAAATATAAAGGGCTCCGATTTATTTTACAATTTGGCTTCTTTGTTCTTTTGATAATAAATTATCCTGACTAGTTACTATGATTTGTAATAAATCAATAAATAGAGATGCAAGAGTTTCTTTCTTTCACCATTAAATCAAACTGTGAGAATGTTATATTTATTTTTTATTGCGTAAAAACTAATACAAATTTAAATTATTGTTTGATCAAACAAAAATTAAAAAAAAAAGACTTTACCAAAGTTACATGTATAAGGTATCTGTTCACAATAATTTAACCTTAGGAAATATGAATAATAAATGTTACAACGCATTTTCTTGGGCTTTAACAAAAACACGAGAGAGTTAAAATATGACTTATGAAATACAGTAGTAGTTTGCAATCTATAGATGACGGAAGCTGCTTAGTACGGTAAAATTCTAGCTGTATCACAAAAGCAATCGACAATCATTAAAAGACACATTAAACATTTGATAGAATTAGAATTTCTGAAGAATAAAGAGATTATAAAGCAAATACAAGTATACAAGCATCAATTACTTAATGCGATTCCTGGAACTAACTCATTCCTCATTGACACGATAAGCTTCGCAAAATACGTCACATCCTGGTTTTGGTTAAGCTGGATTAGTAAAGGCATCCTCAGTTGCTTGTGGAGTCTTATTCGTTGCTCAAATCAATAACTTCTATGATATTATCGGCGTTATTACAGCTGCCAATTTGAGAACCTACATCTTCCAGTTCTGCTCTCTGATTTTGTATGTTAACTGATTCACCAAAGCTACCGGCTTGGGTTGATGAATGTGCTCCCGGCACGGGAAACGGATGTGATTGTAACTGTGCTGGCTCGGGGTTAGAAATAAAGAATGAATCCAGGTTGCACATACCACTTCTCAGGATGTCATTTTCACCAAATGCTGCTATTTCGATGGCTTCGAAGGATTCATGCAATCCACCATATTCGTACTCAAAAGCATTTCCAAATGACTGGACAGGTACTTGCTTCTGGCTTTTCTCCATGTGATTCTTTCTCAGAATATTGGCTATGCCGTTCTTCACAGGTTCTTGATCTACCTTGGTTCTCCGATCTTCGAAGACGTTGCATATCTCCTGAAGTGTATACCTTTCAACAGACGTCGTATTAGTAGAATGACAATAATGTTTCAGAGGCGGCCTGCGGTGCTCCGCAGTCAGGCCAAGGAAAGTTGGATTTTTCCCAATGTACTGAAATGGGATGTCAGGAAACATGCGATTGTAAAACCGGGTGCCACCACAAGGATGAATGATTCCCAACGTTTTCAGTTTTTGATCCTCCGGCTCGACAATGTCATCTTCTGCATAAGTGTCTTTTTCAACTTCAGTTACGGATATGTCTTCAAGTTTTTCTAAATCAACTTTATCCACAATTTCCTCGCAATCCATTGAATTCGGAATATTCGGGTAGGAGGGAATGCTGACGCCAGTGGTGCTATCTTCTTCCACTTGTAAAATCGGCGTCACAATAACTTTCTTCGAGTCATCATCCTTCCACTTTCGCTTTCCCATGATGGTTCAAAGTTGTTGAAATAGTTACCAACCAAGAGATATAAATATACTACTTTATTTATAACTTATCCTATGTTTAGTTTTGTACACACGTTTCGTTAAACATATGCATGTACTGATGTACCAACTGAAAATTGGCACTTTTCAGTTGCCGGATTTGAACAAAATATTATTGTGTACTCAAAATTTTTGACCAAATCAATTCTCAAAATTGCATTCGCCCAAGAAGAAGTTGCTTAAACTCCCACCTCAAAGGTTGTTCATCGAGCCAGCATAGCGTGCATATTTAGGTGAATGACCTGTTGGACTGCATATGACATGACCGGCAGGTCACACGTGCAGTGTAGTTGTGGGTTATATGAAGTCAAAAATCATGAATACTAAAAGTGTTGCATCAACACTTGGAATGATACTAGAATGTTTCATGAGTCAGCTTATTCGATTAATCATACTTTTACACTTTACAGCACAATTCTCGCTTCTATAGTTAGTTTGATGCAATGCATTCCATTCGTGTAGATAAGTTAGCGAATGGATATTTCGCTGAATATGAGAAGAGGTTATAAAAGCAACAGATCTTTTTAAATCGGTAAAAATGCCAACAGCTTCTCTGTAATGAAAATAGTTTCTGGTTTTATACATGATACCTCCCAAATTAACTTGGACGAAATTAAACGTTGTGCATATTGCAGTATAACTCTACTGCATAATTATTTATTTTTCATTAGATAACTATCACAATAGCATGATAACATCAACAAGACGCACGTATTAAATCATAATCAAATCATTCACCATCCATATCCTCCCACTCGGCGGCATCAACTTCAGCTTCTGCTTCGCTAAGTGTCAAATCATCAAGCATCTCTTGCAAGCTAATTTTGGGAGCATCTCCCTCATCGTCAGTTGTAGCGGATTCCACATTCAACTTTTCATTTTTATAAATGTTAACACCCTCGCGGTACGCAGGATCTTCTTCCAAATCCTGTAAGAAACCTTCGTAATCCCTGAAATTCAGAAAAATGTCAAGTAAAGTAATTTGTTCTAATTTATATATAATGTCGCTAAAGCCCGTTTTATGTGTACAATGTAAAATAATTGCGTCTTTTGGCCTATTACTAACCTGTTGAGGCTCTCCGTATCGTGCTTGGGCAAAAAGTGTCTGAGTTTCCATCTTCGCTTCTGTTTCTGATCTGGATAAACTTTCTTAACCAGTATTATATCCGGAATCGTTTCTGGTTTCATCTTTTCAAAATTGGGATCATTCACATTTGTGTTTCCCATGTCAAAGCTATAAATACAAATGTACTGTTAATTCACACGGAATCATTCTATTAAATATAAATTCTTCACATTGCTATAACATACCCAAGCACAGTATCTCCAGGGTTCAGTAAATGTCCCAGATGACTTCTGCAGTGAATTGGATTCTCTCCCAGGGCGTTAGCTTTTACGACATAAACGTCCACTGGAGTATGCTGTCATGTAAATTAGGAAATTTTGTATTTTTATTATACTCATACTTCATGACTCAAACTCGGTGAGTTTAGCTATCATTTATTTACCTTCGATGAGATACTTCCTTGGCCACTGAACTTGGCTCGTTTAGTAATTGCTTCAACTTCCATCACTAAAAATTCAGTGAGGTTCTTGGAGGAACAAAGTGTACCAAACGGGGACCTCCAAAACTGTGTCGCGTTGATTTCAGCAACTTGTGCGGTATTTGGATCAATGATGTGAACAAAGTTAGTAACTCGATGCACCACACAAATTTGTCCAATGCCTCCTAATTGGTGAGCAAAACTTTTAGGCAGACAAACGATAGAGTCCTTGCAAATTGGCACCAACTCCACACAATAAGTAAACTTGTAATTGTACGTATTATTGTGGGTGTCGTGGGAAATCAGTTTCTTAGAATGTTGATATCTGCAAGGCAGCATTTGTGTAAGAAATTCAACCATTTTTCTCGCATTTTGCTCATTTCCATAATAAAAATCAAGGCCATCTGCACCAAAAACATTAAATATACTTAATGTACTATAAACATTAACAAAAAAGGTCGACGATTGTGTAAAGAAAAACTCGCTTCAGATTCAAACTCACCGTGGTGAGGTTTTACTCCGTTTGTATTCTTATGGGCTTTGTATTTCAAAACCAGTTGTTCCAAGTAATATAGCGTCTTTTTTTGGTCCGACTTTTGACGAACTTGAACCTACCAACCAAAAGTAAGTCATAGTCGATTTAGTCAATTAGCCAAAAATAGAAGTTGCAAACTAGTTTCAGTCAGCCAAAAGCACATTAATCGCTTTGACATACCAACGCTTTCCAATAATCTTTCGCATCTGCTCTTCGACACTCATCGCACATTTGGTTAATTATGGTGTACTCCACAGTAAATACTTGCTGAAGGACAGCTCCGCCCATAACTTCAGCTTGCACTGTCAGTTTTACTTTGATCCTTTTGGAATGTGGCTCTGTCCAAATAAATCCAGCGTCAACCAATCGCAGTTTGTTCAAACCTTTCAGCCGTTTCAAACAAAGACCAAGAAGTTCCCTAGATTCTAAAGCACATTTCACCCATTGAGCTGGCGGTTGAAAATACCTAGATGCAAAGGACAAACAAAATTAGAATTTGCTTATTGAACGTGGCCTTGACACGTCTTTAGTTTTTTAAATACCTTTCACATCCCCTACAAGCAGCCAACGTTCCTTGTTTAGGAATATCTGCAGTAATGTCAACTTGCGTTCTAATGCATGGTACACACATATTTGCTGGATTGGGATCAATCAAAGTTCCACATTGACAGCAGAGACTACAATAAAATTAAAATTATGACATTAACTTATCATTCATCTTTTTGGTCGTCATCAGCCGTACAAAACCGACTTACATCTTCCCTGGCGTCGCCGCCTGATTCTCCTCTGGAGATGACAAGTACTCCATGTTGACCACGTACCAGCTACCAACTGCTCAACTTTATAATGACGCAAATAATTAACAACAATGAATAATAATCCACCCTTGACATCCACACTCCTTCAGAAAGGAATAATTCACTGAATGATGAAACAATGAATGACTCCAAATAATTTAACTGCGCAAAAAAATTTACAAACAAAAAATTGTAACAAAATCTACCTACACTGCGTTGTGCAGGTTGATTGAGTTTGCAAACAACGTGCTTGGAGTGAGCAATGCACTCATACATTGTGTAAACGTCTGATAAAAACTCATGGCTATTCAACATTCGCCGGGGTTACCCATTTTCTATGCCAGTTGGGAACAGATGAACAAAGGAGCGTCCCATCTGCATAGTATACATGCTTCATCATCATCGTCGGTTCAGGTCCACACACCGATGATATTGTCAGTCGAATGGTCAACTTAGGTCAACAACTGCTGATTATCGCGATGGGTGCATTTTTTTGTAATCACATCCGTACATTACCTAGGGTACATGCACTTCAACAAATGACTTTAAATTGGAAACAAATGCATAATATAATAAAAACGGACATTTTCAAAGTGAACGGAAGCGTTGGGCGAGAATTTATTTTGGGATGGAGATCTAATAGGGATTTCGTATAGTCAGACTGCGCTGCTTTACTTCCTTGTCAAGCTATAGTCGTAGTTTAGTCTGGTTTGGTTTCAAATCAGGCTCGTATGAATACATCACATTACTGTTTCACAATAATTAATTAAGGATGTCTGTATCGGCTTCTCAGTCTCAAGAAATTACCCCTTTGGGGTTACCAGATGCTGGAGGTCAGCCACCAGATGGGAATTCGCCTGAATTGGAAAATGCTGAACCGACACCTGTCCCTGACGGTGGAGGCGATCCAGAAGCACCTGGTCCTACCTCACCACAGCAGTCCAGAAGAAATAGCCCTAGAATCTCGAAGCCACCGAATTGTATGGAGAAATTTGGCGGAATGATCATGAAAGTGTTTGCACACGATGCGATCTATGGAGTAATAATAAGTCATCTTGATATTCTTAGCTAATAAAAACATCCTTGAAGAAAATCTGAGAAGTTTAATAGGAATCGATTCTATTTTAGAGCTTTGTAGGTCCACATCCAGTCCAGTTTCTTGCACTGTGTGCACCGTGCAGAAGCAAGGTTGATAGAAAATGCCTCATTCCATTCTCCGTTGCTTCAATTGCAACCAAGACCATGTATTTCATAATGCTCGGAATTGTAACAATTCTTGCTGCATTTTTCATTATTCCTTGGCCTGAAAGCTTGCTTTCTACAAAGTCGACAGTTATATCCAAAGTAAGATATTCACTCCTTCCCAATATACTTGAATATCTACCTTACTTTACCCATTCACCCTCAATTCTTTTGTTAACAGTTTTATCCATGCCAAGGCAAAAACTTGCGAAACATGGCCTTTAACGGAGGTTGTGAGGCGCATGCAGGCTACTTCATGGTGTACCGATGCTTTCTAGCCTTTGCCACCACGATGTTGTTCAACAGTTTTGTCCTGAGTTTTGTCGATTCGACAAGTGAAAATCCTCATCGGGCAAAAATTCATCAAGGGTAATGAAACCGTTTGTCTAATTTGTCTGTCTGTCTAATTTATAGGCAATTATAGATTTTAATAGCTTATGGTTTCTACAGATTTTGGCTCTACAAGTATTTGCTTCTTGCTGGACTCATGGCTTTCTACTTTCTCTTTTTGACTGGTACTAACGATAAGGAGGGCATCTTTGAGCTTTTCTGTAGCATTCTTGGAAACATTGCGCATATGATATTCAGTCTCGTTGAGCTGACCTACATCATGGATGTTGTAGAGTTTTGGGTGATTGCAAATGCACAGAGTGGTCCATGGTTAGTTTAGTTTCATATACTCTGAATTCTTTTGGAGAAATATAAAAAAGTAGAAGCTAGAATGAGCCATGAACCCAAATCAATTTCAGGGCGGACTTCTTTTACTGGTGCACAACTGGGATCGTATCACTTTGCAGTTTGACTTTGTTCATTTACATTTGCGTAGAGTTTTCCAGGAAGCGTACTTTTGTCAGTGGAATCTCAGGGTACTTTGATAACTGCGTACCTGGCACGAGTGAGTTAAAATACTTACCCTACTTGGTTACTGATTTGTGAAGATAGTCTCACCAATTCCCGTCATGTTTTTGTTTGGTTCTAGTGGGCGATGTCGATGAAGCGCATGCCGGAATGATTGCTGCGTCTTTTTTTACCGTTCTTGCTCTTATAATTGCCATGTGCTTTAAAAAGAAATTTAAAAAGTATTTTCGTCATGTGGGTTGGCTTCAAGTGGCTGTGATATCCATTTTTAATTTCTCGTACTTATGGAGTGCTTTATACAGTTCACCGAGTATGTTTAACAATAACCAGCAAAAAACTGGTGTTAATTTTATTAGTAAATGCAGTAATAAATGTAATGCACGCTCCTAGACATACACTCGAGACCAAGATGCAATTGGGCTTTGCCTAGACCAGGATCCACTGAGTTAGTTAGAGGATTATTTATTTTAATAATTTTTTATTTACTATTAATAAATCTATTTTATTTAGACGTAGTATTTCTAAGTTGTGGTTTTATACACGACATGTTGTCTTATAGTTGGAAAGTTCAACCTGGTAGTACGGATATATACTTTCGACCTTCAGGATTCTATCATGGGATAATGGCAATTCTTGCCCTGCTCTATTTTGCATTCATCCACGGACCAAGAGCAACCACAGCTCCCTTGTCAATAGCCTATGATTTCTTTCTAACTCCGAAATCGAGAATCCCACTCTTTCCAGATCTGCATGAGGCTCCGGAGGAATTTATTACTGCTATTCGTACTTCGACCGTTTGGGATGATGAAGACGAGGATGTTGGCTATTCATGGTCTCGATTTTACGTAATGATGACCCTTGGAGCGTTATCTCTAATGATGGCAATGACAAACTTTACCAAGTAAAATCCTTTAATATTCCATTAGTGTAGAATTATATATGAATGAACTATGTGCATATCAAATAAATTGCTCTGTATTTCCTCAGCCCATGGGCAGCAGACGTGTACAATTCCAGTTTAGTTGCTTACTATTGTAAGTTTGCAACGGGATCTGTGAGCACAATTATCTATATGTTGGTTGTGGTATGCGGATGTAATTGCAAACAAGAGCGTCATAGGAAGCAAAAACCACAACCCGGTGAGCCCGAACCTGAACCTGAAGAAGAGGTTGTAGTAGAGATGATGGAGGAAGAACCGGAAGAAGAGCCAAGAAAAGTAAGCATTAAATCTGCATCGCTGGAGAAAATCGAGATGCCAGATGAGGTAAAAGTTGGTAACCCATGCTTTTGTCAGTAATTGTAGCAATCGTAGTCCTATATTGAAGAAAGAAATTTTCAAGTATGCAATAAACAATTCTAACACACTAATGAGCTCTAATTTGCTTATGGAACTGAATGCATTTTAATCAAATCCATAATCCTTGTCGAAATGCCAATCCATTTACGTAACCGTCAACTCATTACGTGATCATTAAAATCTATCGTAGATCAAAGTTATTATGCTTGTTAACAACTAACAAATTAAGCTTTACCGACTGACTGACATAGTGCAAGGTGGTTATCTACTGTATAGATTTGTGTATTTCAATTGATTCTTTTAACGCTTCACTTTACGATATTTTATGACAGATAAAATTTTTATTTGCATAGCGAGCTCTAAAGAAATGATCAAAATATTGACCTAGGTTGGGCATAAGAAAATAAATTATTATATTTGCAGTGGATGTCATGAACATGTATCGCGTGAACTTATTTTAGTTAGTTAGAACTTATTAAACATGACTAGCATGTGCCAAAACTACTTTATCAGTAAAACCAAAAACAAACATCACTAGAAGCTGGTGTAACGAAACTTCCTTGAACCATTGCGTAATTGAAGGCTGTTCAGTAAACTGGATAATAAGAATTAAGACCCGTTTTAAAACCAAATGAAATTAAGCGTCATCACTTCACACCCTCTTGGGAAGTGCATGTTTTATAATAATGAGATCAATCATTTACATAATAATTGGATGAATAGAAGGAAAATAAGAGAATGAGTCATCATAAGAAATAAACCAAACTATAAAAGCTTTCATTATCATTGTTATATAAAACAAGAAGAAGAAATGGATGAAGATGGAAGTTTAGATAATGCAAAACTTATCAAATTTTCAGAACAAACGAATACCAGAAGACTGAAGCATACTTAATTTGGTTGCGTGCTTTGATTTTTGCATGCTTGTTTTTTAGTCCGATCTAGGAGTGAAGGAAGTAGATTAGTTTTGGTTGGTAATTAATGAGCTGTGCATTGTACATATAATTATATCGTGTGATAAACAACTTGTCAAGTATTAAAGGGTGGATGAAGAATAATAATAAAATGTCTCATTTCCTTAAAAAAAAGCACAATAACTATAGTCATACCCATACCATTGTAGCGATGCAATCTTAGACCACTGACTGCTTATACAATGCAAGCATAAATACGTAGTACAAAAGGTGGATCGTTGGCTGAACTCGTATACCGAATTCCAGAAAATGAAAATTCCCCAAGCTATTTAACTATGTTAGTGTATTGTATATTCTTTCCATTTTCCATTTAATAAAGTACGTGTCTCGAACAAGCTCCTACATGATGAGTCTGATGAGTATCACGCATCAGTGCATGCATTAATGCTACAATGAAATGTTGTAATGCCATGATTTTACCAAGTCACATCGTCACATCACACGTATGTATGGGAGGTTTAGTAGAGAGGATTAGCAAGTCTGCACTCGACGCAATTCATAATCAAACCTCCATCCTCTCATGACGGCCTTTAGACTTTAAACTGGATGGACACTTGTTTGTTGAGTTGTTGATATTGGTACCCGAATAAGCATGCATATATGCATACATGTGTGTGAACATCTGACCAGTTTGTGAGCTGTGGGAACGTACTCTGTCCAGTTTTCAAAAAACGATAATACATACACACCATGTAATTCAGCTCATTATTTATATAAACTTGTAGCACTACTGACATAACTCTTGCTATGCTTGTATAAAACATTACATAACTTCATACAACTTATTGCGCAAAAGTCCTTTTCAAAATCATTACAATATGCAGAGGAAAATTATTACAGCTCTTAGGTAAAAAGACATACTAAAATGGTAATTGAGCCGGGCTGCTGAAATCTTAGCACGACATGTCATCTTACAACTTGGCTATCATCGTAAACAGTTACGTAAGGAAGCTTGCCCTGGGTGCTTCGTTGTAATTTTCAAAGGTGTGTTTTATAATGTAACGTGCAGTATAACACTATATGATTTGTGCAAGGATGAAAGAATAAGGATTGGCATGTTTTTGTTATTCCAAACTGTCTTAATTGAATACTAGTTCAGTGCCAACTAAACGGCATCATTCGTGGTGCATTTAATTTTACATAACAAGCCATGGAGTCTACAATACTTTCAAATTTGTGGTACGGAGTTTGCACTATATTGTTATTGCTGTGCATACGATATTATCAGACAATTTTGATAATTCTGAAAACTTTGCCGCGGGATATAAGAATGTTCCCACTGAAAAGTGATTCTTCATTATATGACTCATACTCATTGTGAATAAATTCCCAATACTGTGAGTTAAATCATATTATGTAATTTCAGAGGATCTAAAAGACTAGTATGTCTGCAAGCAGTGTGTATCTACACAAAATTAAGAAATCGCACCGTGTTCCAAGTTTTCGATAATACTGCCAATAAGTATCCGAAAAAGGTTTGCTTCTACTTTGAAGATGAAGCATGGACATTTCGACAGGTGATTATAAAGTTAACACATAAAAAGTCTATTCGTCCTCTTTAAATGATCCGATATGAAATTTTTGCAAAACAAAATCTTTTACAGTAATATATTTTAGTCGCTTGCATTTATTTTATACATATAATAGGTACAAGAGTACGCAAATAGAATTGCAAACTATTTTTCAAAAGAAGGCTACAAGAAAGGAGACAAAATAGCATTCATAATGGAAAATAGACCTGAATACGTTGCAACATGGCTTGGTTTAAGTAAAGTATGCAAAAATATACAATATTTATAATTGCCTTTCTTTTTTATGAAAACAACAAAATCCATCATGAATTTCGATTTGCTACTGTAAACTTTTCAGATTGGTGTTATCCCGTCTTTAATTAACATCAACTTACGGGAGGAATCATTAAAGCATGCGTTGGAACTTTTGCCACACAAAGGTATCATTTATGAAGAACAGCTAGCGTCAGATGGTAAGCTAAATACATGTGAAGATCACACCAAGACTCACTGCAATAATCTGATATTCTGATCTAAATCCTGTTGTTGCTTACAGCTTTGAAAGAGGCTATCAATCTAGGGTATAAACCACTCCAACTTTTCTGTGCCCTTAAGACTTCAACCAGCTCCAACATAACGCGACTGGTGAACTCGATTGATTTGGAAAGCGAGTTGAAAAAAGTTTCTCCAAAATTCGAGTCGGATAAGCATGAGCGCATTAATTTTGACGATCCTTTGTACTACTCATTTACTTCTGGCACTACAGGATTTCCCAAAGCTGCAATAATTAAACATTCCAGGTACGGTTGATAACAAGTATTACTGTAAAATATTTTAACCCCCTTAATTAACTTCTCATTCCTTTAAGGTTTCTTTTTGCGGGCTTGTCACCTATTCACATAATGGGTGTGAAGCACTCTGATATTCAATACACCCCGTTACCATTGTACCATACAACTGCAGGGATGCTTGGGTTGGGGTCAGCATTGTTCAACGGAACATCCATCGTATTGCGTAAAAAGTTTTCAGCAAGCCAGTTTTGGAAAGATTGTATAAAATACAACGTTACCGTACGTCACATTAACCGAATATTATTAGTATAGAGTATGTTTTAAAGTAGGCAAAATTAAACTAACAGAGCCATCTCTTTAGGTAGCTCAATATATCGGAGAAACTCTGCGATATCTATATAGTCAACCCCCATCTGAGTATGACAAAAAACACAAAGTTAGAAAATTATTTGGATTGGGACTTCGACACGATTTATGGCATGACTTTGTGAGTCGGTTTGCCATCAGTGATATCAAGGAGTTATATGGCTCCACGGAAGGGAACTGCAATATGGCTAACCTGGATGGGAAACAAGGTTCTTGTGGATTTATACCAAGATGGGCAGCCCCTTTCATGCCATATAAATTAGCCAAGGTCACTGAGGAAGGGGAAGTTATACGAGATCCAAAAACAGGAAAGGTCCTTCTCTGTGGTGTTAATGAGCCGGGGGAATTGATTGGAAAAATTTATCCCAGGGATCCCCTCCGAAATTTTGAAGGATATAGTGATAAGGCATCGACAGAAAAGAAAATACTCAGAGATGTGCAAAGGAAAGGTGATTCATTCTTTAGATCCGGTAAGTATGAATTATCTTCCGCGTGTATTATATCATGTACCCAATTTGAAAATTAGAAGTAAAGCAATTTAAAACTTCAGGTGATCTACTGATGATGGACGAGTTTGGCTACTTCTATTTCAAAGATCGATCAGGAGATACATTGTAATAATTTAACTACATTTTAAAATTACAAAATAATTACGTTATACTAAAAATATTTGTACTGATTTTTTAGTCGTTGGAAGGGTGAAAATGTTTCAACTCAGCAAGTAGAGCTAGTCATAAGTAAAATATGCGATATGACGGATGTGGCAGTTTATGGAGTCAAAATACCATTTACAGAAGGACGCGCAGGGATGGCGGCAGTAGTTGATCCTGAAAATAAAATAGATTTAAAGCAATTTGCCAGTGAAATCATTAAAAGACTACCAGGATACTCGAGACCTCTTTTTATTAGGAGGATGAGCAAACTGGAATTCACGGGTGAGCCATAATTCCTTTTCTAAATAAAACCGTGCTCAAGGCATAGTGATGGAAAACGAACGCTTTTGTAATAATGAAATACTTTGGATTTGTATCAGGTACACATAAAATTAAGAAAGCAGATTTGCAAAAGGAAGGCTTTGATATTCGGGTAACAAATGATCGAATCTACTTTTTATCTGTTAATGAATACGTTCCTTTGACCGAGGATCTATACAACTCAATTTTAAATGGGAACGTTAGGTTGTAAACTTGTGATGTAGCTGTGTTTCAATGTAAACTGTGTATTTTTATTATTCATTCCTAATCCATGACATGAACTCATATCTCAACATATACAAGTGCTATTTTCGTAACTCAATATTTTTAATCATTGGTGCACATGGACTGCTGTATACCAAGTCATATTATATTTGCCAATAAATAACTAGTACGATGTTTTAATAAATAAAGTACAATAAAATAAAGGTTTTCAAAAGTTTTTTCCCAATTGATGATTGGTATTTTTATTTTTACACTGATGTCTGTCCGCTTGGTACTGGCTGATCCGTATTATAGCCGTGAGCAAGGGGAAACTTTGGACTTCCATCCTCATTCCATTCAATTTTCTCTATCCTCGCAGTTCTAAAACCTACGACGAATAGTTATATAAATATTATATATGTATTATTATTTAATACATATTGATTATCTTTATAATATGTATTGAATCGTATTAGTCTATAACCGTTTATGTGGGTCGTGTTGACTGTACCATGGTAGACCATCCACGTTTCGGTACCATCTTTAAACAAAACGCCAAGTGAATTTACATTAATCGTCAACTAAACGAGTACTAATTGGATTTAGTTAGAGCTTACCTGGAGAAGTTGTAAATGATGCGTGGCCAGTTGTATATACACTTTCTTCTTCATTCTTAATGAAAAGTGGACCAGGAGCAGCTACAAAATTTGCATGGTAGGTAAAAAAAGGATAAAATATTTTTCTCCATTTTAACATGTAAAAAATTATTAAATACATGGATATTCTGGGATTTATGGAAAAACTACATTTTCCATAACGTTTCGCAGATTATAGACGTACTATAACGTTAAGGAATGATAATTAGCAATTGATATAAGTAATTATCTAATATTAAGCCATTCTTCAGCACTATTTTGGTTAAACGAATTGTTCAGTTGCATGAGCCAACTGTACACTACCATTCTTTTACTTAAATAAATTCTTCTGATAATTAATTATGTAATTAAACATTGCGTTGCAGGCAGAAACGATTTACGTAGTTAAGAATAGTTTTTCGTCTGGACACTTTCTGTGCAATCGTAACACAAACTGGTGATTGTTTTGAAGTGTCATGTTAGTCAAAATGGAAGGTTTTAGATAAATTCTTTGATGAATTAGGGTTATTCTAGCTTAATTTATCTATTACGTAGAATTTCAATAAAAACTCAAGCCTAATAGCAAGTTTTTAGAGTGTAAAACTTATGAATTCCACCCACTATATATTCCATATAAACATACCTTGCCAATTGGATGGGTCCATGGGATCTTTTCCAAACTCGATGCTTGATAGGGTAAGGCAATAACCTGGCGTCCACGTTGAACTTGCCGAGATGATCATGTAGGACACGTTTTGATTATAAATGAAGAAAGGACCTTAATAAGAATAATAGTTCTTTATAGTTATTATTTAGGGTTAAGGCTATATTTTCAAGCTTTCTGTCACACATCCATCATTTTTCAGCTTTTAACTTAAGTTATCTTATGAGTACTGTCAAGCTAGGACTGCAGTCTACCTACCTTCGTTGGTACAACCTCCTTCACATTCCCAATCCTCTTTTGGTTCACGAAGGAGAACAATCGGGCGTCCAACCAGTGTTGCGTTTACGAATGGGGCAATGTAGATGCTTAGGTGTCCTAATTTTATTATGGATTTCCTTTTTACTTTTTATTTTGGTGACATCAATCATTATATCATACATAGCTGTTTTCAAACCTACCTGTTCTACCGCTTGCCCACACAAAATAGTTTTTTCCATCGTGTTTCATAACAGTTCCGTCAATTGCATCGTAGTCCCAGTCGGGCAGTAGTCTAAATTAAGATAAATAATCAATTAAAAAATAGATCAATTTACTTGTCCGCCTTTCAAGAGAAGGAATTAATTGGTCACCTGATGGCATCACTCCAATTTCCCATAGGATCCGAAGCGTTATCGGCCTTGATGACAAACATTCTATGCAGATCGAAATGCACACTTCCCATTGTGAAGTAAAGGTACAGTTCTCCATCAACCTCGTGCATTTCTGATGCCCAGAGATCACTATAGCCTTCGGGAGTTGTGTATGCTATCTTTTTCTCGACATCGCGGAAACTGGTGAGGATTGGACTTTTGAAAATTGTTAGCTCAGTTTCTCTATTTTCTGAAAGACTGAGATAGTAGTGGTCAGCAAGTCGGAAAGCGCATGGATCTGCTGAATTTCTGTCGAAAATGGGATTCCTAAAGGTCTGCGATCTAACTATAGCTAGCGTACTAACCAATACGATAAAAGCTGAGCGGAACATGGTGAAAATATGGTTCTGGGAGGAAATAGGACTAGTGAGTGAAGACCCAATTTCTGGAATGATTATATAACTTGAATTTTTAGAGATGCCCGTTAATTATTATGGCAGATATTCACATTTGCTTTGAGATTTTATTGTCTTAATTAATCATCCTTAGTTTTAGTGTCTTTAAGCCATTTTGACACAGTTGATAAAATGTTATCTTGTTATTTGTTATAATCACCATCTTGTTGGTTGCTAAATTTTGAGAAGCGTTTGCACACAACACCATGGATCTGGGCGCACTTGTATAATTCATGACTTCTATGCATATGATTAAACCATTACTAACTTGTTATCTCGTAATAATGATACTGGTGATGATGTTATATGATGTGTCAACCAGGATTACGAATAAAATGCTTTTTATATACTTTAAGTTATGTGATCAGAAAGAAGATATGTATCCTCACTTGCATAATTCAAAGAGATCCCGATAAGAGCAAGAACAATCAATGTACACATTTGTATTACTAAATGAAAACATGGATTACCAACTATAAAATCGGAAAATCTCATGATTGAACAGGATAGTAAAATCATGCATACATACATATTACAGGTGAAAGTTAAGTTACGACTTTATTTTTTGAAGTCATAGACTATATAATTATATAAGAATTCTGATGGATATATTTTAACTTCAAATTACATTTACATTATTTTCAAAAAAGAAGTAATAAAATTCAATGCCAGTTTGAAGCAAATTAAACAAATGTCTGTCCACTCGGCACCGGTTGTGGATTGTTATAGCCGTGAGCAACGGGAAACTTTGGGCTTCCATCCTCATTCCATTCAATTTTCTCTATCCTCGCAGTTCTAAAACCTACGACGAATAATTATAATATGTATGTATTATTTAATACATATTATTATCTATATAATAAGTATTAAATCGTGTTAGTCTATAACCGTTTATGTGGGTCGTGTTGACTGTACCATGGTAGACCATCCATGTTTCAGCTTAAATAAAATAGAAAGAATATATTGAGCTTATCTGGTAGGATTCATAGATGCATGCAAATATCAAAGAGAAAATTTGAGAGAAGTAGATAACTTGTAATTTCATTTCATTAATTTGTACTTTCAACTTACTCAAGTCAGGACTAACAGTGAAAGCCGCGTGACCTGTAGTATACACGTCTTCATTGTCATTTCGCGAAAAAACCGGGCCATTGAGAGAATCCCAGTTTTGAGGTATCTGTTTTTTGAGAGATCAATAGGAGCATGAATGGTTGAGCTTCACTAGTTGTAATAATATAAGAGAAACGCCCGTGTATAATTTGATAATAATTACAGCGTCTTTGACAAATCTAGTTGACCACCAACCTATTGCTGGTCAACCACTTTTTATAATACGTACTACAGGTACTACATAAGCTTCTACTGACTTTAACAGAAATACTAGCTTTGCCAACAGTACCATAGGATCTTTGTCGTAAGGTATGCTCATTTGAGTGAGACAATAGCCAGGATCCCAAGTGGAACTTGCTGAGAAAATCATGTACGACACGTTCCGATTGTAAATGAAAAAGGGGCCTTCGTTCGTGCATCCTCCTTGACATTCCCAGTCCTCCTTAGGCTGACGAAGGAGAACAATTGGTCGAGCAACAAGGGTTGCATTTACGAGTGGGGCAAGGTAGATACTCAGAAATTGAACTCGGGTAGATGCCCAAACGAAATAGTTTTGGCCTCCATGTTTCATCACTGTTCCATCGATCGACCCAAAGTCCCAGTCAGGAAGTAATCTAAATAAGTAAGGCATATATATGAAGAGCAAATTATTAGAACATGTGATTATTTCACAAAGTTTCTCCAATATAAAGTTATGCTCAAGAGACTCACCGAACGGCTTCACTCCAGTTGCCCATAGGATCTGAAGCGTTATCTGCCTTGATGACATACATTCTATGATCTTTCTCAACAGTTCTCATCGTGAAGTAAATGTAGAGTTCCCCATCAACTTCATGCATCTCACTAGCCCACAAGTCTGAATAGCCGTCCGGAGTTCTGTAAGCAACGGAAGACTCTGCATTGCGGAAATTGGTAAGAATAGGGCTTTTGAAAATTGTGAGCTCAGTCTCCGTGTTCTCGGAAAGTGTTAAGTAGTAAAAGTCTCCAAGTCGGAGAATACAAGGATCTGCAGAATTTCTATCCAGAATTGGATTAGTAAAGGTTAACTGGGAATTAGAAATTCCAATTAGCATGCATAGCATGCTCGCAAAAAGTATTAATCGATTCATACTAGCAGGGATGCAGACAAACAATAAATTTGGTTTAATGTTGTATGCCGTGCTAAATTAAGATGAGATTTGTATCTTTGGATTATATATACATTATTAATACTGCAATAAATCATGATTTATCAACTTGTCTTCTCTTTTACATCATTTTTATACCGACAACTGATTAGCCGGGTTCTCTATACTCTGTATTCAATGTCCCTTGACAGCCGTAAACAACACTTCAATCATTTTCGTATCATCTTGATATAAAATGTATATTTGTTTTTTATGAGACTGGCCTACTTTATATCTGTTTAAACTACAGACCCACATAATATGACATAACTAATCAAAACCCCAAATATTTATGGTAGTCATTCGATTCGACTTTTCAGTATGAGGTGGTAAAACATAATCTTTGTAATCCTTCAGCTGTAATAACCGTACGTAAATATTTTGGACTTTATGAACAAACAACTAGCCAAATTCTATTTACGGATCATTTTATTATGCTACTTGAAATTTCGATAGTTTGTATAAAATCAAATTTTCGAAACCAAATTAGAAGTATGAAATCATACTTAACTCTGAGCGCCTTTAAAATATGTACAATCGCAATAGAATTATTTATAATTCAAGCGGTACATAACCTTTACTTTTGGTCAGTC
The DNA here is from genome assembly GCA_001718145.1 of Orchesella cincta. Classification (NCBI taxonomy): domain Eukaryota; kingdom Metazoa; phylum Arthropoda; class Collembola; order Entomobryomorpha; family Orchesellidae; genus Orchesella; species Orchesella cincta. The sequence goes on along the minus strand of LJIJ01000042.1, from coordinate 285,000 downwards.
GATTTCAATGCTTTTCATTGAAATTTTCATCTTTTAATGCACCAATTTGGGCTCAAATTTAATTTATATCAGAGTTTATGTTCAATTACAGCAAAATATACTTCATATTAAACCGAAGTTTGTCCGCTCGGCACGGGCTGTGGGTTATTGTAGCCGTGAGCACGAGGGAATCGAGGGCTTCCATCCTCATTCCAGTCAATTTTCTCTACCCTTGCAATCCGGTAGCCGTCAATTTGGGTTGTGGATGTCGTACCATGATAAACCATCCAGGTTTCAGTGCCATCTATTTTAGATATCATTTAAACTAGCATTATTTTTAGAAAATAGAAACGAATCCACATATTATTTTATTAGTTGCAATGAAAATTCTACCTGGAGAAACGGTAAATGCTGCGTGTCCTGTTGTGTAAACTCCTTCTTCGTCATTTCTTGTAAAAACAGGACCATTCAGAGAATCCCAGTTTTCTGGTACCTGTTTTAGAGATCAATAGGAGCATGAATAGTTGAGCTTCACTAAGAGAACCGCCCGTGTATCATTTGATAAGAATTACAGCTTTTTAACAAATCTAGTTGACCAACCTAATGCTGGTCAACCACTTTTTATAATGTGTACTACATATGCTTCTACTGATTCTAATAGTAATACTAGCTTTGTTAACAGTACCATAGGATCTCTGTTAAATGGAATGCTCATTTGAGTGAGACAATAGCCTGGATCCCAGGTAGAACTTGCTGAGAAAATCATATAGGATACATCTCGATTGTAAATGAAGTAAGGACCCTCATTGACACATCCTCCTTGGCATTCCCAGTCCTGGGATGGCTGTCGAAGAAGAACTGCTGGGGATCCAACCTGAGTTGGTGTATCCAATGGGGCAATCCATATACTGAGCGGACCAGTTCTCGTGCTGGACCACAGAAAGTAATTTCTATTTCCGTGCTTCATTACTGTACCGTCAATCGCCCAAAAATCCCAGTCAGGAAGTAACCTTTCAATATGTTACAATCAAGAAATGATACTAATTTACGCTAAAACTATTATAAACATTTCATTTACATACATTTTAAACACAAAATCTTACCTTGTCGGATTGCCCCAATTACCCATTGGATTTGCAGGGTCGTCTGCCTTAATGACATACATCCTGTGATCCCTATCTGTTGTTCTCATTGTAAAGTAAATATACAATTGTCCATCCACTTCATGCATCTCTGAGGCCCACAAATCACTATACCCATCGGGAGTTCTATAGGCAACCTTAGGTTCAGCATTGCGGAAATTGGTAAGAATAGGACTTTTAAAGATAGTCAACTCTGTTTCCCTATTTTCTGAAAGTGTTAAGTAGTAAGAGTCTCCTACACGGAATACTGCCGGGTCAGCCGAGTTACGATCCAGAATTGGATTAGTGAAACTTAACTGGCAGTTGGAAATTCCAATTAGCATGCATAGCATGCCTATGCTAACGAGAAATCTATTCATTTTTAAAAAGCCGAGAGCTACCTGTCTATTTTAGTAATAATTCGTTTATTCAAAAGGCTAAAAATGGAATGGGAAACTCAAACTAGTTTTAAAAAGACATGGATCTGTACTTTTAAAAAACAGGGTTTGACAGGATGATCCACATTTCATGAGATTACATTCCGTTTGTGACTACATGATTGATTGGAGTCATGTGCCATATAGTGAAACACAATAAGGGAGTGATAAAGATATCACTTTTATGGATCAACACTTTGCATGTGACTTAAAATGTTTATCAATCAAATGCATAATATAAATTCAAAAGCATGGTTGAAATTCAGTAATTCCTTCATTAATGTTGTATTCGTTAAGCATGAAGTTACATAAATTTGATACATATGGTGGATTAGCATAATTATTGCTAATCTTTGATCTGTATCACATCAACAATATTTTGTATATAATAAAAGGAAAGTGTCGTGTGTTTGCATCCTTATAAAAGTAAACTATCTAATACTCTCATCCCATGTCATGATTGCCAAATTCTAAAGTTCAAAGCGCTGATTTCAATATATGTAGGAGATTCTTATTTGCGTTCGATCATTTCCCCCGATTTATTATTGCAATTTTGTCACTTCTGCTTCCTCCACATAATATGAGAACATTATGACGTTCATTTCATGTTCATACAACATATGAATGAGTCATAAAATTTTAAGCCCTTCCGTAGATATTTGCCGGTTGGCCAGCTGCCACAATCCGCATTTAATAGTGAACACTGAAGCTTCATACAACGGATTTTGCGGATGAAAACATGAATTTTTCTCCAAGAGATTGAGAAACTTAAAACATTGTGGACTCCCAACGGTTGAAAAATTGCCACAGTTTTATAGATAATCGAAGTCATGAAATATTGAGGTAGGCCAAATAAAACCAGCATTATTTTGGTTCCAGCGCTCCCATTCCGGTACACTGGAGCAAAAAATTCAATATCAATTCTGCTTGTGTGCTTTAGTTCGAAAAACAACAGGATGCAAGGATTATGTACCCGTAATGACTCTTCATTTATGAGTCTGACCCAAGTGTTGCTACTATATATCTATCTATAGTTTCTAGAAAAAAATGTTTGGGAATTTTTCGCTTTTTCTTGGGAGTTAGAATGCATTATAGCAGCTAAAGCATTTCGTATATATTTTCCTGGATAAGCTCCACTGACTGAGTCATGTCGTAAAAAGCATCCAGAAACCAGTTACGGAACTTTTGTGTAGTCAGCATAGAAGGATAAATGTCATGGGCTGCTTATTTATACGGAATGTACAGGCTGCTCTGAGAAAGTACAATGTGGTTACTACTAGTTCAGCAAACATATTTTTCTTTCGGACAGTGATGTTTTCCAATGCTCCATTCTTCCGGTTCCTTTAGAGTTTACGCTGGAAGCATTTACAGAGTAGGGAATGAAGCATGTTGTATAAACAATTGTGGTTTTTTAATATCAACATAATCTCCAACGGTTGTATTTTGTATTGCTACATTGAACATTTTTTATAAATGTTATTATTAGCGAATGAAATGTTTGCAGTATTTACCCGCAAATAGCCAAAGCTTTCTTGACAATATGGTTAAATATTACAAGTTCAATGATGCGGATCAAAACTATAATGTCACGCATTTAGTAAATGAAATTGTATGAGCTAAACACGCTCATTTTTCTCCTGAAAGTTGCAGGTCAAAATAACTCATTATGCAAATGAGGCCTGGAAACCCGTTTCGTTACTGGATTTAGAAGTAAATGTGCAATTACTGCTTTTTGAGACCAATGCACCGATATTAAAACTTTTTACTCAAGGAGATGACTCGTGCAAGTTACTAGATTTAGCCACGCTTGGACACTTTGTAAGTTGCATAATGTTTGATTGCAATTCTCATATGTAGTTGATTTGACAAAGGTCCTTCAACTTTACTAATAATGCTTTGTAGAATCTCTACAAAGAAAATTCATTCCTGAAGACCAGTAGGATGGAGGCATATATTATTACTCTCTGGGCTACTACGGTCCCAAAGTTATGGATAGTTAATGAAGGTAGGCAGGCAAGTTGACAACGGGGCATAATAATTCCTTGTGTAGCAAACACTAGCATTTGTACTCACATCCTACGCTCATTTATACTCCACGTCTGAAAGACTCTTGCACACCAACCAGCATCTATCTACTATGCGTACTTTAAAGGTCTCCTTGGCCAGACTACAACACTATCATACATGCGTCAAATGATGTTGGTCTCCATCTCCCCAACAAAACATTTCGTTCTTTCCAACCATCCACTCAGAAAATGAAGAGAGAACAGAGCGAATCTCCTCAGAAAACAACAACCACCACCACGTACACAAGAGCAAAAAGGCAGTCAGACAAGTATACACAGAGAACCTAGACATACGGGATATTACATGCGAGTAAAAAATCACCCATTCTTCCATACCATCGGCTGAAAGACAAGTTGAAAAAGTGAACGCGAAACCAGATGAGAGAAAGACAGAAGAGAAGGGGACTATATTTTGCTCCCATCTCATCTCACCTTTTTAGTAGTTTTTTAGTCAGTCATCATCATATACCCATTGACATTGTTGAAACAACTTATCATCCAATGTGCATTCCATTTCCCAACCTCGCAACATAAACTGCATGCATTGAAATAAAGAACAAAAGTTATCTATTGCTATATTGCATGTATGAATACACACAGTAATTTATACCTGACCACGAAAAGGTAACGGCGAGCTTTATCGCAAAACAATACACACAAAAATTAGTGAGAGGACAAGAGTGACAACCTGCAACCAATCTCATCCACTTCATCTGAATTGTGTGTGCATATTTTTTTTGTAGCTGTGACTGCTCTTATTTCCCACTTGCTTCATATCTATAATAATTACCTGTATGTGGCTACAGCCTTTATTATGAAGTGTAGTGCATGTCAGTGAATATTTTGTAAATCAAGTAAACACTTCATCAGCATCATCATATTCAGAATCACAAGGGATAACGTTAATAAAAGAGGATGATGATTTGATGATGATGATGTGTTGATTATGCCTATCATGTTAGGTGGTCACGAGACAGTTGGCATTTCAATCCTTTCTCTGGAAAACACAGAACTTTAAATACCTACTCGCACATGAAATAAATATGCAGCTTTGAACATAACGTGGCAGAAGAACAGAGAGAGAGTGGTTGTTGTAGTAGTATTCTCGTTTGTCCACCGCTTCAAAACTCTGGTATTACGACTCATTTCAAAAGTTTGTCACTAATCCTGGACACTCTTTCGTGTGGTTCGTCGGACTCGTTGTTGAGTGGCTGTGACGCGGTGTTGAACTGTTTGGAGATCTTTGTCATCATCATCACATTATTGTACTTGATTCAAACATTATAAAAGAATGATTTGGTGACTGGAGTGTTGGGAAACAGTTGTGTAGAACAGCAGCATCACCCTATATTTAATGTGTAGCGGCTTATGCCTTTATGATTCAATGTTGGTCATTTGACGACAATATTTTTGTTCTACTTTATTCTCAGCTTCTCAATATCAAATCCAGTGTATTAACAAGGCTCATATTTCAAGCGGAATCAGATTACCAACAGAATGAGAGAATAATAATTATTTCAAATAAGCCATTATAATTTGATACCAAGAAACAAACAGTCTTTACTTTTGTTTCTCCAAATAATATAATCTGACACTGCCTTACATTCCACTACGTCTTATCCTTCTGGCTCTCCACATGCCAAATGAAACTTTGTGTATGTGATCAGATCAAATATCCCATTCAGATATTGAGTTTGTTGCGGTATGCTTTTGGAATCTTAAGTAACTAGGATTTCTAATAAAGAAATATAGAAGGATTATTGAGATGTTGTCATCTGAGTGAACTGTATGGGTTAACAAGTATTCTTTGGTTTCTGTTTGATTCTCAAATGACAATATATTGCATTATGCACTTTACCTAACTCTTCCAAAGTTGTCATTGTGTTCTTAGATTATTAGATCAGTTTGTGTAACTCGAAACTTAATACGCGGCTACAGGGTGTATACTTCTATATCTTCCGGTGTGAAACTTAATGACTAGTCTTTGGAACTGCGAAACAAGATAAAGAAATAAGGAACTTGATTTTGTTCGAGAAAACTTTCAAGAAAGGATTACTACTTTGCTGTACTCATCCGAGTATCGTCAACATGTCATCTTCTTCGGTAAGTCAAACTAAAATGTTATTTAATGGGCTTTTTACACGCTTCACTCTTTCCACCTTCGCGGTTGAATAAGCGAAAATGCTATTTTCGCTTGCGTTTGCTTTTGCAATTTTTGCACCTGGCTTAGTATGCATTTACGAGAATTGCTTTTTAGAAATGTGTCTTAAGGGCATATTAAATATATTATGCAATGCCACCTCCTTCCGTGGCTCAAACAACGTGAAAAATAGCTCATTATAATTTATAGCATATAACACCCGTTCTCTGAGCTCGAAGCAATGAGCAAACACTGTCACAGAGTATAGTAGTAATTCTTCGTCAATTAAGCAAACAACCAAATGATGCAGAATATTGGTTGTTTGCACGTTAATTTATGTCTTTGTTTAGTGCTAAAATAGCTGCAGTATCTATTTAAAAATGTGCTTGCCCCGTCAGAACCCACACATAAACCAGGATTTAGGAGGAATCATCATCATAAATATGAATTATGCAGACTTTTATTATGCACAGTTATGCAAGAAATGGTGCAAAGACTAGTCATGCTTGTAAAATAGAGTGTCTAATCTTTTGCTCGTATGGGTGAAGGTTAATGACTTCCTTTGCAGACAGACCATCAATATTAATATTTAAATGGTGAAATATTTTGTCGCACTAAATATTTGGTATAAAATTTATTTACTTTATTACGTTTTGGGAAAAAGACAGAATTTAATTCAAATTTATCTCCTCTTGAATTTTCGAGTAGGGAACAGGCGTTGTTGGATTTTCCTTTAATTCTCGTAATATCTTGACATACGAGTTTACATCAACCCATTTCCCAAATTTGTTCCCTTTGTTCTTCCACGTGGCATTATGTAAAAATCCCAACTTTTTGTGAAACTCTGTACTTCCAGTGTTAGCATATCCGGCAATATAGGCCACTGCCTGGTAGTAGCCTTGCTTTGTCAAAATTTCACATAGTTTATTATACAAAATTGAACCCACGACCTGACCCCTGAAGTGAGAGGAAACATAAATTCCTGTCTCTGTGATCCATTGATAGCCAAGTCTCTCTCGGTGTCTGCAGGCATATGCATAGCCAGCCACAATCCCATCTTCTGTCTCACAAATTAGCCACGGGAAATCGACAAGAGTGGTTTCTATTCTTCTTTTCATTTCTTCTTCGCTTGGAACCTCGAATTCGAATGAGGTGACTTCGTCGGTAATCATGGGTGAGTAGATTTCCAGCACTGGGGCTGCATCCCTTGCTTCAGCATTCCGAAGTCTGAAGCGTGAATTTTTAGAAGTATTTGAAGAATCCATTATGATTCTGTCGCAATTGAAAGTAACAGTTAATAAGAAGAGTTTTTGTCTTAATTAAACAAGTTTTGAAGTAATTACGGCAGTTTGAACTTCTTTGTTCTATTTTAAAGAGTCAAGTAATTGACTATCTTTAACTACACCAAGTTCCAGAATGATTACAACCCTACTCCAACTGATGTCAAACTGATAATCATCAAGCTAAAACGTACCTAATTCTCACATGATAAACATATGGTCCATGATCCCGTGAGCTGCATGAAAAATGAATTCGGTTAGGTAATAAACACCAGTGTGCCAGCCTTGTCATACATTCATATGTCCATTAAAAGCGAGGCTTTCATTTGTTGTCTCCTCCAGCCAAGGTTCAAAATGAATGAATGTAATATAGCAATAGTATCTCTGCCGTAAATATATGTGTGCGTGGCCTAGCCAAAGAATCCGGTAATATTACATCACAAAAATGCATTCCTAGAGTCCGTTTGCTTGAATGGAAAATTGTTTATGCATGGCCAAGTCGAGCCACTTAATCTTATTTTATAACGGAAAATTGGTGGAGTAAGGTCGGATCACTTCTATTTGTCTAGTCGTGTCCATCCTACCTACCACCGTACCTAAAATTGTTGCTCAGCCTTTTTCATGTTCTCCAGCTCTCATTTGCATTCATTCACTTACGTCTCGTCTGAAATCTCGAGATGGGAAGAGAAGAGTTGATTAAATAAAAATTCTGATGGGCTACCTACCTGGTTGGTGGCATAATATATTATAAATTCTGAGATGATCCTTAACAAGATAAGACGATTGATAGCAAACTATATTGTGGAGGCATTTATTATGGTTATATAATCCATGAATAACTATAGAATGTTTATCAAATGCTGTCCAATGAGATTTCTATGAGAAATTTATTCATCCTTGCTACCTCATCAGTTCCATCAGAAAAAATATTATAAGCTCACCACAGGCATGCATCTGTCTTTGAAAGTGTAAGCGCCTATTAATCCACCCCGTCAGTCATTCCCATTAGAAGAAGTGGATGAACGAGTTTGTGTTTGGTAAATGGATAAAACACCTTGAAAGATGAAAATATCTAATTATTCTAGTCCATTCTCCAGCTACTCATACAAAGCTCGTAGGGGTATGTAATGCGACTCGTAAAACTAACAAACCAAACTCCAGTTTTCATCATCTCAGTGAGCATCTTTCTTAACCTCAAGTCAAAACATATCCAAGCACATATGATAAAAAAAAGTGTTACGCAAGTCGTTTACCCTCACACTACATATTATTATACTTTTGTTAGCAAGTAAAAATGTCGATGTTAGGGACTTCTACCCATTTTGATAATTAGGCTCAAAATGCGGCTGCCGCTGGGAGTAGAAAAGTTGATGAAATTGTCAATATTTTATGCCACCATTCAGTCAAACAGCTTTTGTACCCATTATGGCAACCTTAGGTTTTTTTACAACAAAAACAAGTTCATATTATCTCCTGGGTTTGCTTCCCAGCTTTTGTACTTTGCTCTTCTAAAACCTTTGCAGAAAATGGAATACCTGCTGTAATAGTAGTAGTAGTGGTAAGGTCAAGTTGGTAATTTATTTCCTACCACTTCATATGCACTTCCAAGGAAATGAGTCTCTTATGCGTTTGAATTATGCATAGTATTGAATGAACGGGAAGTGGAAAACTTGAGCAGAGAAGCACTCACATTGCAACACAAACTAAAGGGTTGTTGGTCACGTTGAGATGAGTCATCTAACTAAACCAGCATTCCTCTGCATGTCTGGTTTACTCTGGCCTGAATAAAAGAGATAATGGCATAATATTTCAGACTGCGGAACGTTACGGTAAAACAGACCATGCACAACAGCATTAGTGTTTGATTCCAACATGCATCTGCAATAATGTTGTGTGGGATGGTATTTGCATGAAATTAAAGCGTTAAAAATCCGTTCACACGTGCCGTTTATATTCATATTCCTTCCGTTATTAGTACGTGTCCTATCATAAATCATGATTCTGAGAGATGAGCTTCGAAGGAGTAGCTCTCGGCAAGTTTATTATAGAGTATCAGCGTATAGTCAGAAGCACTTCATGAATTTTCATTTGACAGCATGCTGGACTTGAATTTTCTCATTAAAACTCGTTCCACGAAATTTTATTGACCTTTGGAAAATCGGCATCGAACGCTAAGAAGAGAAAACCGCAAGACGACAAACAGCAATCAAACGTGTCATAGTATACCTACCTACCATTTAAAAGGTAAACGTCTTGAAATAGATATAAGGAGCTTTGAGCCCCTAAAGGCATCCACCAAACCAGATTCTGAGTTTGGAAGCTTTTACAAATAAGATGAAAACGATAGTAGGGTTTATTTATCCAGATTGAAAGAGAAGATTGCAAAAGTACCTTAGGAAATTTGAGTTTCCATCCATTTTCCAAAAAGAGCCGCTCAGATTTCAGCCTGACTTTTGACATTTTCTAAAATTTCAAATTTTCTTTCTCCTAGTAGATAAAAAGATCGGGTTTAGAAAGCAATTTGATGAAAGAACACATCTGAGTGATCGCATCTGCACACAGGTTATGAATTAGGGATGAAACGGCAAGTCCATGTTTAACTGCGTAGGTGAAAGCAGGTATTATAGCGTTGGCTGATCTCTTTGCTCACAGAAAAAATATTTCATAGAGAGGAAACCTAAACCATGATATATATATATACTTTAATGTGACACTTTAAGTAGAGCTAATCGATACTAAAGTTATATCCTTTGCTAAAGAAGATAAAAAGGAATAATATTAAATTAAGCTTTTGGTTACATCAGAGACATTTATCATTTATACATCTCGAGTAAAAGTTTTATAACATCACTTCATTTTCTCCAATATCCCCAGAATTTTTCTCATTTCATCATGAGATAAACCTATAAAGACAGCACGTCTTTTTCATCTGATCTGCCGGCAAAAAAACAGATGAAGTTTCAGCACTGTTTTTCTCCCGGAAGGGAAATGGGAAAAGGTTGGTTTTCGGTTTGCATAAAACAAGTCAAGTTAAAAGAGAGCAAAACACTTGACTTGAGAGAAAGTGTTGGAGTTAGTAGTGCTCCATGCATCATAGGTCTGGAAGTGTGTTTGGGATATAAAAATTTGATGACTTACATATAGCTTTACGGTGAATACAAATGATTAAAATTTGAATACTTGCGTGTTATGATAGAACCACGTTGGTTTGGAAGACCTTTGTTCACTTTTTCCTTTGTGGTATGCGCTATGCTAGCATGTTATATAGATTTTTTATGTCTTTTCATAGTAAAATATTGTCTACAATACAGTCCTGCTAGCTTTAGCCAACAAAGATGCTATCAAATAATCTCACATATCACAATGGTTTATAACGCATATCAACCATTTGTTCTCAAGTGGCAATCCCAAGTTTTTTTTTGCTGAAATGGAAGTAATATGATTTATGACAAAAGGATTCACTAGATCGGGCCGGGAAGATCTCTATTTGGATGAATATACACTCTTATGTAAAATATTTCAGTGTGATTGTATAGAATGCACGCTTTTTATAACAAAGTTTGGAAATAAAAATGCTGCATGGTGAGAGATTTGGAGATTTTGAGAGTATACTGATTGTGTAAAAACTGTGACATATGACATGAGGAAAAAAGTTGGGATATTGTCGAATAAGAAACATCTAGCACTTTGGAGGATGGAACTCCAGCTAACACTCTGAACTGAGAGATCAACTTGCCTCAGGGCTTTACTGCAAAGCTCAATTTCATTCCAATATCGGGAGGAGGAAAACATTCACGTGAATTGGATTCACAAATGGTACACACACACACATGGTGAGCTCGTGTCATCTCTTATGAAGAGTCATATAAAAGTATTCCTTCTGGAAATCTAGAACGTACACATCCTGACATTAACTGGTGTAGTCCCTGAAGTTCTGTCGAGTAAATTTTGAAAGCAACTTTTTAGCCTAGAGAAGAGAAAGAGGATAGTAGAGTAAAGGTATATATTTATATATTGAGGTAATCCCAAACTTAAGTTTCTTTTTGCATGGCTACCTTTCAAGTATCTGCGCTATGTGGACGCTAAAAACAAAAATGTCGACAATGAACAAGTCGAGTTTATAATATGAACATTAATCCAGGAGATTTTTGCTCCCTCTCTAGCCATCTCTCATAGAGATCATTTGCTCCAGGCAGTGAGAAAATGCATCTTGGGAAGCGCTCGTAGAAAATATGAATACTATGATGGTTGATAGTCTCTTGTCATGCTTTTGTCGCATGTGCTCATGAGCTCCATTCTGTAAATTTTTAGTTTCTATTGGACCTAAGTATCATAATATGTAATTCTCACGGATTTAGGTCAAATTATCAACTGCTCAGGACAATGCTCATCCAAGCATCATATAGTCCACCAAGTCACCCAATACAACTTGAGCACAGTATTAATGTACACGTAGGACGTACACAGCTGAGCGCAATTTGCAAGGGCATAACATGAACTTTGATGATTAGATTATTTTTCAATCCTCTAAGCTCCGCTGATGTAGTATGCCTCTAAATGTTCAATGAAAAATATTGTATTGGCGGGAAAAACGTGGCAGTACCTCCAGGCCTCAACATATTCGCGCGCGCTCTCTCTCTCTCTCTCGAACGCACTTGTAAAGTACAAGGTACCCCACGAGTGCATCGTTTCTGTCATGAGAAACCACAATATATCAGTGTAAGTCACTGGGACGTTCATATAAATAAATGAGCCAGGAATAGTATGTGAGGCAGACTACTTCTAAAAAGAGATATGAACGAATCATGTTCGCTATATATCAATATGTAGCCACAAACTGAATATTATGTTCACATACGAACAAAGAATAAGACACACTGTTATTGAAAGGAGACAACGGAAATCAAATTGTCCTCCGTGATAATATGAGGTCTCTTAGGTATATCCAGAATTCATTCATCAAGCACTGCAAATGACTGAAAAAGACTATGTTATTATTAGAATAGTATTTTCTCTGTTTTAATAATGTTATGGTTCATCTTATGTATTGACAATAAATTTGACTAATAGTCTCGACTAATGGCAATCGATAATTAGTTATAATTTTAGGCTAATCTAAGAAAAGTCTTGATTTGTTTGACACAATTCTGCGGTTGTCTCCCATAAATTGGAAAACCTTTTTCAGCCTTGCAGCAGCATCCAAGAAATCGAGTAGTTAGCATCAGGCAATTTAGTGTGGGCGTGGGGTAACTGGAGTATCAATACATTCGCCAGACCTTGAAGATCCCATTACATGATAAATAGGGAGTCACATAACCTTTATGTTGTAATGAGTCTACTACATACGATTTAACATTTTTGCAAGCCCCCCTCCTCGATTCTCTTTTGTCATCATTCGCGTTTTTGCGAACGTAAGTCATTATAACCACTCCATCCTACTTAATTAAAAGGTTGGTGAGCTTTCCGACCCGGTTTGGTTTTATAGCGCATCTCGTTTCATAGCGACGGCCGCTCCAGGCCAGAAAAGGATCATAAGCCAACTGCAGGGGAATCGCGTTTGTCCATGGTGTGAATATCGGCATGTTGGTATTAAGACCGTATCTCCAGAATATGGAGCGCTTGTGAGAAATTCTTTTTTTTTTTTGGGACAATTTTTAGAGGGGAAGGCAGCTCAACCATATGGCCTCACTTTGTGCCCAGAATGTAAATGTGGATAGACAAAATGGCAAGAAAAGTACGCGAAAAAGGAACAAACCAACCTCGATATTCGTTCAAACCGTTTCAAAAATACCCGTAAACATGTGTTCCAAGCGTTGGCTTCTAGTGCCGTGTTTATTCTCTCCAGTCCAACGTTTGAGAGTTAATTCACATTTTTTTTGCGAAAGACTACTAAATACGACAATCACAAAACCTCTTTTGAGTTTTCTGGAGAAGACTGGCAAGATTGTTAAGAACGGGGCTCAAACCATGCATCGTGCAACTGTGAGGAATGGAGAATACTAGCAAGACTCCTTGTCAGTGTGTAATCATTGTTTGCCCGTTGCGTTCGTGATTATCATAATATTATATACTTATTGGAATGCTAAAAGCAACGCAAGATAACGGCCTTACTACTCAAAAAGATCGGATCGTTACAGCCAATGTTTTTAGATGTGAAACGCCAACCTAGGAGACGACATTATTATCAGCTATCGGGTCCGGTTACAAGCGAATTATAATATATAAATCAGATTTAAATATATATAATTCGTGAACAGTCTCTCAGAAGACACTGCACGCTACAGTCGAGATAGACCCTTGAAGATGAGAATGTCTTGTTATGATAACACAGTAATTGAATCACAATCAATCACTTCGCTCAACTTTAGACCATCAGCTGAAGCGCTCGCTGGTGGGAACTTGAGTTTACTGACAGACTGACGAAACGATGCTCCCTCGAGTGGAGTGTTTTAAATTGAACAACCTTACTAGTGTATGTAGTGTGGATTACATAGTTATATTAGACTGTTTTTTTCATTACACTTACTCTTTAATCTTGGGTCACAGAGAAGAGCTCACTCACTTGATAAGGCAATGCTTGAACTTTTCTCGTTATAGTTTAATTGCTCTCAAGTGATAATTAGGTTATTGAGAATCTAAACAATTTAAAAAAAGAGTAGTTTGGTGACTCCAATAAAATACAGTTGACCCTCTAATTTTTGCACACAGAAAATATCACATTGCCTAAAACTAGTCCACCTTGACTTTCCCCAGTAAAAGTATAGACCAGTATTTCCTAGTAAATGTACAGACCGACATTTCCTAGTAAACGTGCAGACAGATATTTCCATTTTTTATACAGACAGATATTCCCCAGTAATATTACAGCCCCACATTTCCTAGTAAGATACAGCCGACATTTCCCAGTAAAAGTACAGATCGACATTCCTCAGTAAAAGTACAGTCCAACATTCCCCAGTAAAAGTACAGTCCGACATTCCCCAGTAAAAGTACAGTCCGACATTTCCTAGTAAAACTACTGTCCGACATTCCCCAGTAAAAGTACAGTCCAACATTTCCCAGTAAAATACAGTCCAACCCCAGTACAGTCCAACATTTCCCAGTAAAAGTACAAACATTTCCAGTCCAACATTCCCAGTAAACAGTCCAACATTCCAGTAAAAGTACATCCAACATTCCCAAGTAAAAGTACAGTCCAACATTCCCAGTAAAGTAACAGACCGACATTTCCGAGCAAATTCCGAGTAACGGTTAATTTAAACATTGCCAAGCGAACGTACATTTGAACATTTTCCAGTAAACGCAAGCCAGTGAAAAACTTCAGCATTTTCCTTTTACTTATAGTTAACCCAATTTTATGCTAAATACAATTATTTCCAGAATTTTTTTTGTACTACCAAAATGTATTTTTCTTGTGTAAACTTTCTTCCCCATAAATACTTATGTTAAAAATGGAACCATTTCAGAATTGACCACGGAAATTTTGTTTAGCAAAACGACAAAATGTAATCGAATTTGAATGCAAATTTCGGTATGAATGGAAAAATGAACGACCATCAATTGGTTAAATCGAGTTCAAATGTATATTTTTAAGTAAAAGTGATAAAACAGTGCAATTAAGTGTAAAAGGTTAACAGATACACAAGTGTGTAACTTAGTTAATGATGTTACGTTCGGTACAAACGTGTGGGATTAGAAATGAATAGGATCTTTGTATTAAGGCAACTTATTGTAAATTATTTTCCCTTGAAAGTTCTAATCAGTTTATAAACTTTTCTAGTACATAGTTATGACATACCTTGTATGGTTAATTATTACGGAGCTATTAATATTTAAAGATATTAAACTAAATCTCACCCACGTCCGAAAAAACATTTTCAACAAATATTAGATTTCAATCGTAAATATAAGCAGTGAAATTCATGCATTTATTTCCGACTAACTATTGTATTTGCCATAGAATCTAAACGAATAGACATAATGAAAAAATCAAGTTGGACCACGCATCCTGAGCCTCGTCCTCGCAAATTACCTTCTACACCTTTTTTTGTAAAACAAAGTCCAGAGGTTTTCCATATCCTACGTAAGTAGGCTGCCTGTTACATTGGTCGAAACAAATGCACAGTTATCCCCATTAACTCACTTGTAGCATAGATGAAATTATCTGTTCATGGCCAATGTTCTAAGTAGTGGTAGCAGTAGCATACATTATCGAATCCTGTTAGGCATCATTTTTTTGTAAAAAAGACATGGAAAACATCCCTTTGTTGTAGCTTTTACATGGTACATTCATAATATCAAAAGCTATAAATATATCCAGCTACTTGCTACTCGTAGCAATTGAAGCATATTCTGCATTGTAGGCTGAACATATTACAGTTTACATATTTTTTGTAAGGTTTCTTTAAGGGCGAGTGACTCGTTTTTCCTTATTGTCGAACAAAGATGAGAAAATCATGTTAGGAACTCGTTCTCCTGGAATAAGTAGGCACATAATGTGAGCACAACGTCGTGATGATAACCTAATGAAGTTAAAAGTAGAAAAAGGGCAGAGGCAAAGCAAACTCAGCGCATTTTTATGTAATCTACTGCTACGTATGTACTCGTGGCATTTTTACACACTCTGAATTTGCATATGAAAGCGGATAGTGTGTAGTAAGCTTTTCGACGAAAAAAATGAAGTATGTAATAAAATTGAATGAGATATTATAAGTTTTTTCTACCAAAAAAAGAAAGGAATGCGATACATTACACAGCAGAGTTTAAGAAGTTTTATTCTGCGGAGGTAGAAGAACGGGATATAAGGGGCTCAGAAACTAAAAAATTAATTAATTTAATGCAGTAATGACATGGTAGAAAGCGAGGATTTTATTGGTGGAGATTCATACAGCGGTTTGCCGGATGCGTTCATGAAAAAAAAGTGTGTAATGAATAAAACAATAAACCGTAGACACGAAAGTCTCAACGGAGTATTTTAATCCAAAGTACTCCTATTCATGCACGGTGAAACGGACTAACTAAAAACTTGATAAACTTTGAGAGATGAAATCTTGTACTGCAAAGGTGTAGGCGAGACAGACTGCGTGCAAAGCTAACTGCTTTATATATATACAGTGGTGCTAATATATTCGTCCAATGGGAGAAATGGCAATTTGTTTGACTTGAAGCAACAATTTTTTTTGTTTCCGTTCACACTGCTTATATACCTAGTTATTGCCAGGATGTTTCTTCAGATTTGTGTTGAGATAAGGAAATTCAATTACCACACACAAATCCTGTACTGCTTTCTCATTATTTTGTACAATGACAATTTTTGCATATTAATTATTGGACTCCGACTAGTAAATAGATATATTACAGCCATTTTTATTGTACCTCCCGGTGGGGTTATTATTAGATAAAACTAAGTTACTGTTACGAGTCATCACTCAAGTTTTCGTATGAATTCAAATGTTCAAACCTGCTTTGTATAGAAAATACCTGTGAATATCTACGTTTCTGAGCATGTACATGCATACTTTCAAATGTTGTACACTTTCCACATGGAAATTTAGAAATCGAATGCATTATTGCATAAGATAGAAAAAGGTTATGCAACTTCTTCGACAAGAACGACTTTTGATTTTCTTCTGGAATTATAAGCACTGCAAAAATATAGATTGCATTCCGGTTTGTTATGTAACAGTGTAAAACACGCATTTTGGAGTCATACTAAAGTCACCTTGAAGCAACTTATTTGTAATCCCCTCTACACGTAATTTTATCGACACCAACAGTCCGGTTATTCATGGCCATAATGCGACCATTGTTAAAAATATGTAGACTGAATCTTGATCGATTTGCGATTTCTTGGCTGGTAATCAGATTTTTTTTGGAAACTCGTAACAGATTAAGAACATCGTGAATGTCATCTGTCTCATAACATCTTATGAATTGAATTGCGTACATTGAAAATGTGTATTCAATTAACCTTTAGCTTCAAATTTATAGACTTGCGGTGTACCAACCGATGTAAGATTATACAATTCTTGAGGTGAGTAGATAGGTTGTTGGTGTGACTGCGGTTGAAATTTTTTCACATAACTTTGTTTACACAAAGAGAAATGCTATAACAAGGAAAAAAGTCACCAGGGAAGGGATTACGTATCTTATGAAGCTTGGTTTTATATTTTTCCTTATCATACAACACCCGATCCATGAGTTTTACGAGTTTTACCTGACTGAAAGCCAAGCCAAGCCAAAGTACTCCGTTGTCAGTTTCTTCAAGGAAATGTCTACAGTCTGCATTAGTTTTAATTGAAGCTGACAACAATCGACAACTAGCGTTACTATTATTATTGTAGCATTTTTAGCTCTAGTGTAGAATAGCTTCATTTCATGCAAGTGTGTAATGAAATGTAACAATGTACATATAACTTGTATAGAGTGGCTCACTGCATTATTGCAATTTGCGCATTATGCATACATTATTGAGAGAAAACCACAACAGTTGTTTGTAAACAGGAGAGGGAAAAAGAAGTCCATAATACGTCTTGGCAGTAATCACTCATCCATTACTGCACATTTAACACTCGACAAAAGTTATGCAGCCTATAAAACCTATTAAAACTGGAGATACCTCCTTACATTAAATCTACATCAGGTAGACAGGGACAACTTAATTTAATGGGAGAAGGGAATTGCAATTCCAGTCTAAAAAAGAGTGCTGATAATTTGACGAGCAGTTGGAGACGCCTTGAGGCTGTCCAGCTCCAGAAAAACTGCAATCAAAAAACAAACGTGATTTTCAAAGGCTATCCTTTTGTATTGCTTGTTATCCAAAGTGCATGAATAGTCATTCTGGTGCTCTCGTAGCTTAACTTTAAATTTTCATAATTTTTTTCAAAAGAAAATTACATATCATTTTTGTAAATTACAAACACAACCAACAAAAACATTTCTTATAGTTTCATATTAACGTGTTTATTTCATTCCATCTGTGTTTGTATGCATTGAGACTTGTGCCAGTTGTATTAGCGTCATCTTAACATAGCGAACAAAGGAAGACTCTCCTCCGTCTTGTCATCGCTTCAACAACCAATACGTGCTTATGTGAACTTGCATTCAGGATGCATGTCAGTTTTTATGTAATTCAATATTAACTGAAAACAAGTGAAAAATATCGAGTTACAAACATTCTCACTGTGTGTACGGATTTTTCTTGTTTGATTACTATCGTATGTCAATCTCAGTCAGCGTAATCTTTAAGTAGAGGTGAAGTAGTAAGTCATCAGTCCTCATCAGCTCCAATTAAGAATACTACTACTACTACTGATCACTGTTTATATTTATATTACACATTTCTCAACTGCCCATCAGGAAAGGGGAAAGAAAGCCACACAAAGTCAGAACATGTTAAGGCTGCAATCTTGCACCATCATCAGGAATATACCTAAAGTGGCTTCATATTTTTGTCGTGCTCCTTCTCCCCCATGTGTAATCCAATATTCTCCTAAAACATAATCCAATCTGACACTCTTGAGGTTTTCATATTTTTTGTTGTCACAATGAGTGAGTCTTCGGAATCCCCACCACCATCAGAGGCGTTTGTAGCATTGCCACGAGGCATGGAAATGGACACGCCACCACCATATACAACTTCGGACTACGACTCGGCAAATAATGTAACACCACCTCCATTTCTACAGCAGTCACTTCCTCGAAATAAGAAACGTTGTGGTGGGCTGCAAAGTGATAATATTCAAGTCACAGAGGATAATTGCACGGGCGGCCACAATACTACCCTTTCCGACTCTCTAGAAGAAGAGGAAGACAATCAAAGTCTGTGCAGTAGTAAGGATAGCGGTTGTGACAAAAGTAGTCGAGGTGGTAGCCCACGGAACAATAGTGCTGCTAACAACGGGAAATCAACTCCCTCACAAGTGGATTTGGATCTAGAGTCCAGCTCATCTTTGTTGTGGGGCGCGTCTCTCCTTTATTACACAGGACTCACAAGTCCCAAAGTGAAAGAACATCATTTCACATCAGCATCACCGGCTTCATCATCATCATCCTTTTCCTTTTTTGGTCGTAAAATCCGCTCTTCTCTCTCCATGTCTGACATGGACCGAGCTCCTGGAAGTCCTTTAAAAAAGTTTAGCACTCTCCCAAAATCACCCAGCAAGGACTCGGGAACAGGAAGCTCCGTAATTACAGTGGATGCTGGGGGAGGAAGTGGAAGTAATGAAGGTGGTGGAACTACATCATCACCACTTCGCAAAAGACATGCAAGTTGCAGCTCATCATCTTCTATGGGCAGCACGGGCATGATGTCTACTCTGAAAGGGCGTATTAAAAGCAATACCAACTCTCTCAGATTATTAAAAGTTTCAAGACCAAGTTTACCATCCTTTATGGAAAGGACACAGTCATTACCCCGGACCAGAAAAAATAGAGTTTGTGAAGAAATGGCTGCGGCAGCAGCAGCTGGGCTGCCATTCCAGAAGGCACAACAATTAATCAGCAAGACTCTGGCATTTCAACTGGGCCAGAAACGGGCAAAAGTTCGGGGTCCACCTCCAGCTTAAAATCGGCTAGAAAAGCGTTGAGAAACTCTTTTAAAGCTGCACGAAATTTATTGCCCAGCTCTTCGTCGTCAAAAATTAGTCCAACCGGAAAAACTAGTTTCCAGACGAAAAGCAGTCATGAAGACAAAGGGAAGCTTGATGGACAATTGTATGCAGATGATAATGAGGCAATTTCGCAGTTTATGGCCGACAACTCAAATGAGTCAACAGATCCCATGCCCAACTCTGCTCCGAATACTCCCATCATTAAGAAATCACGACTTCAGCGAGCCCGAAAAAAATTCGCTTCAACACTTTCTCTTCACGGTAGTAATCATGATAATACTAGTGGCAAAGGAAGCCATAGATCCAAATCCGTATCAACTTTAGCAATCTCGGATTCTGAAATAGCAAGTGCTCCCCATGGTGCTGTTTACAATGCTGAGGGCTCCATTTCTGTGGAGAATCTTGGAAGCTCTGAAGTATTAGCGGTGATGCAAGATTCATCATGTTCAAAAAGTAATAAGGATGAAGTTGTGGTCAGCAAGAAAGGAGATAGTAGTAGTAGCAGTAGATCTCCGTTCCGTTTTATTGGCAGATCAAGAAATAAAGGGAAAGTAGAGAAATCCGAGACCAGCACTCCTGAAGCAGAGCAGACTAAGGGATTTGAAATTCAGCAGCACAAACAGACAACTACTCCTACTACTCAAGGTGAAGCCATTAGACAAGACGAAACAGAATCAGAGGAAAAGCCGTCAGCTGGAGACAGCACAGGAAAAGAGAACCCCAAGAAAAAGCGGATGTCCATTGTTAAAAGCATTGGGAAAGCCATTCGGAGTGGGAAAGGAAGTAAGGAAGCCAATATGGATCCAGTGATTGTCAATAAAACTTCGGCTTTGACAATGGAACCAGGTAAAAATAGTTTCTGGTTATCAATCAATCTCAGCGTTCTGAGACATAATATATGTTCACATAAGTACATACATTGACATCGCGTGTGTGTAATGATACATTATTTAATCCCAGTCCAAGTCGGATGAGATGAGAGCTCATTTATAAGGCAGGCACATACATTTAGACTTATTCAAGCAGATACTTAAGGTTTTACATCAAGTACACAAGCAAGATTGCATCCTAGGACCAGCAAATTACTCTTTTTATGTGTCTTCATGAGCCTCCAGCAACGGAGCGTGTGTACTTAGGTATAGCCGACAGGCCTTACTTTTTCACATGTTCATTTACTCAACTATTTACATGGTTAGTAAGAAGTCTGACAAATACTCTTGTCCTTTTTTCCTGCATCGTGATACATCAGTTTTCACTTTGAGCTTATAAAGCAATGAAGTGAATGAATGTCGAGAGTCCAGGTCCACTCATTGCATTGTCAGTAATCTTGACAAGGAAAAAAAATGGAAAAAGTTTTTGTACACAAATAACAAATTGTGTCCAATTTACAAAACATTCTTGCTATATCGCATCATACCATTCTGATAAAAATACATTTCCATTAATGTAGCTTATGACACTCGATACAAGCATGTGAGTATACTTCCTTGTCAGCTTTTACATAAGAGTTGGATGATTAGATGAGGTTTTCAATGGAAATATGCTTATTTATGATAACCTGTCATGTGAGACGTATTATGGGGTGGCTTGACTTTTCATAAAAAAAAAGCTGTAGACGGACAAATATCCACCTTGGATTTCCTTCAAATAAGTTTCATAATAATGATTTAAATTCATGCTGACGTTTCTGACAGTCATTATTACATAGTTTTCATGAGGCACAAGCAGCTTTCATGAGGCAAATATTTGAAAAGTTGACTGACAGCCGTAAAGGTAAAGAAAAATGTCCGTTCGTGACAACCCAATGTATTGTGTCATTTTGTCCACTATCAACCTTGCTTGTACACACCTTGCACTAAGAATATTATTCTCTTGAGATTTGAAGCAGCAAACAATGACAAATTTCATAAGTCATCATCTGATAATGCAGAAAATCGCTTTTGACTTGGACATTGTATAATCTTCCATGTTGTGTAACACATAAAGAGGTCTGTTTGGGACATGGACACACGAACAGGTTTGACAGGGGCATTTTTAGAAACTATGTAAGTATATTTCTTGCAAACAAGAAAAAATGTTTGTCCAAGACAAAAATCTAAACTGAACAAAATGAATATCTATCTTCCATGTTACGCATACAATTATTACATAAAGAAGGCATATACATATCGAGGAGGTTATCTAATCTTCAGCGTTTTGCAGTTGCTGCTCATGTGACGGCAACGATACGCACCTAAAAAGGCCATGTTTTATCTTCCAGTACCGGCCACAGTCAAGTATTACTATGATAGCATGAGATATATTTCACCTGGTAATTGGCATTCCTACAAAGTAGTCGCAGGTTATCTATAGCATGCAACACAAGCACGGTTTACTTTTGTCTAACCACTTTTAACATACATTATAAAAAAGCACATGAGTATTTCATCATTTTGTAAAGTGGTTTGCAATGTTAAAAAAGTCTTTCTTATTACATCAACGACCACAGTATACCTACTGCCGAGGTTAACAAGAATCGCATTTTTCATGAATATGGTGGTGGATGTATTTAGTTGAATGTAACAAGGTGTAATACCAACCTGCATGGAGCTAATAGATGCATTGCTATACAATCAAATTAATATATATTTACACATGAGAGTTGTACACTTATATGGAGAATGAATAGATAGTCAAAAGCCTCCAGAAATTCTGCCCATTATGTAGTATATACGCACACATTATATCATACTGTTGCATTATAATTGAAGATGGACAATACAATACTTTTTTTTCTCCCACTTACTTGAGTCTTCACATGATCTCCTCGCCATCCCACTTCTTAAAATTTAACATTACTGTGCGTTTGCTGAATATTATCATGCACATGTTGTTGAGTCGGTTACAGGTGTACAACCTTGCTAAATGTAAAGTGTATAGCCACCGTTTTTGTTCAATTCAATAGGGTTCTTTTATTTATGCATTCAACTTGTAGCCTCTTGTGTCTCTCGATTTGATGGGTAAAGTGTTGGCTATGTGTTCAGAACCTGTCATTTTCATGGTCCGCATATTATTCAGCCTGTGTTTTCGGCTTGAGTTGAGTTCTACCCAGGAGCAATGCTTTGTAATCATTTATCAACCACGTTTTCTCCCAACTTCTCTTCTCAACTCGATAGCCGCACACTGAGTATTAGTATTTAGTACGTTGATCAGGTTCCTTGAAGAAGTTTCATTCATCCCCTTAGACAAAAAGTTAACAGACTGATTTGCATATTAAAAGGATCTGTTCTGCTCTCGTTCAAAAGAATACATGTGTTTCTTCCCAGTTCTATTAAAACTTTCCCTCTTGGTTACAAAAGAACAGAAGCTCTCATCATTGTATTTTAAATGAGTAAACGTCAAGAAACTGTTATTGAATTTTCTCCAGCAACACCACCAGAAAAGTACGCACACATACTTATACATTATACATAAACTTCTTTTATCCACATTTTCTTTCACAAAAGAAACAATGTTAGACAAAACAACTCATGCAATTTGCCACTGACTTTTCATCTTTTCTTATACTGCTTAATCATTAATTGCCATGCAGAGACAGTCGGGGAAGGGAACAAGACTCAAGAGATTCTTACATTTGACAATGAGCCAAGAGTTCGAACTCCCAAAGCTATCCGAAGACACAGACTAAACAGCGGCAGTGGTAGTACAAGCAGTAGTGGGGTTGGAGGAGCCGCATCCACACTCCGAAGTAGCCAAGAAGGAGATAAGGATCGAGAAATCCATGAATTGGAAGTGAGCGAGACGGCAATTGACATTTCTCCGAGGAAACTTTCCCATCTTCTGAAAGCCATGGCTCCAGTGACTTCCACACAATCCAAAGATTCCATGAATGGGCAAAAAACACTAGACAATGATAATAATCGTCCAACAACTACCACTGTAGATGATGATTATGATCGTGACATTATCAATGATTCCAAAAAACTCGTTTCTCAAGATGGAGAAAGGGGGAAACCCAAGAAAAACAGTGAGCCCATCTTACTCATAAAGGCAGAGGAGCAGAAGAAGAAAACAAAGTCACAAAGCTTAATTACCAGCCTGGTGTCATCATCAACATCCGACAAGAAAGGAAACAACAGCGTTGATGATAGCAAGTCAAAGTCGAAAAAGAAAAGTTCTAAAAAGTCCAAGAAAAAGTCAGGCAATTCTCAAGACGACTCTCAAGAGCAAACTACTTTCACCGCGTCAAATAACAATCAGAGTGTCACAAAAAGTGGAGGGGAAATCTCATCATCCCCTGTTACATTGAGCAATGTCGAGAACAGTAGTAATAATAATAATAAGGAAACAGAGTTGTTGTTAGGAAAGTCTTCCACTTCCGTCCTTCCCTCATTTTTATCTTCGTCGGGTAGAAGTAATAGGCGGAAATCATCCGAAGACTATAAAGATATGAGAAAGAATGCCAGCGCTCACTCAATCGGAACACCGCCATTCATTACCACACCAGAGACAACGAAACGACGAAGCATATTGGAGGACATTCAAGTTGAACTCCAGAATGAGGAAGGAGTCGTGCCACCATCGACATCATCATTATTGTCAATTGGAAAACGATCCAGCAGCAGTAAAAGTCTATTAAATGATCATGCTAAGCCGGTACGTGACTGGTCGGATGTTGTGAAAGGGACCAGGAGTGCGAGCGAATGCTATGCGGAGCAGTTGAAGGAGCTGACGACAGGAATCAGTGAAAATGATGCGAGAATAAGAACAGAAAGTCAAGGAGAGAATAATGAGGTTGAGACTGATGACCCTGAGACCGCTTGTACTGAGAGTTTTAGGCAGTTGAAACCTTTTAACTATGACTTGGAACCTGTTGAAGAGGTTACTTTCCTGCAGCATTTAGTGGTAGTTGGGATTTGGCTAGAAAGCAGCGCAGTTTTACGCACACGGGGAAAGCTTAGCAATTTATCGGAGCGAATTTGCAAAATCTGGTGTAATTTGGCTTATAATATGCAGTCATTCTGCTTTGCTTATAGTAATCTGGGCTAAAGCGGCGTGCTTATGAAAGAAAGTAATTTGCTGAAACAAGCTAACTTGTTAAGCTTTAAAGTATGGTTATTTGGCTGAAAGCAAGTATTTTTTGAATTCTTGATTCATTAATTATATTTCTGTTGGATGGTTTCAGGGTAAAAAAGAAAGACTGTACAAAGTTTTGGTGGTCGGAGAGCTTGGTGCAGGGAAGACCTCCATTATCAAGAGATACGTTCATCAGTTCTTCAGTCAACACTATCGTGCCACTATCGGTAAGTCATTTCAATCATTGTACGAAATACATACACAAGTGATAATTTATAGCATGGAGAATCAATTCAATCAATGAATTGTGATGGTTTGACAGGAGTGGACTTCGCTTTGAAAGTACTCAGATGGGATCCCGACACAGTTGTAAGGTTACAACTGTGGGATATAGCCGGCCAAGAGCGGTTTGGTTCCATGACACGAGTTTACTACAAGGAAGCCGTCGGTGCCTTCGTCGTTTTCGATGTAACACGCTCTGCTACACTCGAAGCTGTTCCAAAATGGAAAGCGGATTTGGATGCCAAAGTCGCGCTGCCGGATGGCCGACCTATTCCTACTGTTTTACTAGCTAATAAGGTTAACATTACTAACATTATTATATGATATTCTAATTGATCCATCAAGCATAAGATAAATCTATTCAAATTTTCATTAACTTCCAGAGTGATCAACCAAAGGAAGGCATAGCTGCAAACAGGGAAAAAATGAATGAATTTTGCCAACAGCAAGGGTTTTCTGCTTGGTTCGAAACATCAGCTAAGGATAACATTAACATAGATGAATCAGCCAATTTTCTGGTTTCAAAGGTAAGTTCTGATTGTCATTACTGCTAATGATGCAAATCGGTTCTATCAGAAGTTACTTTAACTTTTATGCTTATTTGTGCAGATACTTGAAATGGATAAGTGGAGTCAAGAGCCCCTCGCGCCAGACCGCGGACAAAGTTGAATTGACAGCTAACGGTAAACACAAAGGGGCTGCACCAAGTAATTGTGCCTGTTAGCCACATTAACCTAGCAGCCTACTTGAAACAAACAATTAAAGGACTGCAAAACAAGTGTGCTCTTTCTTTGTTTTAAAAACATCAAATTTAATTTAGAAATCCATTATAATAACAAATTATACATTTTGATGCGAATAAGTAAAGAATAAGAATTTAATTACGATAAAATTTTGATATAATAAGTAAAAGCTATTAAAGATCAATCAAAACTTAAATATAAAAACTTTTTCAAAGGACCTTATTCGATTTGTGATAATTTTCTGGCCAATTTTAACTTTAAATTACGGGGCGTAAATACGATTATTTGTGAAGAGATTCTGGCCAAGCAAAGGTCAAAAAGTAACCATGGGAGGTCAGTAAAGTGCTTTTAAATGCAAAAACGGTGTATATACACTTATGACAACGCGTTTGTCCGTCCGTCTGCATATTTTCTGTCTGAATCTTTATATGTATGGAATTGCAATGAAAACTTATAGCGATCAGCCTACACATTGAATATACTATAATATGCTTGCATTTCGGTTGAAATTATTCTAAAAATTAATAGTATTAAAATAATTAACACAAATAATTTTTGGGTAAAAAATCTAAATTTTTATTAAAACTTAACTGATGACAGGAATGAACGTTAAAATGCTTTGCTTAAGAATTAATATGAAAATATGAAGTGAAGTTCAATTAAATCGATGCCCATTAAATAATAATACACTCGTCTCGACTCCAATCCAGTTCAGTCGGCACTCCAAGTATCTGAAATAGAAAACAAAACATGGGCGACGGGGCCTTGTCGATTTCAATGAAATCGCATTCGCCCAATTAATTAACCCAAAAACTCGTATAATGGCCCCGAGTTATTATTTTATAATTATTAGGGCTAATGAAATACTTAAACATGGGTTAAACAAATACTAGGAATGGTTACTCATATAATTAAGTTAAAATGCATAAACTTCAAATTATATCACCAAAATCTAGGCAACTTTATTATTAATTAAAGAGTATTGGTATAGGTTCTCCACTGCTTTTCTTAGTAGCAATATTAAGGATTCCCACTTTCATACGATTTATTCGATGATCAGTATTAATTTTTAGGCCACATCGAACACTTTCATACTTTTCAAATTTCCCCATCCAGTGATCTGGAAAATACACTCGTTTTGGAATTCGGTACCCAAAATATCGTTTTTGGCTGCCAGTCAAGGAGTTCCATCCATTTCTAAGCTCCTCGCTCATGGTCATCTGGCTGGCAACGTCTTCCACACCTATTGGGTTCTTAAGCGGGTAGCAAGCTCTTGTTTTCACATCCTGTGATCCAATAAATCGACCCCAACGTTTGTCCCGAGTATTATTCTCAATGGTAGTAAGGGTCATGTCTTTAAGGCAATCAAATCGAAGAGTCTTGAGGTGATCCTCCAGGCCTTGGCACTCCTCCTCCCAAAGTTTGCGACTACGCTTTGGTCCGAAAGGTTTCCGTAGAACAAGGACAGGAGGTACATTCGCAGCAGGTTCCTGGACTTCTTCATCACTGCCGTCAAACAGAACGTTTTCCAAGATTTCCCCTTGACTCAACGGAATTATGGGATCTTTGCTCCTATCTGCTTTGGTCTTCTGTTTCCTGGATGTTGGGTACACCTTGTCATAAAATTTGAAGACGTCAAGGGAGCACGGATTACAGATGAAGGGCCAATCCGGATTACCAAGTCCTTTGTTAGCACAGAATACATCAAACCGTATCTTGAACTGAGGCGCTGCGCAATTTTGAGGCTTGCTACGGGGTTTCTTGGGATTGACGAGTTTGCCATTACAAAGAGGACAAAACGGAACCACTTTTGACAGTGACATCTGTAATCAAATATACACGTTAAAGCATTTACAATAAATATGGAAATAAAATGGAATTTTAAATGCAGAAATGATTCATAAATATTAGTTCACACGAATGAAGTAAGTTTCAAATCAAATGAGCCCGAATCACATTAAAGGAACTTTTTTTTATTATAATAATTCGAATTCAAATTCAAATATAGCACCAAAAGAATTATAGTTAGAAGTATCAATATTTACAGTTAGAAATAAAACAGTAAACAATTTGAGACAATACTTTTCTAAATATTAAGTTGAGATACACCACAAAATGACAACGAACTAAAAATTGAGAACAAAACAAATACAATAGCTATTGTAAAGAGCTAATCATCAAAAATATTAAGATCATCGTTCAAATCCATATTATCATCTTCATCATCAAGCAAACGCCGATCCGTTTGCTTTATGTCACGCCTAGCAGCGTCGAGAAGTCCATAGGCGTAGCATCTTTTCTTCTTGTGGATTGTCTGATGTCGATCAAACCCCAGATACCATATAATGGAAGCCACATGAGAACACGTCCCGATATTCTTGTTTCCGCTCATACACTTGCAAGCGTATCCAGTTATGGAAGCGGCGCCATCACGGGTGTTATCAAACGAAATTCGAGCTGCATGCGTGTGAAGTCTGGCATACCGCGACGGTATCCTTGCTGTTATTGTGTTTGGATCTTCTTTTAACACTTCAATTTTGTACAGTTCACTCTTGTCCAAATGCATAACTGTGTATCCTTGAGCATTTTTAATTTGATATGCACCAAGTGTTATATCAAATATGTCGTCCATAGTTAAATGTGGGAAATTCTCCAACTGCGCCTCCGAAATCTTTTTCCAATTTCTTCTAGCATCCAAATCTAGTTCCACCATCTTTTCCGCGAGCAAATTGCACATGCCTCTGCGTGCTTCTACAATGTCGACAATTCTCTCGTGTCTCTCAGTTTCGATGAAACAAGGTTTGAAAAACCGATTCACCACTCCGATTGCAATTTTCCACATCGCTCCAACTTGCGACATTTTGGACCCTGGAAGTGCGCGAAGATAACCGTTCGGTATTACATTGTCGAAAAAATCGAATCTATTCTTCGGACGACCGTTAGCTGCTTCAACGACCCAACGACATAGAGTAGTTTCTCGAGACAAGTTAGCTTCTTCAGTGGTAAGTTGCGTGTTTGGCTTGACCAAGCTAATCGGCAAGGAATAAGATATGCCGAGATTATCAAGGTCCTTTAAAATTCTGGAGAATCCCCTGTCAAGAACAAGATGGTCGAGTCGATTGAGGTATTTTGATATCCCGTCTTCGTCGCTTAGCATTTTCTGCATGATTTTTCCATCGTTATTCATAGCATCCGAAAGATAAGGACCATCGGCTGCAACGACATACCCATCAGCACAAACTATCATCATGAACTTGATAAGATTCCTTTTTTTATGAAGACAATATGTCTTGCGTTGAAGAACCATGTCGGACGGTTTATGTATATACAAATAAGTCCCATCCGCAGGAAGAAGTAGGTTGTTATCCGGAACTTTATAAAGCCTCTTGAGAAAGTTTGGTGTGTGCTCATTAATCACACTTTCACGGCTGATGTGATTGTAACCCTCATAATCAGGTACAAAATGTTTATAAAGAAGTATGGTGACTCGAAGTATTGTCTTGCTTATGACAGGCTGATGTGTGATCCCGAAGAGTCGAGCCAGAATGGTTTGCGAGACTCCAAGGCGCATTTTTGCAAAAAAAATCGCGAGAGCGTTCCTAGCAGATCGGTTGGATGTATGATACAAGTCCTGCTTGACATAGCCGTACATGACTTCAAATTCCTCCTTTGATAGTCCCAACATCTCAACGTAAGTTTCGTCGCAGGTGTCTGCCTCGCGGTCAAAATTTAACCTCTTCAGCGCCATATTTTTCAACATCGATGTAGTACTCAACAGCAATTCCGCGATTTCTTCTTTAGTAGCAGTCATTGGTTTGCGCTTCATTTCTCGAATCTGCTGGAGAACTTCATCAGTGAAATATCCATATCCGTCAAGGTGCCTTCGGGTTTCGTCTTCGACAAGTTCACTCTTGCACATTCGACTGGTTTTGGGGATAAGTATCTGCAAATCCTTCCACACTTTCATGCGAGCTTTCTCTGGAACGGGGTGACGACCAGTTTTATCCGAGGATTTGCAGATGAAACAGCGACTTTCGCTGGTAGCGATGGAACAAATCTTGTCCAGTGTTATTTTTGATTCCTTTCGGGCTAATGCTTGTCTGGAGGTCCCCGGAAGTGGCTCTGAATTGAAGCTGAACTCGGATGCTGAATAGTTGGCCTCAACTGGAATTTCGCTAAACGCATCCTCGGACATCACCGAAAAGTTTCTCCCTTCGCTCATTTCAAACCCTTCGCTGGCTTGATATTCGGGTTGCGACTGGGATGATAGCTCTAGAGAAACATTTGACCAATTAGAACCAATTTACAAACAAAACACGGTCGATTCTAATAATTCAGCGCTTATTACCGTATCTTTGACGGTTTCTTTCGATTTCTTCATCCCATCTTCTTTGGAAATCCTCCGAGTCTGAATCCAGTTGATCACTGTCCAGGCATCCCTTAACATGGTTCACAGATTCGTCTATCTGATTGCTTTCATCGGTAGCATTGTTTTGAAGCTCAGCATCTACTGGTCCGCCTCCCTCACTCATCGTATTAGGGTCGTGGCGCAAGCCCTCTTCCAATCGGTCTTCTACAATCTCCTGCTCTTCTTCATTATTCACCGGATCTTGCATGTCCTCGTTCGCTTCGTTTTCATTCTGCTCCCTTTCTTGTCGTTCAATCCATGCAGCACCTCCTTTGCGTGTGAAGTGGTTCTTGATTAGTGACCAACACTTTCTGCACAGACGTCCGTCCTTTGGAATTTGTTCGCCAAAAGTGAATTCGTAAAATGGAACCCATTTTGACATACACTGGTCACCGACACCCTTCGAATCGTTACCCAAAGCACACCCCTTCAATGCACATCGTCTAGAGAATGTCAAAACTCAAATTAGGCTAAAAACCTTTGTTTTGTCCCTAAAACTTGAAAACGGAGGAATCTTACGGGCCACTGCTTAGTTGACCAGAATTTGCATTGGGTACAAATCCTCGGGTTTGACAGAACGCAAAGACCCGAATGTGACAACGGACGCAAACAGGATCCTCGTCCCTTAAAGGTTCCCTACCAGTCACTTTTGAGTAAAACTCAAGTCTCTTCTTATACAGGGGTTCCCCAGCCCTCCTATGATCCTCATTGTGTGCGATAACACACCCGTTTACTGCACAAACCTTTGATGACATCTAAATAATTTATGAAGTAATTGAAGCACGTTAACAATAATAAATGACAAAGAATAACTCATTTTCACACTTGATTGTATGCATTAATTGCTGATAACCTCGCTGTGGGAGCATGAATTTTGTGGTCAAACAGCATGTAGTGTCAACACAAAGTTCAGACGCCGATACAGCTACCCAAGCCGTGGGCACAAAGACGGTATATTAGCCTTTGCTCCGAGGAGTCTGCTGGGACATCTGAAAAATTGGCATATTTTCGACTGATACAACTGCGTTGGTAGAATTACGTTTTGAAACGGCTATCTACATAAGCATGATTTTACAGGAGAAGCATTTACATTTTATAAGAGATTTTACAACATACCTTAATATTGGATAGTTTAAATTATTTGATCAACACCAACCACACTATTTGTCTTGATATAAATTAGGAATAGGAATACAAGCAAAAAGGGGCTTCAAATAAGACTTAATATGTACTCTTGATAGTATGTACGTCTTAAATGGACTCTATTCCATAAAGAAACCGCAGATTCTGATCACAACAAAAGTTTGTGTACGGAATTGTTTGGATCGTTTTTTCATTAGAATGACTGAAGACCCATTGACATGCTTATATCAAATTGCGCAGAATTTGCTAGAGAATTTAATGACTCATAAAGCTCAGTTTATCCCAAATTAGTAGATAGCCGTTTCAAAAAGTCTTTCTACCAACGCAGTTGTATCAGTCTAAAGTAAGCCACTTTTGCAGTTGTCCCAACTAAAATATACATCGACAATATGTAACTTGCACGCACGTACGCTTATATCCATTACACGAGACAATAGTATTTTTGCTTTGACTCTGGTAACCTTCAGGATTCTTCAACCTTAAATTATTATGTTGCAACCAACAAAACCCATTTTATGGTGTAAATGCCTTTGGTACAGTGAAAGAAAAAAGTTTTATACCTTATCGTTAAATCTTACATCTTATCAACAAAACACGAGGATCCTAACTAGAAATTATAACATAACGCTTAGTCTTAGCTTGGCCTAACCTAATCCCTGAATGAGTGATACAAGTGTATTTATAACAATGTTGTGTGGAGATTCAACAAACATGATTGATTTACAGCAAAAGTACTTCAAAAAACATGGATTGAGTAGTCAAATCAAATCATTCATTGTGAAGATACCGTTAGAAAATACTGAATTCCTTGAGCATGATGATGGGTTCATGTAACGGTTACTACTTTTACTACACACATTGAAAATTAATATGCAAATGAATTATTAGGAAAATGGAAGTCGAAGCAGGTCAGAATAAAATTGGGTGCGTCAGAGATCTTTCATGTAGAGCTTTAACATGGTCTTTTTTGAAATCCATCATGAACTTAGAACAATATTCAAACTTTTATACCTACTACAACCACATCACAACCTTTAAACCAGAACAAAGAAACTGATCCCCTTCATTCCTAATTTGAAGCATCTGTATTAATTCATCACAAAGTTGAAATATAATGTTAATGGGTACAATTAGTAGGTGAGACTCCTGCTACTAGGTCATAGAATTGACAGTACAACAACAACAGTAGTAAATGTTTGTGCTGAAGCCACTGATTGATAATAATGATTTGAATCGAACTGAGTTTTTGGGTTCCCTTGCTAGAAGAAAGTAATTTCTTGTTAATATGATTATTTATGCAAAACTAATTTATGATCACTCACTCAACTAGGTTTTCATGCGTGACATCACTCCGTAATAGTTAAAAAGCATAGATGATGATAATAACTACAGCTTTGTTGCAAAACTGACATGGTATTTGATAGTCAATAGTGATCACAAACGCCTAAATAGTAGTATGCTTTACATTTTAATATGCATTAAAAATCATAATACGTACCTTATTACAATTCTCACTGCTGCTTATCCTCCTAATTGTTGCTTATCCGCCTTTTCTGCTGATTGTCGACACAATTTTGAAGATGATACGGATACTCAGGGTGTGAGTACAAAATCCAACACTGACTTTTCAGTGATTTTCGCCGTGTGACGAGAGGAGTTTCTTTCGCGCACTAAACACAGCCAGTTTTACATCATACTGAGAATGTGTCACGCATGCTGTATGTATGCCTAATAAGCTTTTTCCACTAATTAATTTTTAAAACGCATAATTGAGGGGGGCGTTATTTTAGTATTAGCTAATATTTGTTCTGCATTTCGTGACGAATTTTTTGATGCATGAATGAAGTTTTTGTTGAAGGTATAAGGATGACTTTGATAGGGTTGAATGTATGACCTCCTAAATTACATAGGTTTCCATACATCTTTACACGCACTCCATATCCAATATAAATGCATGCTTAATTAGACCTGATTTAATTCGCATGAAAACTTAACAATTAGGAATGACCTATCTCTGCAAATCATGTTGTTGGTACAAAATCGCATGAACTTTTCATTAAAGTTCATTAGAAAAATGGTATATTTCTCAAAAAGTTTTTATTTTCGTTTCAATGAGGGTGCAAAAAATTTACATGCATTTTAAATGACCTAACGACGGACTTCCACAATTTTGTTTATAACTTTTTTTTAAGAAACATACCATTTTTGTAACGGAAGTATATGAAAGCAGACAAAATTTGCTACATATGTGACCAATTTCAAGGTCAGGTCACGTCCAAAAGCTGAGAAATGGCCCCATAAAAATCTTGGCAATTTTACTATGCAATATCGAATAAGGTCCATTTGAAAATTTGAATTGGTTGTTTTCCTGTGATTCTGAACATTTGATTTTTTTAAATTACAGGTTCCTTGAAAGTTGAAGCTGGTGTCCCAAAGGTATCCCTTCCTAAGCTCAATTGTGAAAATGTGAATGGAGGACAACCTAAGTCAGCATCCTCAACCACAATACTATCAGAGCCTGCTATTCCATCCTCAAGTAGTTCGTCTTTGATGACGGAAAGAAGAGATCAAACGGCCAAACGATCCGGACCTAAAATCACTGCACGGGCCAGAACGGCTGCTACGCCACCTTCTACGCATAAATTGATTTCCAATGTTTCTGAAAACTGCAATATAATAGTGCCTTGTAGTGGTGGAATGGATACAAATCAAAATGAACCAGATGAACTTGATCCACTTGTGAAAGTTGAGATAGAGATGGAAGCCCCTGGAGTCGAAGACAGTATTCCTGTTGACTACAATACTACGTATAATACAGATCTATTGGATACCAGTCATTATGTGTATCCTAACAATTCCTTGCGAAATATCAGTGAAATGGATGTCTCATCATCATCGGTTAATCACAACCACATCTTTAGCGTTAGCAGCAATGCAGATTACGCTGCTAGCACAAGCACCAGCATCTTTTCTTCAGTAATCAATCAGAGTGAAAAAAATTACAAATGTAAAACTTGTGGAAGCTGTTTTGATTCAATCCGAGGTTTGAATGGTCATATGGCTGCGCACAGTATCCGCTCAATCTCAACAGCATCACCTTCAGTTTATCGAAGAAACAAATCATCCTTTACTTGCAAAACGTGTGGAAAATTTTTTAACAACACATCAACCCTCAATCAACACATTATTCAAGCTCACAGTGCAAATCTTCCATATTTCAAGAAGACGAATTCAAAAATACGCAAGCATATTCCATGTCCCATATGCGGCAAGTTAGTTAGATCGGATTGTCTTCCACGTCACAGTCTGATACATTCTGGGGAGACGCCTTATAGCTGCCGGTATTGCAACCGGAAATTTCGCGATACTACTCAGCAACTCCATCATGAAAAGTCGCAACATACCATGGAAGTATTTTTCAAGGACTTGCCTCACGGAACTACTTTAGCTGATATTGATGGAATTATTAACGACATTCTTGCACAAATGAAGAAAATATCAGATTCTAGTGCTGACAAACGGTACCAATGTCCATATTGCCCCAGGAAGCTACTGGAAGGTCAAAAGTCATGCTCAAGAACTCACTTTCTTCATAAACATTTTGATAAAGTGCAGAGTTTGGTCAAGAGTCGATACGGCACTAATTTTCCAGTTGATCAACATTCTATGTTGATGGAAAACGTTACTTTCGCTTCGGACATCCAACATAATGATGAAATACAAAATCAACATTTTCTTGATCCTTTAGTCACATATTCTCATTAAACGTTGCAGTATGTTCAACTTTACAATTTCTGAATCTCAATTTACAACTAATAGTTTCAAGCTTAAGTAACTAATTGTAAAAGTACTCCATGGCCTTGAAATGAATTGTATTTATACAATACTAATATAGCATTTTAAGGATACATTTTTTCTATCTGTTAAGATTTTACAATAAACCCTTTTATTAACTTAATAGAATTTTTGTTTTCATAATTCATACCAACATAAGTTTTGACACAATTTCAAGTTTTAGTTGCACGGCAAGATAAAGCCAACAAATCAAACCATCGAATGCGATATTTAAGAATACTGCACTGATGCATTACTTCTACGCCGATCGATCTGTAACCTGTTTATACAATTAAAATTCGCTTCTCTATATACTGCAATGGATGTAAAAATTATAGGGAAAGATTATAGCTGTATTTTTAGTTAAATGTTAAAACTGCGATGAACGACAGTTAAAGGATTTGTGATAAAGAATTAAATACCTTAAGAAGAGGGGGCTCTTCGGATTTTAGTTCCAAACAGTCGTAAACGCATTTTCTCAGCGAGAAACGAACGTTTTCACCATCCATATCTCTCTAGGAGCCGTAGTTAGCTTGATTCTGCTACTTTAATCACCAAAACGGCAAAATATGCGTGTCTAACACATTATCCCAGTCTGAGGGTCCATTTGAAAAAATGTCCAAGTGTTTGTATCAATTATCAGCTAAATTAATGTTGAGGTAAGAGAATAATCTCTCGTTCCCCCAAAACTCGTATCAATCATCCAGAAGCTTTTCTGTCAGTCATTACATGTACTAATCATGTTTGCAAGATAATTTTTGCCCAAATTCTTAGTTTTGGTTTATTTCATTCCTAAACAGAGTCGCATAAAAAGTTAGCAAAGTATAAAATGGCTTTGTCATGCTTTCCCATTTCTTTCTATACGGGTCAAATGTTTGGCGTTTACCAATTCATCTTCATCAGTTTCTTCATAGCATTGATTTGAGTGTTTCCGTGAAAGCAACTCTATATCATGTTGGTCGTACCAAGTTTTACATTACAATCCAAGATACATGATTTTCGTATAGAATTTCCCCTTCTTTCTTTCGGGTGGTTGTACGCGAAAGAAAGATCATTATAAACATGTGTTGGTTTGGTAAATAGTAAATTGTCTGTCAAATACGACATTGTGACCTAACCTTGTAAAATTTAATTCTACTTGCAATACTTGCTTAAATGGTGTTTCAAGCAATAAAAGACTTCATGACACACACAGCGGTGTCAACTCCAAGTGGTCCCTTGATTTAGTAACATTAATTGCTCATTGCTGCTATCATTGTTTTAACTTAATCAGTGGAACGTATATTATATTTACCAGCATCAGTCATTCTCTGCGAAAGTGTAAAATGAATGAGGAATATTATGAAATCGATACAAAGGGCATTTGCCTACTGTGCTTCAGAGAGTGCTCCGAAGAAGAACTTGTTAATCCTGAAAAGGCATCCCTTGCAACGTCGTTCAAAATGATGCTCCGCTATTTAAAGATTGACATAAAAAATCTATGCAAATTCCCAAGCTATTTCCTACAGTCAATGGATGCATTGGTGGATATCGATGCTGTAATAACTACATGTGTTGACTGCTCTAACGTGCAAAAGAAATTTGGTCAACTGTTCCAGGAGTTTGAGCGTATTAGGTTGCAACTTGATAAATGCGTTCAGTCCTTGCATCACCGGATGACCGTTGGCTCGATGAACCAGCAGCAGATTCGGGAGTACGAAAAGCGTATGAGTACAAGAAACCCAGCCAAATTATTCGATGCTTATGTTGCTGAACGTTTGAGGAAGGAAGTATTACAAAATTGTAAGTTAAACAACAGGTATTTGAATACTAGCAAATAATACAATATGAACTAGCAGTAACACTAGCAGTAATTTTCACTCAAATGAATCGTTAAAAATTGTTTATTCCAGGTGAATTAAAGATTGATGCCTCTGTGCCAAAGGTTGTGGTAGCGCAAACTGATAATGGTAAAACTGGCCACTCCAGCATTACATCTCGCCTTCTTCAGCAACTGCAAAGACCACGTCCTAAGTCTTTGCATCATCCTAAAGCGGCATCATCCACATTTTCTAAAGCTTCACCTGCCTTTGAGCCAGCAATTATTGTTTCCACACAAACTGCTGTGATGAAGGATTCAAATGTACTTTTAAACGACACCACTAGTACATGGAACCACACTGAGAAAAGCCTTGAGACTGAACCTGAAGTTGAGACGCAGATTTTAGTGGAAGCGGAAAATGTCATTGTAAAAGTAGAACCCTCATTAATGACTGCGTCGGTAGATCCCTCAAATATGGATAACAACCCTAGTGTCATCACTTCTAGTCAACCAACACCCAAGTCAGCTCAGTCGAATTTGGTTAGTTACGTTGAAAGCAGTGAAATAATCGACATGAACAAATCCTCCAGCTCATCTCATACTTGCGCAGAGTGTGGAAAATCATTTTCAACAGCACCAGGCTTATGGGGTCATATGCAAGTTCACACTGTCAACTCGAACAAAACCGGAACTGACTTGGTCAGATCGGACCAGGGAAAGAAGAAAATTAGAAAATGTGAGACTTGTGGGAAAATGGTACTTAACTTGTCACGTCACATGAAGAGCCATTTGACAGAAAAAGAGATTACTTGTAACCACTGCGGAAGGGGATTCACGACTTATCATAACTACAGGTTACATTTTGTTACAATGCACACAATGGAAGCCTTGTCAAAGTATTTGCCAGCTGGAACGACAGAAGAAAACGTGCAGGATGTTGTTTCAGCAATATTGGATACAGCCAAACCAGTTTTCAGTACGGATGGACGGCCAGGAAATGCTCTAGAATGTCCTTACTGCTCAAGGAAGGCAGACAAGAGATATAATTTGAAACCTCATGTTCTGCACTCTCATTTTGACAAAGTTCTTATGCACTTCCAAAGGTTACATGAAGTTCAGTCTCGTAGAATGAGTGTTTCAGCGGATGGGCATGACTTTACAGTTACAGTTGGTATGATGGATGATGATGGTGAAAGTGCCATTATCGATCCGCAATCATTGCTGACAAACAGCTCAGCATCATACGCCTTGGAAATGGACCAAGATGACCAAGAAGAGCAACCACAGGCGTTATTCGATCCTCTAGGATAGGATAGATTGGTCGTTTCATTGGTTTACTTGAGTCGTAAAAGTTTTTTTTTTCAATTTAAAAATGTGAAATAATGTGAACGTATGAGAACAAAAAATGTTGTATTGTATTTAACTAAAATTGACCATGGTCTGTTTACCTAGTACTATACTAATATATCATGTTTTGACTGCAAAAATATTAAACATTTAAGTACCTCTACTAATATACATTAGATCCAACAGAATTTTTTTGACGTTATAATAAATAAATCGATTTGCAGATTGCAGCAGTATTGCACAGAGAAGTTAATAGTAAATGGGCAATTATTGGGGTTACATGAAACAACAGCTTAAACCTGATCAGGAAGGAGCAAAATGTGTTCAAGTAATATGATGATTCGTTTTCCAGTTAACTGTACATAATGCTTAAATTGAACTGGTAGCCAGTGCACCTCATGACAGTCATGTCTGTTTTTTGCATAAAAATGCATGTAGAATGAATGCATATTTATGAATTTTTAGCTTTTGTGTTTGACAGAAATAAGCCTACATAGAACCATACATTCCCAATTACCACACACATGCAAGATTTTCGTGTGTATGTATTTCCCCTTGCAACTTTCCAGCGAAGCATTTGCTTTACAAACACGCGAATGTAAACACACCAACTGCGGCAACTTATCGACCACATAGCTATACGACGACTTGTTGTGCTTTAATTATTGCTCATGTCCAAATCCAGAGTTAGTTTCCCAAGCTAATGTTTGTAACCTATTAAAGAGTTGCATTTCTTAAATTTCTATCTCTACACTCTACTGCAACGTTCCTGAAAATGGGAAAGCAAACATATGAAATCAATACGAAAGGCCTGTGCCTCTTCTGTTTCAAAGACTGTT
Organism: Orchesella cincta; assembly: GCA_001718145.1. Taxonomy (NCBI): domain Eukaryota; kingdom Metazoa; phylum Arthropoda; class Collembola; order Entomobryomorpha; family Orchesellidae; genus Orchesella; species Orchesella cincta. Next base: position 245,914 of record LJIJ01000042.1, on the reverse strand, counting down.
TAAACGAAGGAATTAAAGACCCTCCAAGCCCATTGTCTTTTAAAATGCTGCTACGATATTTAAAAATCAATATCCTAAACCTATGTAACTTCCCAAGCTCTTTCTTGCAGTCAATGAGCTCTCAGGAAGTGGATATAGATGCTGTAATTACGACATGTGCTGAATGTTTAGAAGAGCAAAAGAAATTCTGCCGACTGTTTCAACAGTTTGAACAAATTCAGTTACAGCTTGACAAGTGCGTTCAGACCTTATACGAGCGGATGACGGATGGGTCAAGAAATTCAGACCAAGTTCGGGAATACCAAACGCGGATGCGGACAAGTGACCCAACAAAGCTTTTTGAGGCGTATGTCGCCGAAAGTCTGAGAAAACAAGTCTTACAGAATTGTGAGTATTAGCAATACCTGTCATCAATCAAATAATTCATATAACTTGTCAATGCTTTTAATTTTCTTTAATTTATATGTAATATTGAATATATGTGCTGCTTGAAATAGGTTCCCTCAAGATTGATAGCTCAAATGTTCAAATGGGACAGCCCTCCAATAAAGATGATTCTGGGAATTTTGGTAACATCTGCCCTCATTCTAACCCATCAGAGCTTCAGCCTCGTATACATCGTATACAGTATTCTGAAGCCCCCGTTTCCACATCTAGTAGACTCGAAATTGTTTCCACTAATACTGTGGCCCAGCGTGAAAGTAGATTCCCAAGTATTTCAGAGCAGAACGGTAACGATAATACACAGGAAATGCAAAACGATGAAAGAGTGTATGTCAAGGTTGAAGCACCAACATTTCCTGACAGGGAGGATCCCTTGTCGTCTGAAACCGAGCCAACTCCTATTTTACCAGGCTTATCATCATTATCTAGTCCTACATCACAATTCCTCCCGAACTTTGAGCAAGGAAGAAATGAATCCATTAGCATCAACATCAGCAAGTCATCTACTGCCAATTACACTTGTGCAGAATGTGGAAAGTCATTTTCCTCCTCTAATGGACTAAGGGGCCACAGGGCAGTTCACACTCGAAATAAGGTTCTTTTTGGAAAGCGTACTGGAATAGCCAATCGGCGACTCAAAAAGTGTGATGTCTGTGGAAAGACGTCGATCGATTTGCAACGACACATGAAAACTCATCTCCAACCAAAGTCTGTTTTGTGCAGCTATTGCGATAAGAGATTGATGTCTCAACACAACTACCGACTGCATTTTGTTGCGGTTCACACGATGGAAGCGTTTTCAGAACATTTGCCACCTGGAACTACCTCAACAGAGCTGGAAAATGTTATAAAAGCCGTTTACAACAGCGCAAAACCTGTTTTGTCTCCTGACGGAAAATTAGGACCTAATGTGGAGTGCCCGTACTGTTCGAGAACATCGGATAAGAATTCGGCTTTGAGAACTCACCTTCTTTTCAGCCATTTTGATAAGGTGCTAATGTACTTTCAAAACTTTCCAAATCAAATGAACATTTCAGCTCAAGAATATGGAGTTGTTGAAGGGGGTGAAGCGACTATTGATTCGCAAATGATTTCACATGACTTCGAAACCGATCCACTGGGTTAATAGTTAATGTCATTTCCGCGACCAAGAGTATAGTCTATTTAGGTTGGTGCAGAGAATCTTTTATATGAGTGATTGATTTGTGGTGTGACTTAGATAAGTTAAATATTATGTAAATAATTTTTTACTGAAGTCATTGTCAGTAATTCTACTTATTCTACATTTATTTAAATTTCAATAAAAGTTCAGTTATGTTTAAAAAACAAATGTCAAGTATAATCTAGACTTTTACCGTTACGGACTCATGGGGAAATGATCTCGGGTATATAAACGAATGAAGGAACAATGACGTTCAAATGGCTGTGCATTTCCATAAAAAGGTTTTGTTGATTGAATTGCTACCCGTTTTCAGTTGAAAATATCTCTTCAGTTCAATTCAAAATGCATTATAATACATACTTTGTACTTTACATTTTTCGCTTCCCTTGCCATACATGCATAGTGACTAGTGACAGACTTGGGTTTATCGGATAGGATAGGGAAAAGGAAGGATAGGGATATACTATCAACTAGGAAGGATACATAAAAACATTCATGCACATGAACTATGCAAAACAACACTTACAAAGCTTCATAAAAGCTGTCAGTGGATCGGATCAGCTGCAAAAATAAGATACGCGGTCAATAAATGTATTGTTTACTTTCTGTCATTAGTAATCGTATCACAACATTAATCGTTGAGTGTGCTTAAAAGCGAGTTGTTGGAAAGCTGTTTTTTTATTTAATTCCTGAGTCAGTTCAAGTGAAGTGGTTGGTTTCAGTACGCTGCGTGTAATGCATACACACGCTCGCTCATTGAGTAAAACAGCTACGCGGTTACCATTTTACCCATCTTTACCATGTAAATTTTGAAACTTCTTAAGTCTGTAGCTTCGTTCCCCCAAACGGTAACTCAATCGCTCCAACGGCAATCGACTCAGAACAACAATAAGTTAATTTTGTATATAAATTCAAAGGGTTACCGTACGGGGGAAAAATTCTATGAGTGATTCAATTTTGCATTGTTAACAGCTGAAAGTTTCGAAATTTGAAAATTTAAATTTTTTTTCATGCCCATCAATGCCTAAGAATCATAATTAGGATAGGAAACTATAGCATTGTGGGTTTAGTTTCTTCTCAAAAGAATGATTTATACATGAATCGTGGAAGTTGAAGCCCCATAATATCAGCGATAGGGCTTCAAAATTAAAATAAAAGCGCTATCGAAATCGCCGTTAAAAAACTGCATTTATGAGCCAAATGTTAAGGAATCGGTGACTTGAGTGCGTACTCAAACCACCACTTTCACTTGGAACCGACTCTCCTCCTTTCAGAGAAAAAACTGAATAAACTAGTTGAAAGTCATGGAGGGAGGAAGTAATTTCCAGATTGACACCAAAGGCGCCTGTTTCCTCTGCTTGAAGGTCCCTTCGACTCACAACGGCTTGGGTTGTGGATCCTTCAAAAACTACTCCTTTCGACAGTTGTCCCGCTATTTGAGTCTGGACTTTCTCAAGATCTTCAACATTTCCATTTCCCTACACGCATTTTCGAACAGTGCGCTCGAAAACTCGGAAGTGACGATTACTATTTGTGTGGATTGTTGCGATACTACGAATAAGTTTAGTTTGTTTTATCAAGAGCTGGAACGGATTCAAGGTGAGCTCAACCAGTGTGTGAGACAGGTGCATGATATTATGGTGAGCGCGGATAGGAATTCGGATACCGTTCAGCAGTATCGACAGCGCATGATAAGGACAAATCCTGCTCAGTTGATTGAAGCGAGTATAGCGGAAAAATTAAGGGAGGAAACGATACGAAAATGTAGGTCATCAAATAAATGTTTTATTTCACTTGATATGATAAGCAATTAGCAATAGCAATCAATATGACCACGATATGAACTGAATTTGCAGGTTTCCATAAGGCTATGGGCTCCAATACAGCAGTGAAAGGGGAGAAACATGACAAAAGAAAACCCGATGTAAAACAAGTACGACAGATTCCTTCGCAACCCAGTTCAAGTACAAATGGTGTAACTTTTATTGCACTGCAGAATCAAGGAGGTGAACTTCAAAGGAATTCATCCGATAAATCAAGTTAGTAGTTATCGTACTATGATATATCGTTATCTGGATAATATTATGAAACTTTGGAGATTTAAAGAAAGTTATTGAGTTTCAATTTTTGTTTGATTCAGGTTCTGGCTCTAATAAACCAACACAATTACAAATGAAGAAAGACCCGGACGAAGAAGTTATCAACTTGAGCTCGGACGACGAGTCCGATTCAGTGGCTCGAGAACCAGCGATTCAAATAAATTCGATAGTGGATAGAAATGGTCAGGTTTACTCAGCCAGTGGTGAATACTTGACGCCAAGGCCAAGTCTGACATTCAATAATTATTCATCTAACCCGCTCCTCAACTCTACTGCTGCAGATGCTACAATAAACGAGTTTATTTTCCCTTCGTTGCCTTCAGGAAGTAGTATAAGTGTGAGTAGACCTACAGCATCCTCCTCATTGTTCCCGTTTCCAAAACCTAGGATGGAATACAAATGTGATATTTGTGAAAAAGTAACACATTCTCGCCACTATTTGGAACAACACAAAAGACAGCATACCGGTCAGAAGCCCTATCATTGTATTCACTGTAACGGAAAATTTGTAAGCCAGGCGACATTGAAGATACATATAGTACGAGATCATCGAGAACTCCTATTTTCCCAGTTTAAGGACCCCAACACTTCCCCACAAGACTTTAAAGCTGCAGTAGATCAGCTCTTTGAAAACTATAGAAGATCTGACGATAGAACACGTCCTTATCTATGTGCACATTGCGACATTCAGGGATATCTTCACAAGAGGGATTTGCAAGCTCATATGTTTCAGTACCATTTTGACTTGTTGGCTTCTAAACTTCAAAATTTTCAACGAGCTTCTAACTATCAAATGACACCTCACCATCAGCAATTTGGAGAAATGACGTCGAGTTTGATGGGACCCGAGCTTGCAGAAAATGGGACGCTGAAACGCATGAGACCTCTAGATTTTTGGTGATAGAAAGAAAAGATAATGTTCGGGAACGGAAGAAAGAACAGTGTGAATCTACAAATCGCAGGCCTCATGGATTGTACGGATGTTGATATCACTTTGTTAATAACTGAAAAGATAGATGATAAAATACTAGTGGTTCACCTTTAGTATGAGATGGACTGAAGCACGAATAACTGTGCAATACATATACATACACCAAAGGAGTAAAGTATGTAAATGAATACTACAGCTTCAGCTTCGTAATGTGGAAAAAAGTAGACAATGCAGTAAAATGTAGACTGAATATAAAGTTTTCATTTCAAGCCCACCTAACGTGTTTACGCTGTTCAAAGTCAGAAATTGACTGCTAGTTTAAAATATTTTTAATAAATCTACTCGTGTTGTTTTTAGATTGGAATTCGGTTCCATTAGGGCAAAATAGAATGCAGGAGAACATAACAATAAATGGTTGTAAAATATGAAGTACAAATTTAAAAAAGGTATTTATTGTAACACAACTCGAACATTTATAACAGTAGTAATCTATAGCATGCTGCAACTGTTGTCAATTATTCCTTGAATGATTTTCATGTAACATTTGAACATTTGCACAATCTTTGACTCTCAAATAAATAAATTCTACAATTGAAAACATTAACAATCAAATTTTTAGCTATTGCATTTTTTACACTTAATAGTATTTCAAGAAAAAAAATTGAGGATCAAAGAAGTGCTGTTGTTGTTGATTGTTGAACCTGCATAGCGTCATTTTGCATGTATGGAAAATTAGCCATAAAATGTTCACTGAATGGATAACATCCTTCTTGATGACCAAGTTGATTCTGAAGAAGTATCTGTACCTTATCAAAATGCCTATGTAGAATGTGAGTTCTTGATTCTGATTTTTGACCTTCCTGTAGCTTCTTGTAGCAATAGGGGCATTCCTGCCTTCTACCACTATTTGTAGCATCATCTGACAGAATACTTTCGACAGCTTCATTAACCTTTTCTAATGTTGTTCCACGCGGCAAATCACTTGCGTAGAATTTCATCGTATGAGTTGACTTGACATGCATTAGCTTGAGGAATGCGTCTCGATACTTGCGGCTGCAATACTGGCATTCATAAGGTTTCTCCCCAGTATGATTAAGTTTATGACGCGGAAGGTGGTCATTTCTCACTGTCTTTCCGCATTCATCACATGGTACGAACTTGCGAATTCGTTGTTTTCTTTTTCTCGTATAATTTTTTAAGTACGGTCTTCTGGTCTTACTTGCTCTGGACGGGTTGACTGCCTTAGAAAACATTCCAGTGGTGGTGTCGTAACTTGTATTACCACCGACATTAATGCTGTAACTTTCTTTTGCCGATGATAAATTTGATTCAATTTCATTATGAAATTGACCGTTGGTGTATTGACTTGTTTCTGCATCGTTTGATAAGGTACTGACATCTTGAACACTATCTTCAGCATTAGATTCGTTGTCTCCCATCTCTATTTCTACTTTCACAACTGCATTTTCGTACGACGCTTCATCTATTTCATCTATACTTGCCCCTTTGCTGAAATCTTCAGTGATGTCATTGCTAATCATAGCCGTCTCTGTCTGCATCTCTGGTTCAGCAGAACCAACGTTGGAAATGGTGCTGATTGGATTAGAAAACTTTGTTTTGGATCGTTTTGCAGTCGGTGGCTTAACTTTTCCTCCAATAGTATTTTCTAACTCGATGATGGTTGGGGGTAGAGTAGCAGGTGTATACGATGGTAACTGACTACCCGCATAGGTTGGTACAATAACTCCGATAACACTAGGTAGTTTTGTGAGGGTTATCTTGGGAGTTGAAGCATCAACTTTTGCTGCACCTAGAACAACAAAGAAAATATGAAGCATTGCATTAGAAAATACTATTACCACAAATATTATATATTATAATTTATTGCTAAATTTTTGGATTAGACAGGTCTAATCCAAAAATTAACTGACTGAGGGTTACCAAAATTTCATACATTTTTGCAAAATCTCCTTTTTCAAACTTTCTCCGAAACTGGCAGTAAACAGATCTCCTCCACTCAACGATCTTATATGCCGCTGATACTCCCGAACACGATCCTGTTGATGCCCTCCATTTACCATAGATCCATAGAGCGACCGCACATACTCGTCCAGTTGCAAACGAATACGCTCAAACTCTTGATAAAGTTGACGAAATCGCAACGTGCCCTCGGCACAACTTCCGCACATGGTCACTCCAACTTCGGCAGAGGACTCTCCCACCGCATCCAATGCTTGGAGGAAGAAGGGTGGAAAGTTGCCCAGCTTCAAAACGTTAATTTTCAAATAACGCAACAACATCCTGAACGCTGTCCTTTTATTCTCAAAGTCGAAACTGCGCGATTCTGCGGATTTGTCGAGACAAAGAAGACAAATCCCTTTCGTATTGATTTCAAATACTACTTTCCCCATTTTTAAAGATTAAAAGCACTTCCAGTCAAACTATCAATAAACGCGAAATAACGAAGCTTTAATTGTCACATTTGGAACTTTGCCTATTTGACAGCAAGTCTTTACTTCAGATTTTTCGGTATGTATAGAGTATAGAAAGACTACCAGCATATGACTAAAACATCAACAAACCCAAGATACATTGGCATAAAACGAAGGTACAAAATCGTACATGAAAGAATATCTGTAAGGAACGGATCACCCTGATGTATTCTGCTCTAACATACATTTGTACAAAAACCATAACATACAAGCGTCTAAGTACATTCTTTTTTCAAATTGTTGTTTTGAATGATATTATTGTTGTGGCTCACGCGTATTCCAAAACTTAACAATACAGACGTCTCATCTACTATTTAATTATTTGGTACGTAGCTGGGTGCTTGGAACCTCTTCCGTTTTTCAGATAAATACCTTTCACCTTACTACCTGTGGAGGTTCTACTAGAGGAGAGGTAAGTTGTCTGTAAGGTTTACCTTACTATATTGCAATATAGAAGAGTTTTACATTGTATTGCAAGATATGGCATTATACATTTTGTATTATTAATTTTTTAAATTAATCTATAGACATGAATGTCGTAATATGCTAGCAGTTGTGGACATCCAGTTGTGGAAAGAACGTTCATCATTGTATTATTACTTCTGATAGAGTTGACAAAGGGAATTGTTCAAAAACAACTTGTTGCATGCTAGCAGTTTGATGCTTTGCATTAAATCGAGTCTAATGGTAGCATGGCGTCCGACTCGGTTCCCCAGGCTTGCGTGTTGATTAACTCCAAAGGATACTGTGTCTTCTGTTTAAAGAAGACGGACCCCTGCGACAACCAAGGTCACCAGCATGTCGAGGGACATCCAATGGTTGAACCTTTGCCCGGAGAAAGTCAAATTCAAGATAATCCCACCACTAATCCTAATGAAATTCGTCAGCGATTCTGCTCAAATATTGGCAACTACCTCGGTGCAAGTTTCAGCGTTACTGGTACTGTACCCCCAAAACAGTTAACAAAGGATGACGAGCTCCTGAATAAGTATTTTAGCAGCTCACCAGCGCTGGATATTAGTGATATTTGCCAAGCGTGCTCAAGAATCGTAGAAAACTTTTGCCACAATTACTTTCAGATGAAGTCTTGGGAATTGCAAGTAGAATGGCAAGTTCGGAAGCTGAAAAGTGTTATGGCCTTTGCAGAAAGAGCGGTGAGAAGGAAGAAGCAGTTTAAAGAACAATTTCTCATTGGCAAAAGAAATGATAGGATGGACCTTAAGAAAATTGAAGGATTTAGGAAGGAGCTGTTGGAAAAATGTAAATATTTTCGTACGTTCTATAAATTGATATAAAGAAATAATGTTTCTATTCATCAATAAATTTTTATTTACTAGGCACATTTAAACTTGGCCAAACATTTCCTCGAATCGTTTTGAAGAGGCGTCATGAAACTGCGCTTGACAGCGCCGAAGGTACATCAACAACAAACCCCAAAAAAGGAAAATGCAAGATATCCAAGACATCTGTAGCAGTTCAGACAGAAAGCGTTACAGAATCTGATTCCAATAATTGTGTTCCCAATGAAGAAGCAGAACCGTTACATGCTGATTCTAGCAATAATGAAAGTACCACCCTATCATTGGAGATGAAGGACAGTAACACTCGCATTGCAAACGCCAGCGTTCAGGATAACGCGGATACAATGAAAGAAGAACCAACCGATGACTATTACGAAGCTGCGGTCAACTCACCTCAATCATGTGCCTCCCTTGGGGTAGCTGGGAAAGACGAAGTACAAGCCACTACTCTTTCCCATCACAGTACTGCTAATGCTGATCTTAATGCTGATGTTCATGAGGGTGTTAGTATTTCTGCTTTTGCTGAAAATGATATTGAAATTAAGCCCGTGATACTGAGGATTGTTTCTGTAGGGCGTACTACGACATCATCTATGTCAGTCATTCCAGAAATACCTGCAAAGCAAGTGCTGGGAACTACTGAACGTCCCAGTTTTTGCTGCCCAAGTTGTAAAGAAAGCTTCTCGACTGACATTAATTTGAAATCTCACGTATGCCTTCAACAGCAGCTTCCAGTGGAAAATGTTAATATAAACACAACAGAGGAAGTGAATTCAACACCTAAGCCTACACCACAACCAGATCTATCTGGTGCTTTGAACTCCAAGAAAGTTGCTGATAGTAATAATAGCATCACTAAAAAGGTGAAGGTGGAACAATGCACGATATGCAAGACTCGTATAAAATGTGAGTATATGAAAGCCCATATGTCTGGACACACGAGTGGAATACATCACAAGTGCAGATACTGCCGTACAGAATATGCAAGTGCGTATCATTTGAAACGACACAAAGTTACGGTTATGCATAAACTCAACAAGAAAAGAATTAAGAGAAAGCGTAAACATAATGGCGGAACAGTTGCTGGAGAAAATGTAACAAATGACGGTGGTACAAACTCTACTGACAATCCGAATATAAAAATTGTTAAAATCATTTATGTAACTGACTCTACTGATGACACTGCTACTAGTAGTAATACTGCTCTATTGGATAACTAGATATGAATATGACATGATATATTTTGAAATTTGTACTGTTGTTCTTTTTATATAATCAGACTCAAACTGATTTCCTGACCTCTTGTCGATATACATTTTTATTTTTTGCTGGTTTTACCGAAAACTTCCTTGAATTGTATGTACTTCATGTAGTATTTAGTAAAAACTGCTATGCAGATTAAAGCATATCGTGAGTGTTGATGTCGGTACTAAATCAATTCATGTGTATGTACCTTTTTATTCTTAATTAATTCATGTTTATTAATGTTTCTACTCATCGCATTTAGAAGGTACTATTTAATTATTAATAAATACTCACGAGGAATCATCGATATTGAATTGCGGTTTTTATTGAAGTATAAAATATGGTTATCACCTTGTTTAGTGTTGAGCATTGTTTGCATGAACTAGCATGATGAAACAGTTAATGCCATAATAAAGGAATGCAATATGAAGTGAAAAGGTCTTTTTATGTAAATCATTGACAAATGTTTTCTGTCTGAAGCATCTTTCGTTTCAAGAGACCGCATGTTCATGAATTTTTTTCATCACTCTAAACCTGGAGTAAGTTTGTACTTTAAGTTAGATGCACATGCATTTTGTACATGATTTTTAGGACTGGACATAGACTAGCAATAACACGCACGCTGTATCAGAATATTATTTATTTCCTCTACACTTTATCTGTACTTTACTCAGCGAAGGAGCAACGAGTGAGATATACGCAGCACAAGACTAAGACACAAAGTAACTGTGACCTCTTCCATCCATGCTTTTCGGAAACCGCGTTTCGTCTCTGTCTGTATATATGTCTGCTACTCTGCTCTGCTGCAACAACCAAGAAGAGCCTCTGAATCTTGTCGTGGGTTTACATTTTCCTATTTGCATGACCCAAATGAATTGTGTTTCATGATTTATCCAAATCATACACTGAAGTACCCAAAGGTTCATAATGTATCCTACTTATGTAGTATCTGCGATGTTTATCATTTTACGCATGTATAATGGATTACAGGAAATAGAAAGTCAGCAATACCTCACGACCCCAACAATTCCATATAGGACATGTAACAGCTAACAAGTACTTACTTAAAGTTGATTGGACGGGTAGTGAAAGGATTCATTGTGCTATACAGAAATAATTCGAGTTCCAGTATTGCTATTGCTGTCTCAACACACATTTGTTCCAGGATAAGAAGTGACAACGGGACTTTGATTGGGCAAGTACTTCTGCAAATACTTTTTGTAAATTTAAGACTTGTCCTCGGATTAAAATGTCGGCGGATGCTGTAAAAGGATCAATTACTCTCGATTCGAGGGGATATTGCATTTTCTGTTTGAAAAAATGTGCAGAATGGGAGGACGTAGAAATGTTGGAGCAGAAACGACGATTTTGCGTGCTTTTGGCTAGATTTCTTGGGATTAATTATAAATTTCTTTCACACGAACTGAAATCCGAGGCTATCAGGAATGATGACTACATGAATAAAAGCTTTTCCAGTGCACCTCAAATTGACATCATCAGTACATGCTCGAGTTGTCAGAATGTGGTTGACAAATTCTGCGAGTTCTATCACCAAATGAAGTCATTTGAGATGAAGGTTGAATGTCAGGTGCGCCAGTTGAAAAACGCATTGGCCTTATCCACTAGGGATACCAACAGACAACAATCTTTTATGCAGCAGTTCCAAGAAAATGGCAACGACGATGGTCTGAAAAAGGTTCAAGCGTTTAGAAGCAAGCTCTCGAAGAAATGTAAGTTTTAAAAAAATGCAGCGCCGGTATATGATTCGTTCAAAATAGTAATAGTTCAATGATGCCAATGCAATCGCCATACTAAAAATTATTATACTTGTATACTTTTAGGTTCTCAAAAACTTCAAACATCATGCCCGAGGATATTTCTGCAAAGCCAGACTAGATCAAGCACAAAGACTACCGAAAGTGTACCGGAAGAAAAATTGCCACCTTTACAAATCAAGGTCGAAAAAGAACTTTTCGAAAGTAAATCCAATAATTCAGCTACAGAGTACAGTAACAACTCCAATTCAAACAACACAGGAATATACAACGAGCCATCGGAAGCTATCGAGTCGCAGCTTTCTGAAGGCATTAAAATAGAGTCACTAGAAGAAGAAGTACCAGAAGAGATTTTCACACCTTTAGTTCAGTTTATGGAGCATAATGATCAAATGACAAACTTTGAACCTCAAATGGGTGAACAAAATTTCATAAGAGATATTTTACCAGAGACACTACCTCCCGTAGCAAATCCTGCTATCAACGTGCCGTCAAACCCTATCCACAATGAGAATACAATTTGGAGGACACATCAAATGCCGGCTTTCTGTTTTAACGAGTCTATTCAGAGCCCCTACTATTGCCCTACATACATACCAGCACATTCAACAAATATACCCATTAGTACTGCTATGAACACTATGTGTCCACATCCAAATTGCCAGCCGGATCAATCGTACCATGCTTCCGAATATAGCACACCCTTTTTGGCTTCATCAGGAATGATTCCACACAACAGTCAACCCAATTATGACACCAACAATGACATATACCGAAATCAAACAGCTACTTGGAACTCTTTGTCAGCCTCATCTGGATTCAGTTGCAACCCACCCTTATATCCCCCTCAAATAAGTAATGCAGTTTCGAACCATAATTCGACTTATTATGGTCAACCGTACGCAGCACCAATGGCATCGACAAGAGAAGGATATTATTATACGGACATGGGTCAATACGGTGAATTCGAAAAACAAATGACCTCTTCCAGTTCAAACTCAATAGCGCCCAGTAATGTCGTTGTCAGTCCAAGCAGTAATCCTCAAATTTCAGCAAACCCGAATAATACCAACATGAACTATAAGAATAAGAAAGTAGTATCGGGAAAAAAACAGGAAGTTGGAAAAGAGCGCCCATATCCCTGTGAGGTTTGTAATGAGTACTACAGGACAAAAGCTCACCTACGAAGGCACAGAAAAACATTCAAACATATCCAGCAGCAATTTAATTTACAGCAAAGCTTAACTGCAGTTACTGAACCTTGTCGAATGTGATGATAATGAATTACTTTTCTCCCAGCAAGCAAGTAACAAGTACGCATTGCTGTAAGAATTATTATTAATATTACTTGCAACTTGTTCATAATAAAAATTATTTACATAATCCACAATATATATTACATAAATTTGTATATAACACATGAATAAAGATTCGATTCAATTATATTTTATATAGTGTTCTTATGAATTTGACAATTTTTTTATTTAAAAACTTATCAAAGCAATCAAAATCAGCCCGATTGAAACTGGGAACTGAGTATATATGCATGAGAAACAAAAACAATTATGATGTAGACATTAGAGTTTATTAGACGGAAATATCCTTAATTGCCATTCTAAAAGTAAAAAACATCTCGTTTCGTGTATTTTTGCACATTAAAAGGAAAGCCAACGCTTTATGCATACGTTAATGTCCTTTTTTATTAGCCATCGTGTCTGTTTTCATTGTCAAAATCATCGACTCTCCGCAATTCGTGACCATCCGTGGTCAGCCAACTGCATCTGGAAGATGTTTTCAATAGAATGAGATTTTATTGATCTTTCTCAGAAACATGACATGTGAATTGAAGTAATTATATATGGGAAGATGAACAATAGATGAAAGAATAGAGTTGCGAGTGCACTTTTTGGTGGCCGACATTATTCTATTAGCTTGCTTTCACACTTCAGCTGTAAGAGAAAATTCAATGCAGTTTTAATGACTTTCATTCATTTGATATAATGACAATAATAATAACTATTCATGTCTATTTTTACCCCGGTCCAACTCCATACAAACTTCAAAACTTATCATACTTCCTTTTAAGTTACAAAAAAGGAAATTGACATATTAAAAAACTAATTAATTAGATAGATTGGCATAAATCAGAACCAGTAGTCTTCACTTAAAATCTAAAATCACATTTTAATTCAATCTTTAGTTCATACATACACATCAAACTAAACAATCACTTTCACATTTCTACTGCTTTTTTTAAAAAAACACTTGATTTATATAAACTGACACCTTTGTAAACTTTTAGTAATTAAGATGAGCCACTACTAGCTAGGACTGGGAATTTTTCCATGAAACATTCATTCTTATTAAAACCATCTCACCGTAATTTAAAGATACATAATCTGCCTATGTATATTTACCATACCATTAGCATTCACTCACACAACTAACAAAATCGTATCATGAAAATCATCTACGCACATGAAGTTGTCGTTAAGTAAATCTACTTGTGTGGTAACATTGAAATAAATACACTAGCCGTTATAATAATTGGTTGATTATACAAAAGTGTGGAATACTGAAAATGCTACTTAAATGCTGAATAGAAAATTAGTTAGGGTTAAACTAGACATTTACGTTACAGTAGGGCATTGAATAGGATGTCTGTGAGAAAATCTTCTCGGCGAGGGTAGTGATGCCGAAGATCGGGTCTTTTTGAGAATTGAGGTTGAATTACTGGATAGTGGTGATGCCTTTAGTTCTGGCGTATGATTCTCGTCTTCTTCCGATGTCATTTTATGATTGCGTAAATCCCTACTACTTACTTCATGCTTGGATTGTGGTGAAGACGTAGGAGAGTTTGGTTTTGATGGTGACGTGGACATGGAAGCGGATTTTCTGGATGTTTTAGTAGAAGTAGATAAGCTGACGGATGTTGACTTTGAAAATTTTGGTTGAAGGGATGATTCTTCTCCTGAATATGATTCTGATTCAGCCTCCAAATCAAGATATTTCTTCATGTCCCCGTCTTTTATGGGTTTTGGGGAGTAATGCTTTGTCTTTACATGCCCATCACTCTTTTGATACGTAATGTAAACTTCAGGAACAGGGTCATCTTCTTGGGGACTCATTACCTCGACATCCGTATCAATCTGGGGTTCCTTCAGGAGAATGTAGACAACAGTCTTCCTTTTCGGAGGAAGGTATACTGTCTCCTTTCTCTGAACTTTGAGAGTTGGCCCTTGGACAAATTTGACATCTTCGTAGCGGTTTTGTGCATCCTCCAATATTGCATTTTTAACAACGTTTTCATCTTCCGGTTTGTGAATAACAAAGCGAATGGTTTTGTCCATTGCTTCACCTGCCTTTGCATTAGCGTCAGCAAGAACGTGAGATAGTGATTCGGTTGACAAAGCATTTAGATTGTTTAGATTTGGCTGGGGTGATTGAAATGGGGATTCCACAGGATTGTTCTCATAATTGGTGAAGGAGTCTGCAGGTGGAACGTTGAAGTTTGGTGGTGTGCCACCGTTATTATCTATATTATATTGTGTTTGCGATGATAGTTGGTTAGATGAGGAGTTTGACATTACATAAACTATTGGCTTTTCAGTTGACTGTTGATTAGGATTGGAAGGGTAGACTGCTTGTTTCCTGTAGTTGTCTAAAATTTGAGGTGAAACTGGCTGGAATTGAGGTGTCTGTAGGTTTGTGTTCGGTGGAGAAGGAATAGGTTGACTGGGTGTGAATGTGGCATTGTTTCTAGGGACTGGGTATTGTGAATGGGGTTGTTGTTGGCCTTGATTTTGTGGCTGTGGTATTGGAACAGGATCTGGAGATTGCACTTGTTGTTGCTGTGGAGGAGGTTGATTTGTATTTTGAGGAGGTAGGTAAAGCTGTTGGGGTTGCTGCGCAGGTGGACGAAGTCCATTAGTAATAGGTTGGTTTGGAGCATTTTGTCTATTTGGGTCCCAATACCCACCGCCTGGAGATGGTGGTTGTGCTGGTCCTCTCTGTCTAAAATTTGGAGGATAGCCACTGTCAGGCTTATTTTGGGGAATAATTTGATTTTGATCCGGGAATTTTATCGGCCTAAATGGGGATGAGTAGCCACCGGGACCACCGCTTCCTGGGGGTGGGTTCACGGATTGTTGATTGTAATTTGTTCCACTTGCAATCAAATTCACGTTGCCATTCACATTCACGTGTTTGCCATGTCCTTGAAACGGGGCGTTTGGTTGTGGATTACTGTTTCCGTTGCCATTCTTAATAGGAAACGGGAAAGGGAATATGCTCTTGTAATTTCTATCCCTAAGGTTTGCATTGAATGCAGAGGTGGAAGACTTCCTTTGAGCAGCAGGCTCATTTGTGTAAAACTCGGCGACTAGATTTGCCTTTGACATGGTCCAATCTGCAGGACGTCCCAAAGCTCCACCACCACCTCCTCCTGGTCCTCCATCGTTTCTATTAGATCTTATCGGTTGAGGATAGGGCACAGCTTGTAAATTTTTTCTGTCTCCCGTCGACACTGCTGATGCAATGAGGACTACACCTGACAATAAAACTATTATGCACTTGCACATTTTGGTAGTTTATGAATGTCTCACAACGCCCCGTAATATTCTGATCCAGAACTCTGACCTGACGTCCCAGGTTTATTTTTGCTCGAATCAAGAACTAATAAGGAACAGGTCAGCACGGTCCCTCTGCTTAGTTGGAACTAATCATAAAAAGTATTTGTTTAAGGGCATGTAACATTCTTGATCACCTCTCTTCAAGAGCACTTAACTTGTGTGTTTGGAAAATACACCCACCACACCACGAAAAATGTTAAATATGGTAATTGCACTTGTATAACAATTAAAACATTTCTAATGGTTCAAACTAACTCGTAGTCGTAGTCAGCGTGGGATTATCTACTATATATTTGATTGAAACCCAGACTTTTTTTACTTTCACATCACATCAGTCATCACCATTTTACTGCACTGTAGTTTTTCGCATAACGATTTTTTGTCAAAAGGACAATTGTTGCGTATTATGCTTTTTTGCATATATGCATCATCACTACTGTGCTAAGCAAAGGTTTAGCAATTTATAACAAGAGACTGCACAACTGAAGACAAAATGAAGCTGAAGGAAGGGGGTAAAGGGAATGAAAAATGTTTCAATTCAGAATTTTCAATTGCCAATTAGCAAAATTATGAATGGTCTCCCCTCCACTGCACATCACATTGTTTGTCCGGTGCTATTTGCAGGGAGGTATAATTCGCAACTCATAAACATTAAAAATTTGTTGTTTGTTGAATAACTCTTTTCCTAAATGTCTTCTTTTTGTGTAACACCATCAATTAAAAATAATGATGAGTGTGTGCGATAAATAATACATAAAAATGCAACAAAACCGCTTTAAAAACCCCCAATGAGAAGGGTATTAAAATAGCGCGTGCTAAGCTTGTAGGTAGGCTTTGTATGCATTCAATTTAAATTCAAACTGCAGAGATAATTCCTAGCTACTGCATCCTCCGTCCATTGTAACGTAACATATTTCTGTCTTTAGCGTTTCCTTTTGAACACGGGGAGGAGAGCATGAGGAAATGTCACGGTGTACGGTTTTCTGTGCAGACTTCAAAGGAATGCCGTTTGCTATAATCACTCACTTTTTAGTCAAAAGACCAAGTCCAATTTAATTAGGTTATTTAATTAGTGGTTAGCGCAGGGAATCACAATCACAGGCACTGCAACACCACTGTAGAACAGTTTTGGAATTTTTAGTTTAAAATATTTTGCATCACGGTTTCAATTCTATCTGTAAACTGTATTATGCATTTTCATAATCTATTTAAACATGAAGTGAATAGATGATGTTTATATTCAACCTATTTCGTATATCAAAGAACATTACGGTTCTATGTCACAAATTCACAATTATCTAGCAGCCATGCTAGGTCAGGTTGTTTGCACATACCAAAATGAGGTAATCTTTCCACGTTTTTAGAATTCAAAACTATTCTATTAAGACATTTGAGTTAAATCGTGTTTGCTCTTCAAATCGAGATCAAACAGTGTATTTTTAGTATTCTGGCTGGCAAGCACTTGTGTGATAATCAGCACTGAGAATGCAACTCTAACGGCATTTCACACCACACTAAATTAACCCAATGACGATGAAGAGGATGGAGTAGTTTTTATGAATCTGAAATGCTGTTTGACAAAAAAAGTAATTTTCTTATTATTTTTCTAAGCCTCACATTAAACCACACAGATTTAAATTCACAAGTCAAACCAAAAAAAGGTAATTCAAGCGACTTGACACGACACCACCGTGAAGATTTGATGACGCATTGTCAATAAATATTGAACTACACGATACGATGCACTATGCAGTTATGCACACACACTTCATAAAAATAGTGTGAGCATTTGCTTACCTACGGAAGAAGGCGAATAACCTAATAATTGTTTAAACTCTACAACAATCACTTGTGCGGTAAGTATAATGTCATATCGCACCTTAAGCCACTATTGATTATTTGTCAAAAGAAAAGGAAGGTGTGAAAAAATTCAGGGAGTCAAATAGAACAGACTTCTCAGCCTTTTTTCTCTTTCTACATTTCGGTGAATGAGACTTTGACAAAGCCTTAGCTTGTAAGCCCCCTGCTTCGTTTGTTTATTGCGATAGTGAGTCAAGTCAAAAGTTGCATGCGCGTAGGTAGACTATAATGATTTTTGAGATGATGATGAGCATATCCCACGGAAAAAAGTGTGTCTCTGTCTCTCTCGACTTACTGGCCAACTTGAGTAAGTAAGTGCTAATGAAAGGGTATAATTAGTAGCAAGAAAGGAAAAGAATGGATGGATTACCTTCACCACGCCACCAACACACTGGGATGCCGTAGAGTGATAATGGGATTTTCATGGGATCATATTTGCCAGTTGCATATCTGTACCCCAAATTGCAATCCAATACTACAATCTATAGAGCACCGACATCATATTTTCATCATGCAGTAGCCATATCACCATTACATTACTACTATTTTTGCGGAGAGAAAGGCCAAACTGCTGAAACAGACTCTTTTTTTTAACTCAAGGGAGACGACAATCTTATTCTTCGTATTTGTTGATCGTCGTCACTGAAACTGAAGGGATGAGGATGCTGATCCACCACCGTACCGCACCTGTCAATGTTGGTGGTAATTGTTGTTGAGGGGTAGGTACATTAATGTAAATACACATTGCAAATTTGCTCATGCAAGTGATGTGATGCGATATGTGTTTCTCTTTAGGATTGAGAAACAATGACAAAGTGGACAGTACGCGGAATTGTTTAAGGATAGAAAGACACGATTTGTTGTACTTACATGTTGTATCCGCTTTGGGAGACTTTACTCTGGCTTGGTCTGGACCAACAAAGCACTTTCATCATCATCATCGTCATCATATGATTCTTCGTGTCTTTCTACCATTATTACATGAAACAAGGAACCCAACTCATATTTTTTTCTTCTTTGCTTACTTTATAGTTTAAAAAAGGCACAACAATCGGCAAACTAATAATGCATGCGTACGATTACATTGTACATTGTCGTGATGGTATACATGTGCCTAATGACATGCGTATGACTGTGTGTGTCTTTAGGCTTGTGCTTTATGGTTTTTGCAGTGTGCAAAGTGGCAGTACGGATATACGTAACTTGCTGATTGATAAAGATAGGGCAAAAATAAGTAGAGCCGCGAGCCGAGTTTCGAGAGAGAAAGGAATATTAAAAGATTTTTCAAAATGCTAGTCAGTCAGTTAGTCAGTACGTACAACACTATTTACTCAAGTATCATCCTCAGTTCAGTAGACAGGTATACTGTTAGGTAGGCATATTATACACCATATCAGTCAAGTGCGAGGCAGTAAAAGGAATAAATGATGAAGATGAGTCCTAGTTTAAAAAAACAATAATTATTATTGTCAAACTTCTTCTACCTCATCTCCACTGCTGTGTGTAACAGTAAGTAAAAGGATATGCGTTCTTAAGTGGTATCATGGGTACATTATGAGCTTTACATTCCATTCTTAACTCTGTATATTTAGGCATGTATTTACACATTGGCAAGGTGCACATTGCACATGCACGCTACTCGCTACTCCACCACCTTTCTTCATTCTTTGACAACCACTTTAAACAATGCTCTTTAGGGAAAATGTGTTTAGCCCTTAATATGGCATTGGTTTGCTGAGCTTTTGAATATGCCTACACCAAAAATGAAATCACAATCAGTGACACAATGACGATAATATTAAAAAATGGTGTGTGCAAAGTACCAAGGAAACATTAACATTATATACTGACACATTACAATTACAAAATATACATCTTATTTTTCTTGGCAGACACAAAAAAACGAAGAATTATTATTTTTTATTCATTTCGACGATCTATAAAATGAGTGAGTGAATGAGCGACTGACTTGAAGCTCAACTAGTCATTCATAATTTTTATTATTACTTTCCAAATTCTAACTTGAGGATTATAGGTACATCAGCACAATTTGAATGGAGTGGAATCATTTTGTACTGCCATGTCAGCTATAAAATTGTAAAAAAGGAAGGTTGTCTAAAGAGACTTCTTCTTTCTTTTGCTAATTATCATAATGGCAGCTACTTCATCAGCTACTTACAATTTCAAATTTTGTGACGTTTTCAAAATAGATACTTAAACGGTAATTTTCAAGAAAAATATAATGGTCATCCTCACTATTTGTATTGATGTTGATTAGGTGTGGGTTAACTGGTACAATACTATTGAACTTCTTATTTCGGACATGGACACAGCAATTTTAGAATTTGAGCTAATACAATACTACTAGCACTAGACTAATCCTGTTTTAGGTACAAAATGTGGGTTTTACCATTAGTCATCCTTCCATTCTTTTCCGTCCCTGACCAATATATACATTTTTAGTGTTGTTGAAAACAAACTTAAATCTAAATGGTAACAAAATGTCAAGAGCTTTTTCCTTCAAATATATATACTCTTTTCTAAATGAGCTACGAAAATTACTCTACTAGTTACACGTTTTGAGCTTTTCACTGAATGTTTAGGGTTTAAAAATTATATGCCAACATGTCTGCGTCTGTCTGATTGCACCTACTTGCAAGTTGTAATGTGCGTATTAAGGACAAAGTCGACTAAATTTAGTAAGATATTTGGTAAGCGTGAGTTGTTGAGTTCGTTTTCAAAAAAAAATATCAACGGTTTACAAACCCATCAGACAATATCGTCATTGGAGCTAGTAACATAATAATGTATTACGTTATGAAGTATGATTACCTACTTAAAATTTTCGCATAGTCAAGTAGCATCAATCTGAGTAAGAAAGGAAATGTGGGTAAAAGCTGAGCTCGTTATGTATGTATCCAACATTGTGGGAACTACACAGCGCATCATCAAGTTATTATGAAAGTATTCACAGTAATTTGAGGGGACTAATGAAGTAGCAAAAGTAGCGTTTAAACATTATCAATTGCCATTATTTTAGGCTCTTGGGTACATATTGCCACCGACTGTCACAACAATGTATATACTTTTACTGACAGTTTCATCATCAGTATTAAAAGAAACCAATTGCTCATCCTTTGCACACTTGAATGTGTATTTTAAGGCATCTCCTTGAAGTACTTTGGCATTAATATCACATGCTACGATACCTGAAAAGGCTAAGCAAGTCTTTACCACCAACTGTCTTTGGAAGAATGGGACCTTAGAGGAAGAATAATCATTTCATTGTTTATGCAAAAAATGTGTGTAATAGGTATCAAGTATTCAAATACAATGCATTTATGCATATGCATGCATTTAAAATATGAATGAAATGAAGTCGTGATCCGTGTACAGAGTTAAAAGGCTTTATTGCATCCACAGCTATACTACTGACTACTGCTCGAAGCGACTTTGCATCAGCACTGACGATTTTTTGAAATGGAAAGAGATGACAAAAAAATTTATAATTATAGATGCACACACATGTTCGTGTACACATATTGTATTAAAAATTAATATGATGATGAGTAGCAGTTTGCTAAAGATGAAGACAGAGAGAGAGAATCGGATATATCATCGAATGAACAAGAAGTTGATGATTGATGTGCTGGTTTGGCTTCCCATTTTCTTTCTACAAAGAAAGGATGCATGCATGCATGTATGGATATGGGAAAAAGGCAGAGCTCGGAAGATCATGATCATAAAGAGATGTAGTAAGATTCCACTGTGGTTTAAGATCCCGAAATGGCGGTCTTCATACGCTGTATTTTTTTCCTAAATGAAGAGCAAGCGAAAGAAGGATCACAGTATACAAAAAAAAATCATGTCAAAATCCATTTCCTCCCAGAGATAACAGTTTTTATGAAAATTTGACGCTTCAAGCCATGTCATTTTTTGGATTTTGTTCTTTTTTGAAAACTTTTTATTATAAAAGTTGTCAGGCTCCCTTGTTGTTGGTTTGTAAACTATTCGCTGAAATAGACCGACTGCAGAAAGAATTATGTCAAAATCTTGTAAACTGCCCTAGATATAAGGTTAATTGTTTTTTTTCGAAAGCTCCGTTATACTATGCTATTCGGTAAAATACAGCTAACTTACGAAACTCACGGGGTACATCGCAGACGTCCACAACAACCCTGAAAAGATCTTAGCTGGGATCAATCAGAATGCTAATTTTTTTATTAAGCTTTTAAATTTGACGCAGGTAAATCCAATAAAACGATGACTGGACTCTTTCTCCAATCCGGAAAGTCATTGCATGAAAGGAAATTTTTCTTCAAAATTTTGCATGTAGATGTACCCATAACGTACAGTACCTCAGTTCAGCAGTAAAATCATTTTGTTTACAGCGCTTCCTACAAACTACTAGCATGCAAAATTTGAAGAAAGCTTATTTGTTTCGTGATTGACTTTCCGGATAGCGAAAGAGTCGGCGTCATCGGTTAATTGATTTACCTGGTCAAGATGTAAAAGGCTTATAAAAAATAGATTGATTGAATCCAGCTAAGCTTTTTCAGGATTGTTGTGGACGTTTGGAGGTACCCCGTGACGTTCGTAGTTACTGTAAATTTTACCGAATAGGCATAGTTATAACGGAGTTTCGAAAAAAGCAATTAACCTTAATATTATGGGCAGTTTAACAAATTTGACATAATCTTTCTGCATCGTCTAATTTCAGGGCCATAGCTTACAACCAACACAAGGACCTGACAACTTTTATTGAATAAAAAGTTTCAAAAAGAACAAATCCAAAAAACTGACATGCTTGAAGGTCAAATTTCAAAAACTTATATCTCTGGGAGGAAATGGAATTTTTGACATGGATTTTTTTTTTGTTACTGTGATCCTTTTTCGCTGTTCTTCATTAGGAAAAAAAATACAGGCGTATGAAAGACCGCCATTTCGGGATCTTAAACCACTGTGGATTCGTGAATGAACGACCAAACATGTATTGTGATTGTTTATTCTCGTATATTCCTTATAACGGCATGTTTCATGATGTAAAATTACTTTCAGATTTGGGGATGGAATTATAAAAAATAATGTCTTACTATTTTTTTCCCTTTCACTTTAAATATTCTTGGGAATGCAGAAAGCGTGGTGTAGCCAAAAAGTGAGGGAGAATAAATACCAGTAAAATTAAGTGCATTTTAGGAGGAATCATGAGAAGAAGGGGCACAATGCAAAAGATGGGTGATGAGACGACGAATACAGACTTTTTGCTCGATAATTTTTTTCAGTTTATGTCTTTGGAGGTCTCAATAGAGCTTGTTAAAATGCAGCCACGAAAGTCAACTAGTATAGTGCCACACAGACAGGTGGATTTAATGCATTCATTATTTCCTATTCAATTTTTTTGGGTTTGGTTTTCCCTTCCACTCGTTCTTAATCGAAGCTGGCAAGTGGAATAATATGTTATATCCTCATTCTTTATGATTGCTTTTTAAAGTTAGCCAACAAATATATGCATAAAACGACCAGTGCAATGGAGTGAATGGATTGAGTTGCACTGTAGACAGAAGATCATAAGAAAAACTAAAACGAGATAAGCCACAACATGTTCATACGTTCATAACGAGGGAGATGAGAGAAAAGGGCATCTTCTACCGTCATTAAATCATCATCAGTTTAAGCTATATGCTCTAAAGTAATGTTCAATGTTGCAAATCTTTTTTACGACAATGGGGCTTATCCTTAATCCGTTTGCCGTTGTCAGCAAATAAATTAAGCAAAGCGTCTTACAGATATTATCTCTGTTGTACTTGTGCTAGCCCCAAGGAATGCATGTCATAAGGAAAGTTTCGAAAATACAAAAGAATTTGCACAAAAACGGACAGTCACATTATTTTTTGACTCTGCTATGGACGACAATAAATAATCAGTGTGGTATAGAGTTCAACATTTAATATGCTTCCTTGTAAGGTTTATGTCCTTCTTGAGATTTACTCCTCATTCAAATGCATCACCCGTAAAATTTTGATGTTGGTGAAGAAGATGAAGAAATTCAAAGTATATGACGTGTGTATATGATATCTCATTTCTCCACTTCTTCTTGAAACCAAGTACCAACCAGGACAGATAGATGCATTTTGCATTTAGCCATCAGGGACAATTTACGCCTTGGGTTACAAGTCCAAGTGGATGAAATGTGCATTGAAAATGAATACAAATTGTAATTAGCTAATGTTGATTACACAATAAAAAGGTTCAAGATGCAATTTTGGAAAGATAATGGCAAGTGTTTAGTTGTTCAAAACTACTTACTTAACAGCAATGCACATTTATTTCATTCAACTACGTCTTAATATGATTGATTATGCAAGATGTAATCAAAGAAATGTAAAATACGTATCAATTACTTTTTCTTTTTGAATTAGTTTAATCCGATTGAAATATCATACCTTTAAGGTATAATTAGCACCAATTGGACATAACACTTAAGTTTGAGCACGTACATCATTTAGGTTATGGACATCATAATAATCCCTTTCATGAAGAAATCATTTAGCTTTCATTCATCAGGCAGATTTGTATCGATTACCAAAAATGGTTTGGGAACAAAATATTACTCATGTGCCATAACGTTTGATAATAACAACAAGGCTGTAATTGTTGGTCAGAAATCTGCAACAAAATAGCGCATCCTCTATCTAGCTAGAGAATTCTAAATTCTAAGAAATAATATTTGTTTTATAAAACAAACAGTCTGTTGCTGAAATTCTTTCCATTCAAAAATCAAATGAAGAAAGGATGCATTGTTTTACACCAATATTATTACTTTTACGTAATCATTTAGAGGAATAAAAGGGTTTTTAACTTTTGTTCTTAAATAAATACATTTATTATACAGATGCATAACAGTAATGCAAACTTCAAAGTACTTACACATTCTTCGGAATTTATGAGTCTGCTAAACCCCTAAATAATACAATTCTAAATTGCCACTGTAAGCTTGAATTTGAAAAGAAAAGATAATAGCATTCAATGATCCAAGGTAAAGATTCAACTCGAAATATTATGTAATATTCAGTTCTTCGTCAAATTTGAGGTGCGAACATTATTGAGTTCAACAAAGTTGATTTTAAAAAAGCTCATTTATTCATATTACAACTTAACTGATGCATGCAATTAACTCTCATTCTTGCTAACACATTAGATCATGATGAAACGATGACACATTTCATCCACATGTACATCATTACGATTCACTGCAACAGAATTTCTCTAATTTAATAATAAAAATGGAGCATTATAAAACCTGCACCAAAGTAATTAGAAACACAGGCATGTGTGTTGCGTTCCGCCAAGCACGGTTATAAATTCAACGCATATGCGCATTTTTTCCTTCTACAGAAGTGGATTAAATCATGGAAACGGCAAATTGACTAGAGTTTGACCCTTGACCAGCAAATACGAATTTTAACTAGTTTGTAAAATAAATAGGAATATAAATGTATCAAAAACCTCTCCATTTGTTCAGATGTATTATTAATAATAATATTAGCAACAAACAGGGTTTACGTTAAGTAACAAAAAGAAAAAATGTTGAAAGTACAAAAGAGCAGAACGTTTCTAAGTTTAGTTTGAGATGTATATATAATATCCCCAACGTTTAGCAAAAGTTCAATGTTCTTGTAGTGTTAGTACACGTTGCTGAGTTTGTCGCAGATCGTTTCCGAACCCCGATTTGACTAACAAATCGTTTGATGAACCAATTCTTCTTCTTGCACTTATGTCAGCCGACCTTCATTATAAATGTATAAGAGCAAGTGAGCCATACAAGCGAAGCATATATTATGCAAACCTTTTAACCTTTTTCCAGGCGTAATCTTTAGAAGTAATCGTATTTTGCTTTTTAGTGTTACTGGGACTGTGCATAAAGTATTGAGAATGACGAGATTTATAAAACCAGACTAGTAATATGACTCATGAATTTGTGCAAAAAAATGTTGAACTTTCATGAACACAAACTGACAGTCGATATTTATGAATGAATGGGAGCAATTTTACGCTAACAGTTGCAGTTGTGTGGCTGTTCCACTTTCCAAAAACAAATTCTAAGTGAACACTGACGAGTACTAATGTAACAGCTTTTCCTTTCCGACTGAGTTGTATGTAAATCAGAGTTAAATATTCATCATTACATTCCATCTATCTTGATGGACATTCAAGAGCAAGAGGAGGTCTTGAATGAATTGCATACATTGCAAATGGGATGAAGCAGTATTCAATGTCGTAAGCATACATATTTACGTATATATGTACATACTCTAGAAGCAAATTCTACTATGCATCTTTAAAAACTATGAACCCTATTAGTTTGTACATGCAAATAGTACGTACTCTGATTTCTGATATTCTAAACTGCTTGCCTACAGTACATTATAGCTAAACGACTAGAAACGTTCCATTCAGCTTCGTTTCGTTTACTACCACCGTACTACCCTAATATTTCCGTCAAAAACCTCAGTACCTATAGATCAGGCTGCTTTTCATGCAAGTATTGCTATTGTATGAGAATGTGTAAGAAATTGTTCTTTACTACACAGCACAGTCGGAGTTTTTGTGTTGAGGCAATAAATTTTTAACACGTCATGCATGTTAAAAACGTAATGTAAATAAGATGCGTATCGGTTCCTTTAAAAATGATATTTCAATCGACTTCTTTTAACTATTAAGTAGATTTGATTTGTTCAAGGGGAGGTTAGATGCATCGGTGCATGTATGCAGTTTTAAATAATAATGTTAACAAAGTTCCATGTAACGTTTAGAGAGTGAAAACGATACTGTATAGTGTGCTATAGGTTAATCAGTACCTAATCGATAAAACGTTTTCCAGTACTTCACACTAAAACGAATTGAAGAAGAAATAATAGTACATCTCCTCTCGGCATTGCTAACGTTTTTTATTCAGTTTATACTGTAGCAAATTGAGTGGACCACAAATTTCAATTGTTATAAAAGCTCATTTCTGCCATTTCCTGCGGCCTCAGAACGACAGAAGTTTGGCTGGAGATAGAAGTGCTTCAAAAGTTATTTCTATTTTATTTTCGTATATAACTCACATCGGACAAAATGGAACCAATTGCAATGGTTGGATTAGGGGTAGTGCTGTTTGCTCTGATCAACAGTTGCTCCAGCTCAAATACACGAAGACGGAGGCAGAAACAGTCTGTAAGTGACACAATTATTATATCTATAATGAGAACATTTTATATGTAATAGCTTTGTAAAAAATCTCTTACACATCATTTACACACAGATTGAAAAGGACTTGGAAGATCTGGCTGAAAACCTGTCTCCTTCTGAAAAATATATTCAAGCTGGTCAACAAGCAGCCAACTCGGTTTTCACACTACTACAAGAAAATGCTGATATGCTTGGGCTGAGCATTGCAAGGACTAAAATTGCTGGTAGCGTTGGAAAGAACACTGGAATCAGTTTCATTGACATGCAAAAAGAACAGCTAGTTAATCCTGATTTCGACTGTGTCCTATTTGTCAATGATGAAGAGCCACCATTTCGCTATTTGATGAGGGATATTGGGAATTTGCTAGAAAAGCACCCTTGTATTCGAAATGTCACCACAAAAAGCCGGTTTTCTATCCAATTTTATTATTTCTCCGATTCCAAAGATGAACAATACTCATATGCCATTCCATTTGACTTGCTTCCTGCAACCAACTATGTGAAGGGGTTAGACCTAGTTTCCCTTCGTGGACAAAGCGTCGGTGAACTGGAAGCACGGATCGTTCAAAAAAACATTAGGGAACAGCAAAAGCGTTCCATTGCAGCGGAGAATGATGTGAACGAGCAAAAGAATAGGATGTACAGTAGCTGCTTAGCAGAGATGACCGTTGATTGTATCCGTGACTATGTGAAAGTTGACCGAACCCTTAAAGTCGTGCGACTGGCAAAATTTTGGAACTACCATTTGGATATGGATGGTGAGTACGTTTCAGCGAGGTCGTGCATTATTGAGATAATTGCTATCCATGCTCATTTGAAGCGAGTAAAGAAACGGGACTTGGTGGCCAGTTTCTACGAATTTCTTGAGGCAATGAGAGACTTCAGTAAATTGGAAATTTCTTTAAATAATCAGTCCATTAATCCAGTTTTTGACAATGAGCTACCTCTCATTATTGACCCGGCCAATGAGTTAAATAATCTAGCAAGAGGTATCAGCAAAAGGGCTGTCAATGTATTTGAAACTCAAGCCAAGATGACTTTGAATTATTTGAATGAGTTGAGGAAAACTGGAGTGTATGAAGGATGTGAAGATGATGTTGAGAGAATCTTCTTACACAAACAGGGGGATACTTACCCTATCTACAAGTAGATTACTGTTACATAATATCTTAAATATCTTAATGCAATAAAATTAATTAAACGAACTGATTTGTTATATTATTATTATACAATGATACTGATATTACATTTATGCTTATATAGACAATTCTAATCAATTTACTAAATATTTTATTTACAATATACTGTTATTGAGTGTCAAGTCTGTTACGATCGAGCTCCAATGATCTTCTGAAAGCATGCCACTCATATTTCATTGCTGATGTAAGAATGAATGAATGAATGAATGAAATAAAGTTTTGAATAAACACGCACATACCTATATATATTATAATACTTGTCGTCTCATTAGAGTGTGTTCTTACTTTAGACTATAGAAAACGTTCTTTTCTGGAGTTTTTCTTCGTTGGCCAAAAGATTTGGATCCACAAGACGTTTAGTCTCTGGTTTTGTTAAACATATTATATAGACAACTCCACGTTGAGTAGGTAGGTTGGTACTTAGCACATGAAAACCAGCTTTGACGCAAAGGTGAATGAGCCAAACTGAAGTATCATATACATACTTGCTATATCAGCTAGGTTCATCATTTCCCATCAAGTCTGATGCACTTTCATGAGCACAAACAGATCTCGGGTATGAATGTACATTGCCAGCGGCTGTTGGCAGTAAAACACAATACCCACAATGTTATATATGAAGGTATTCGCTAAGATGATGATGATGATGATATGATACACATATATTATAGAGCAACAGGGTGCAAACAAACCTTACAAATAGATCTGTATGGCACGAGACAAAACAGAATCTACTTGACACAGTTTCATAACGTTACAGTTGTATTAGAGGTATAGGACAATGAGCTTTGTTACTCTAAATGTATCCGTAAATAAGCTTAACGTGTACAATGCAGTAACCTACTTCAGTGCAAAAACGTTTTCGCTCAGCCTTGAATTAAAAATTCTCTTCAGCAATCCTTACATCAGATTAATCGTAACAAACGAAATGGATCTCAATCAGTTACATCCGAGTAGGAGGATAGCTACAATGCTATTTAATTCCAAGTCAAGTGGTATTGACTATCATTTGCATCGGAGGATCGGAAAGATTAGGAAGCAAAAATCTTTGTATTCTCATCATCATCAAAAATATTTGTTTCTACAATAAATCAAACTGCTCAAAAATTAATATTGTTTGGATGAGGAAGATTGTTGTAAAAATAAAAAGTATGCACTTATTTACGGTCTTCCATCGATCGGCAAGACGGCTCTACGTTCATCACTACAACTTGGAGATCATGAGAGGAACTGTCGTAAGTCATAAAAGTCACCGAGAGAAATTTTAAACAAAGAGTAGGAAACGCTGATTTGCAGTTTTCATTTTATGTAGTATACTATTTTTATATATAAAATTATAATTTCTTATGTCACAGTCATGAATGTCTCACAATCAGCCACTGGATTGGAGTAAGGAGCAAGTAGTAAGCATCTTTACCATCATCATGCATTGCTAATGAATAGGATAAGAGGAATGTGGAAAAACCAGCATCAAAATGGTTTACTGCAAGGAGCTGAGAGAAGCCTTCGAAGACCTGGCTGCGGAACTGGCTATTCCAAAAGATCATCTCAAGTCCGGAAAACAGGCAATGAATTCTATTTTTGAGCTACTCAAAAAAAATTCCATCACAATTGACTGCAGAATAGATCGCTTTCGTGTTGCCGGAAGTATTGGAAAGCGAACTGGAATCAGTCGCAAGCGAGAAAATGGAAAAGTAAAAAATCCTGACTTTGACTGCGTCTTTTTCATCAATGACGAGGAACCACCATTTGATGACAGAATAGAAGAAATTGCTGATATCATTAAGCTGCATCCTTGCGTATCTTTGATGAAAGTTACCGATATATCCATACAGTTTAAGTACACAGACGACGATGGGTCCGTATTTTCATTTGATTTGCTGCCTGCAGCGAATTACGTAAAAACGGATCAGAATAGTCTCAAAGGTCAGGATGTGAGTGAGTTGCAAGCAAAAATGACTCTGCTAAAGATAACCCATAAGCAGAAAAAATCTCTCAAAGACTCTAAAGAGATTAACAAGCAAGAGAACAGATTGTATAGCCCCGGCTTGACAGAGTTGACAGTTGCCTTTGTGAGGGACATGGTGAAAAGTGATTATCATCTGAAAGTGATCCGTTTGTCCAAATATTGGGTGGACGGCACAAACTTGAAAGAGTATGTGTCGGCCAAATCATATATGATTGAGCTGATTGCTCTACATGCTCAGAAGGGAAAGAAAAATAAGAGGTGCTTAGTGTCCGGTTTTCGTCGCTTTCTGGAGGCTATGAGCCAATTTGGGCTACTGTCCATCTCGTTTCATGGAAAGGTTTTAGTGCAGTTTAAAAACGTAAAACCAGTGATGATGGATGTTGTCAACCCATTCCACAACCTTGCTCAGGAGATCAGCCCTAAAGTTGTTGAGACGCTTCAATTTCAAGCAATGAAAACATTGAAGGTTCTCAAAGATCTGAGGAAGGCTAACAACTATGAAGAACTAAAGGATCCAATGCGGTCAATCTTTTCGAAGAAATGAAGAACATCTACCTTGCTACTTTGAGTAAACTCCTTTCAAAATTTAATTGGAATAAAATGTCATCATAATAATTTGGTAGTGATCCAAATTCTTATTGGAATAAAATGTTATTATACTAATTTGGTGGTGATCCAAAATTTTATTGTAATTTGAATGTTTTAAGTTGAAATAAAAAATACAATTCGAATTTATGACACTAATGACTTTGAGCGGTTGACGTTATTTCTCTCATATAATTTGCACGAAATCATAAAACAAGTCATCTTAGTCATGAACTGTTACATAAACATATCATCAAAACCTGGTGGTGGTTGCTCCACATCAGGATTAGGTTCTCCCCAAGTCCTTCCAGCTCCTGGTTGAGGTCTTGGCTGAATCGGAGCTGGAACTGGATTCAGTGGCCCAAACGGATCAAATCTAGCTCCTGGTGGAGCTGACGGCATGCCTGCTGTCCCTCCTGGTATCATTGGCGTGCGAAATCCTCTTGGATCAGCAATCATTCCAGTTCCAAATCCACCAACAGGATCTAAATCCGATCTTCCTAAGCCACCAGGTATACCAGGTGGAACATACAATGGACCCCCAATTCCTCCAACAGGATGAGAAGGTGGTGGAGGATAGGTCATTGGAGCGTATTGCGGAGTTTGCTGTTGTTGTTGCTGCTGCTGTTGGGTATTCTTAGGTGGGATCTTGTTTGCATATTGACCTGGATCACGAGTTTTTCCAGTAACCTTCAGGCCAATGGGCTCCATCAGTTGGCCCCACACAAAGTTCTCAACAGTGGAAAGATTCTTGTATACTTGAAACCACAGCTTGTTGTTTCCAATGTCAAATTCATTTATGCTATTTTCATTGTAAATGATGTAATCTTGGAGCTGGAAAATTGTTCCTGCGGAATTTCGTGTGGGGCTATTGCTATCCATGTCCTTTTTATTAAACGCCTGCACGTTGCCATCCATGCCATAAGCATTTACAGCTCGAAATAGGGTTACCACAACGGAGGAATTCTTTACAACTTCTATAACTTTAGCTTCATAATGAACCTCTGAGCTTGAATGATCCCAGTATCTAAGTACTAATTGCTTCATTTGTTGTTCCGAGTCGTTCTCCACTTTGGTTGTAACGAGTGACTTCCAACTTGCAGGCAAGGTTTCAGTTAGCTCGCTAATTGGAATGATGTTTGTTGTAGGGTTTGCATCAGTCAAACGAATACGAAGACCCCCTCGAATGATTGCCCAGTGGAGAGGAAGTACAAAGGCTTCAAAACAGCCACTCACTTTACTTCGTTCGTTCATATAAAGCGTTTCGAAACCTGGTGGAGGTAGACTTGCTGCTGATGTTGATTGAGCTGCTGCTGAATTATTAGCCATTCTTTCCAATACAAATGGTCCGTTTTCACAGTAAGATTTTCAAACATATAATGACAATTATTGGAAGTCATGAATTTTGGGTTGCAGTGATCCTTTATATTTTTTGATCTTGTAATTTCGGCTGCAATTCTTGTCACTGTTTTACAAGTTTATTGCATTGATTAGCATTTATTAGCATTAATCCAAGAAGAACTTCAGTTTATTTCTTCAGTTATTTCGAGTTCATTGTAATTTTTGACACTTTTACAAGCAGAAAAATCTAAAAAGGAAGGTCATGACAACTTTTAAGGAAATTACATCAGTATACCATCATACCATACCGAACCACCCGAGCCGAGTGACGTAGCATACATTTTCTTCAATTTCGTAATTACTTTTGTACAATGCTGACCAAATCTTTTAGAGAAAGCATAAAAGCGAGTTTCTTACATGCATAAGAGAGAAGAACTTCTTAATCCCATTTGTATTTTGAATTGAATGAATAAATGGATGAATAAACTTTATTTATGCGATATTGGGTGTGAGTCATTACATTATGCCTGCCCTGACGATGTTTGGATTTGCAATTGTTTTTAATGAGGGCTTTATAATACATATTACTTTGACGTATGTTAAAACCACAAAAATCAAAACCCCTTTTGAAACGACGCTGAAAAGAACGGAAGCGTGCGGTCTAATTTCATAATACTAAATTGTTTAATGAAAATGGATATTTGTAACACGATGGCATTATTATTTATATGTATGAAAGTAGTATAAAAGGCGAGTTTAGCTGTTTGGTTTTGTTTTACTGAAGCCTCCAACTGGAAGTGACGAATGGCCGAATAGTTCGAAGTTCCGGGACCAATGACTTAGTACCAATCACACACATCATTCCACAAATCATAACAGAGGCTTTCATAGTGTGGTTGTGGTATTCGTATCCAGTAGCCCACTTAAGAAATACATTTATTTAATAATAATATGCTCATTTATGTGATTTTTTGTCTACTGATCGAAATGACAACTTAATTGGAACAGAGTGATTGTTTTCAGCCGTATTCGGAGCAGAAAACTTAAAGTACCAAGTAAACGATTGCTTTGCTGTACATTATTTTAAAATGGTTACCTACAAATGTCTCATTGCAATATTCTGGCTAGCTGGAAGTCTTTTTGAAGCACATTCACAAAATTTAAGTGTAAGTTCCTTTCAATAATTATTTGTATAACAATATAAAATTGCAAATGTGTTAAAGCTAAAACCCAACAATGCTGAACTTTCTTTAGAATACTACTCACCCAGTGAAAATATTAATTGAACTTAGCCGATCCAAGCGACAAGCAATTTACACATGCCGAAGAAATATGTGTAGGAATGGTGTTTGCAATCCTCAACACTATGAGGGTCCCAATCCTCCATCCTGGTGTAAGAATCAGAGTCCACATCAACAGGAGATCAAGTGCTCCTGGTCAAAGACATGTTGGAGCCATAACAAGTGTGAACTGACTAATTCAAATTGTGGACAAACGTTCGAAGATCTACGACCAGGTCGGAAGGATCCAATTACCACATTTAACTTTAGCTGTAACAAACGTAGGTGTTCCATTGAGAGGTGTCGAGGGAGAAACTGCGCTGATCGCGAGTATATGTCTGCAACTGAGTTTCAACAAAAGTTTGTGGATAAGTTACCAAAATGTAGCGATGTAGACAGAGGAAGAAGAAAAAGGACCCCTGCATCAGTGCAGGGACTACTGGGATATTGTTGTGATATTCAGCAAAGATGGGGTGGAGCAATAGTTGGAAGTGTGCGACCTATCAGAAGATGAGTTATTTTTTGCATGATAAAATGATTGATACATAATACAAGTAATTTTTTGCTTTTATTTATAAAATACTGTTAACATATAGAATGATTTATTGTTAAAGATACATACAATGGTTCAGAATTCAATAAATGCTCGATCAAATCAGAACAGTCAACAATTCGTTGCGCGTCTACGGAATTGAAAGTTCAACGGCTTGTTTGGGATAAGAGTGACATCAGGTAATAGCGTAATAGTTTCCCATTTGTCAATTGTGCTGATTTCAAACTTTCTGAGGATCATTGCGGTAAGAACTGATAGTTCCATCAATGAAAATTTGTAACCTTTAGTATATAATAGAGATATTTTAACAAAAATACAAGCATTAGTGTTGGTAGAATTAAAATTAATTCATGTGTGGTATGTTCCTATATTCTTTACCTATACATTTTCTTGGACCGCCCGCAAATGCCATAAAAGAGTATTGATTTCGAGTTTGACTATTTTCAGGTAGAAATCTATCTGGGTCAAATATATCTGGATCGGGGTAGTATTCAGGATTCCTATGAATTCCTTGCACGGGAACGGCAACATTTGTATTTGCAGGAATTTCCAGATTTTCATCTTTGAATGGTTAGCTTAAAGTTAGCTTCATTCATAACTGAATTGCATACTGCTTAAAACTTATTGAAGCTTACCAAGTTTTAGTGGTGCTGTAATTTTTCTCATGATTATAAAAACTGGTGGAACCAGCCGCAGTGTTTCCAAAATACACCTCTCCAAGTGCTTCAATTTGCTCAGCGCGTCAAATGTAACATTGCCATCAGGGCAAAGGTCAGAGTCAAATATGTAGTCTGCTTCTTCCCGACAGAGCTCCTAAAAATGCAATTGGCCAAGTCAGATGGGAAAGCAAGTATAAGTAACAAAATTATGCTTTTGATCAAGTTAAAGGACCTGGTGCTCTGGATTTAATGCAAGAAAGAACAATAAGAAATGAAGAGTGATCCCTGAGGTTTCATAACCCTGTAATGAAAATCAAAGCTGAACAGTCAACGCAAAGATTTTAAGAAAAATATTCAAGTGAGCTGTTAAAACCGTAAAATGCAAAGCATTCAACATACAGCACCAATAGAGGTCATAACTTCCTCCACAATTCCTTCGTCTGGAATGTTCGCTTCAATTAATTCCTCTATCAAACTTTTTCCGACTTTTTCTGTTTCGTCTTCTAAAAAAGAGTAATTCCAGATAGATTTACATAGGCAGATCCTATTTATTTATCTAACGGTGATTGGATTATTTTGTTATCGTATTGATTTTACCAGGGCTGTCAGCTAATAATTTCCTCTCTTTGGAATATGACTGCTTACGTTCTTCAATAACCTTGCGTGCAAATGCATGCAGACTTGCTACAGCCTTATCGTGTTTTATTGACAGAGGATGGAATCTCCAAATGGGGTTTATCAATAGCCACGGCTTTAAAAGTCGGGTTGTTGCGATTTCTTTGTATCTAAAGTTATGTACGTTTCATTAAACATTTTTTAGACCTTGTGGCAGTCTTGGAGTTTTTTTTAAATTATACTTACGTTTGAGCATTTCTAACAAATTCAGAAATTCCTTCTACATCATTTGCTTCGAAAATGTTGATTCCTAGTGTCGCTTCTGTAATACATTTAGGGAAACAATTTTATACATACCAATTAATAGGATAAATGCAGTGATTTAAATATAAATGTAGTATGAAATTTTACCAATAATAACAGATAAAGCAGCGCTGAGTGTCGTCTCATTAATGGGATGCACCTTACCGTCATCAAATACTTTATCAAATCTTTCAGTTAAACGCTTTCCCTCCCGGTTAAAAATAGTCATGTAGCTTTTTAAACATTTGAATGTGACGACGTGAGTCAGCAGCTTCCGTCGTGATTTCCATTTTTCACCTGGTGGAAACACGGTATTCATTACCACTAGTACACATAAAGAATTATAAACCTTGCATTGATTTATAAAAACTAACCCTTGGAAATGGCTAAACCATCTTGCCAAACTGGCTTGAGTAGATCGTACATAAATGACTTTGACAAATGGTCCAGATCTGAAGAACCGTAAAGTTTCTGTCAAAATGTAATTAACGAAATATTAATCAATGCTTGCAATGCAATATCTTAGATCGTTAATTCGGAACAATAATTCTATCTGTACCTGAATGTAAGGTGCCGAGTTTAGAGCTATTCCGTAAATTGGACCAAAGTAAACTTGGAATATTGGACCATAAGTGCTGCACCATTTTAGCATGCATTTTATGGTTCCTTCAAATATATCACGTATTATGAGCATTTATGGTTTATTATTGTACCTGTTTGTTTTGCGTTTTTACCTGGTTTATAGCTTAATTCCAACAAGTTTCCGATTCCTCCAAGGAAATACTGTCGAGGACCTGGTAAATTATATATTCCGTTCTTTTGACGCCTTTTTCTTGCTTGGACGATCCATGTCAAAAAAATAAACACTGATACTAAACCAAAAGTCAAAAGCAATTGGTTTTGAAATTCTGGATCTATATTCATTTCGTTTGTCGTTGTCAATTTAATGTTGAAGAAATAATGGAAAAAGTATGGTATCTGATGATTTTGTTTTGTCAACTCTTCATCATTTTACTTAATATATAAATAATAACAAAATTCGCTGAAACCATAAAAATGGTAGTTGGTACGATATCATTTTACTCGTCCAGCAGATTACGAGGATGAATGACTGATCTGATTTGTTTGATTATCGATTTTGAGGTTCAAATATTAATTTCGTTAAGTTGGGTAAGTAGATGAGTACAGCCGTACTTAAACTAATACGCATATAAATATCAAGTAGTTCAGAGAGATCATTAGGATCAAGCAAATATTCCAACATCAATAGAATGTATGAAAGAAAAACTGATGCTGATATGCTGCCTTTGTTCTCAAGTGCTACACAACAAATCGCATCAACAAAAACATCCTCTCGTTAATATGTTTGAGACAAAATTATTTATTTACTCGCTTTTATTAATTGTTTTATCAAATTATTTTACGACGGACAGTTTCATGCTTATCATTTTACAAATTATTGTAAAACCAGATTTGCTAATAATATTCGAATTGCCTGGATGTGCCTAACCTAACCTTTCGTTTTTTAGTTTATAAAATGTTTTTAGAGATTTAAATACACGAAATGCTTGAGAAAAGTCTTTTGAATTTATAACAATCATAAGGTGTCAGAAAAGAAAATCGTGACATGATTGAATGAGTGGCATGCAATTGCGAGTGGCCATTGTTTTGAAACATTTATTAAGGAAAATTGAACTTTCATTTGGTTCATTCATGAATCGTAATCAAAGTTACCTAAAATGGAATTGTTTAGTTCATTAACGGCCACATAATAATAAATGAAAATGACTTTAATTGGTGTGTCGTAGCAAACATCGGCAAAACGCATGTACTTACTCCATCAAAACCTTGAACTGGACATGAAAATGGGATTACCAAGAATCTAATTGAGATTGGGAATAAACATGAACAGTCGTTTTATGTATCATATTAACTAAGCATATAATCAAAGCACACAGGAACAGACAATAATTATTATAATGAAGTAAGTCATTTTAGGAATCCACAAGACAGTGATACTTGTAACAAGTAATATGATTTTTTCATTCATTATTTAAGAATTTTACTTCGAAATCAGAAATAAATATATAAAACAAACTGCAACGCTATGCTCATTCGAATGGCGAGTGAAAAATAATTGACAAAGGGTTGTCGATTGCTTTAAGAAAGCAAAAAGTTGTGAGTATATATAGTAATCTCTTTCAACTTAATATTAATTGTATCAGATCTCTCTATAAATCTCATTGATTGCGAAGGCTTTTGAGAACCTCGAGCTCATTCCACATTGCTTCCGCTAGTTTTTGAGCCTGAGTTTCATTCAGAACGCTTTCATCCGCAGCAACTGCCATGCGCAAATGTTCCTTGTAGCTACTTGAAGAGAAAATTACACCTAAAGTTGAAAAAAAAGTTAGTATAAATTCAATAAATTATAATAATTTTATTGTACTGATGTCTTTTGATAATCCAACCTGCACATCCAGTTAATTTGCCCAAAGAAAATACAAATTCTGAACAATTGTGTTGTCCAATGGAAAACCCCTGATTTTCACCGGCAATGTTGGTGACTCCAATAGGAAAGAAAATATTACGCATAGTCATTTTCCTCAATGGATTGCACAAAGTACCCGCTTGAAGGTGAACGAATTCAAAGTATTTTTCAAGTTGATTCTCTTTAAGATGAGCAAAATTTTTCTGGCAAGCTTGAAGACGAAGTAAGGCAGAGGTTTCATCCGTTGGTAGCACCAACGCTCCAATGTGCCTATATAAAACACGCCACACACATAATTCGCTGTCACAAATAATATTAACCAAAAAACTATCATAAACTTACATGTGATTTATAAGTTTTGGGGGGTGATTAGTTTTGGGAA
Organism: Orchesella cincta; assembly: GCA_001718145.1. NCBI lineage: Eukaryota > Metazoa > Arthropoda > Collembola > Entomobryomorpha > Orchesellidae > Orchesella > Orchesella cincta. Next base: position 207,369 of record LJIJ01000042.1, on the reverse strand, counting down.
GGATGTATCCTGCAATGACCCATTTTTCTCTCAACTTCTTATCCATTTTGCCCATTGCCCCAGTCATCAGAGATATAATCACGGCTGAAGTCGTGACTTTATTTTTCTTTGCAATTTGTTTGATATCATGTAATGACAACTTTGGTGACATTCCAACAACTTGAGAACGCGGATTCACTCCAAACATATTCACTCTCCACGGATGGCAACTACTTTTATAGGCTTTATATAAACTATCCGAAATGGTAACACAGAAATAATAAAAAGGAAACGTAAGGTAAAAAAGTATTCCCTTCAATATACTCGGGCTGTCTGTTACTTGAGGTGTGGCAAGAGATAAAGGTCTCTGGCCCAAACATTCCACGAATACCTTGAGGATTGATTTTGCGTCTGCCATCGAATGGTGAAATCGGGCGACAATAACAGTCTTGAGTGCTCCTATTTTATGCTCCGTCAGGTCATCCTCCAAGCTTTTGTAATTTCGTATGAGTATTATTTCCCATGGGCTTCTTTTAGCCCAAAAGAGTTTATTGTGCATTTCTTGGTGAATGCTACTTAAACTGGAATGTTCATTTGAGAGTACTCTTTCAACAATGTGGTTGTCAATTTGAAAATTTGGATCATCTTCCCAAAACTGGAAGCCCAGAAAGTTTGTTTGATACTGCTGGAATTCGGGATATCTTTTTTGTTGATTTATAACTTGTTGCTTCCAAAATGAGTGTGGGTTGGTTGTAATTTTGGCTTCGAGGACTGTTCGCTTGAACAAATCACGGAATTCTGCAAGCGACACATCTCCGTCAACGGTAATGGTGCCAATAAGAGAATTTTTGGGTGGATATTTTGTGTAAGATTCGTCTGCTAAAAGGGTGCTTATTGGATTTAGAACGTTTCCAAATTTGGGAATGAAGCTTGCAATGAGCACAGCCACGTTTCGGAGTATATAACTGGGAAACCAAAGCAAGGGTTGTAGGTACGATACCAAATATAATGTGAAGTAAATTAGGAAGTTTCGGGCCATGATAAACGTATTCATTTTGGAATATCTGAGAGAGAAAACTTTTGACCCGTCCTCTACACTGATTCACGACTGACAATGAAAATGGTGTCTATTCCAACAAAATGAAAGATGAATGTGTAAAATGTTCATCTTCATCAATCTTGCTCCAACTGCAATCCTTCCAGCGCATGCCATGCACGAATTATCCCCGTTAAAGCATTACACAAAGAATAAACGAGCAGTTTTGTTTTTTGCCCTAATTTGATACATTAGTGGAATTCCTTGGCAGGTGCTTAGATGATCTAATTGTTTTTGCCATATTTAACTGACCAAACCACTTAAATTGCAAGCTAATTTTACTGCATTTTGTTCCTTGTGAACAAATTACTCATGTTGGAAGTTAGCAGATCCCATCCATCTGAGTTGTAAGTAGTTATAGGGTAACGTTTTGAAACTTAATAAAGCAGAATACTACGGAGAAGCAGGAATAAGGAAAAAACCATGAAAAAACTACTTTTATCGGCATGCGCATTTACCCTCTAATTATACTGTGAACCTTTTTACTATATAATTTATGATCCATTAATATTACCCATGTCCAAATCCCAAACGTCTGTTCCAAATCTATACATGTGGTTTTCAGTTATGATTGATCTGTATACGAATCCTCAATAAAGTACGTAGAAGGAACATCAACTTTTTTGCTACTATTACGCCACGCGAATGTAGCTTTGTAATTCTGATCTCAGGAGATGAGCAAAACTGTAGATTAGCTGCAGACGTAGAAGTTGTATTTACAGATAAATGTAATAAGGTGTATTTCACATAAATCTAGTTGATATTGCAGGTATCTCTTTAAGTGCAGATTTGTAGACATAAACAGCAATAAGTATCATCATGGTTTGCACCAGTTTTAATGAATGAACAATTGACAATGGCCGTCAAGTGGATGTTACAATATAAATACTTCCAATTTTCAGTAAACGTTAATTTACAAAAGAATATCATGAGAATGAATATGAAATGTAGCCACATGAAAAGTCGAGCAAAAGATCAACCACAAAATATGACAATGAAACGACGTAATCCAGGTTAAATATAAAATTGCAAAGGAGAATATGAATAGTAATGCATTAGCACAACATAATATTTCATACCTCCATACTTAATAGACATTCTATAACAATGGGGTGTGAAGCTCTTATTGTCTTATGTCGTTTACCCGCAAAAATTCGTTTACACGTGGCTTGCATGTAAATTTTGTGGCTTTAATAGGAATCATTTATCATATAAATAATTATGCGATTCTTTGTTTCTTCCAGCTACAGTTACTGTTGACGCAACGCATCAACTTTTCCCAGACAGAACACAGTTTGAAGTAGACAACTGATGACGACAATGACACAAAGACAATCGACAATTCAATGAATATCCCAAATGTGCCTATAAAAAGCATACATTTTAATTTAAAGTTTTCAGTATCTCATTATCCAGAAGCGCATAAGTCAGTTGGTGAGAGGTTGCGGAAACAAACCGCTTGTAACTTTACGTAACATGTATTCCCTCATAAAAAATTGTTCAGATCCAGGATCTGAACTTTTTTCCAAGACTGAAAATTATGTCTTGATGAATTTCGAATTTAAATATTTGGCAGTCATCTTAACATTATTGATTGTTTTACGCTTTTCCCAATTGGTACCGTCAAAGTTTTGGAGTTGGAAAAAGCCTAAAAGTTGGATCGATTTATTACCTGGACCTAGGCAATTTCCTATCATTGGAGGATTGCACTATTTTCGAGATTTAACCAGTATGTGATGTGATTAATTTTTTTTAGTAATTGTAATTTATGAAACGATATTATAGCATGTGGTAATACGCGAGTTTCACTTTTATAATAAAAACAGAAACTTTTAAAGTTCTTCACGAATGGAGTGCATTGTATGGAAATATTTTTCGTTCTGAAGGAATCTTTAACGAACCGATCGTGTTTTTAAATGATGCATCGGATGTGCAAGTAAGCTGCGCCTTTGGTATCTAACACCAATTGTTCCAACTTGTATGATTAGATTTTTTATACATAATACGATTACCGTAACCTTTTGTGCAGGCGGTACTTTCTTCTAATCACGTTGGTCTTGTCACCAAGCCTGTGAAACCGTATGATGCTCTGTTTGGACAATTTCTCAAAAACGGGCTTTTGATCTCGAAAGGTATTTAATCAAATCCACCATATAAAGTACATACATGGTGCTTTTGACTTACATTGTGAAATTCAATCCATCGTCCACCTACACACGCGTAAAGTTAAATTGTTTCAATATTCCAGGCGAATACTGGAGATCTCATCGCCGCATTTTATCACGTGGATTCACCTACCAGTCATACCAAGGCTATGCCAAATTATTTAGCAAGTACACAAAACGTCTTGTGGAAGAGCTTGAGAAATTATTTTCCGCAGATGACGAACCGCATCAAATAAGCTGCCTTATACACTGCTGCAGTTTACAAATCATTTGTGGTAAATAACATAAGTGGTCAATTTTCGACTTTCCGGTATTTACGTACGAGGACACTGCGAGTCATGATGAAAAATATATTCGTTTATTTAACCTCAGCTTCTGTCATGGGTCTGGAATTGTGTGGCAATGATGATGGCAGAATCTTTTATGAAAGTCTTCATAGGTGCATTTGAAATATAAAAGTTATCAAAGATAAGCGAATTGAATTGTATAATAATTATTGCTAATGCTGTATTTTTTTTGTTCACTCAGGTATAAAATTTTATCGTCTAAAAGAGCGATGAATCCTATACTCCTCTTTGATTTCTTTTGGCGAATGCATCCATTATCACGAGAGTACAATCAGCTTATCAACACGATGAACAATATCACAAGAAAGGTACAAAATGAGCAAATACAATTATAATTGCGATTGCGTGTATAGTGACCACTTTTCCATCAAATAGAGCAGTAAATGATGCGATACTTTTTTGCGCATATTGCAGATTATTGCAAAGCACAAAGAAGCAAAAGAGACTGACGCACAGATCAGAAATAACAATGGTATGCATGACGCTTGCTCTTAAAATATTGCATGTTAGTTAACCTGCAATTATAAATATTTTTTATAGAAATGTTATATAAACTTTTTTTTCTCATTATTTTGTGGAAATTCAATCTTAGCAGACACCAATTATAGGGAAGATGATATTATGGGGAAAAAACCGTGTCGCAGCATGATGGATGAAATGCTAGCATCAGATTTGACTCCAGAAGAGATTCTTATTGAAATCAACACCGTAATTGCGGCTGTAAGAAACGCAAATAAAGAATTTTGGCTTTGTGAATGTACACTTGTATTTGTAACCGCTGTAATATAACCAATACTTATCCTATCTACGTTTGAATAGGGGTTTGAGTCAACCAGTTTGACTGTTCATTACATGTTATTCCTTCTAGCTCTAAATCCAGAGCATCAGGTTAGTAGTACGCACAGGAGTCCTGTGACAGGACTCTGTCCAACATTTTTATATAAATTGTTTTACCGAAAAGATTAATGATTACATTTTCTTGGGAAATCTTGTAGAGAGTGTGCCAGGAAGAAATAGATGAGATATTTAATGATCCCGTCAAATGCCGAAATGGAAATTTGACCATGGATGGAGTAGCGGACATGAAGTATTTAGAACGCTGCTGTAATGAAACGCTTAGAATCTTTCCCATTATATTCATGTTCCAGCGAAAGCCTGAGGTCGCTGTAAAGCTAGGTATTTTAGAATCGCTTTCTGTCAGCTTGTATTTCAGACTATTTCTGACTAATTTAAATGTTTTTGGATTTAAAGATGATGAACGGGAACTTCCCCCAAATACAACTGTAGCCATATCCCCAATACTCATGCACAATAATCCAGAGTACTATCCCGACCCTAAAAAGTTTCAGCCTGATAGATTCCTTCCAGAAAATAATAGGAAGCGGCATCCATACTCGTACTTACCATTCTCAGCCGGAATTCGAAATTGCATTGGTAAGTATAGATATTAAAAACTCATTTACACTTACACTATATGGTTTTAACTGGATCGTGAACGTAATTTTCTGTTTTTTATTAAAAAGGCATGAAGTTTGCAATCATGGAATCAAAAGCGATTGCAGCCTACATACTACGTCATTTTGAGGTTAGCACCGTCGATAAAATTGATGATGTAACGTTATTGCCAAGTATTGTAATGACTCCTCAAAGAGATTACATGTTTCATATGAAAAGACGTCAAGTGTGACTTTCAACATTGTCCACATGAGCACTTGTTATTTTATCAATAAACTTTTTTATTCGTTTTACACAAGTGTGCAAAAAAAACACATTTTACTATTATCAAGTATTAGTTTGTTTACTATAAAACTTACTTAAATAGACCTTAATTAGAACTTTAAATTAAGTTGAGCTGGCGTGAACGTGACCAAGATGGCCTAGTTCAACTACATCATGGTTATCTTGAACCGTCCATGAGTTACGCTGTGACCAAAAAAATGTGTGTATTGCATTTGCTAAATGGATTGAATGTATTAAACAAATGGGCTTACATGAACAGTGATCGCTTTGTCCATAATGGTATGCACAATGGAAAGTCTCCGATTCCAAAGGAAACGCTCAAAATCCAATGCACACAAATCTTTGAAAACGTGTTCCATAAGAACTTTCTCTCTGAATAAATTATACACATTTTGCACATAGGCATAAAATAATTGCTCAAATGAGCTCAAAACTATTTCCAGCCTTTCGGTTTGATTGCACTTACCGAGTGTTCTCACTTATTGGAAAGTAGTCTGGAACTGTCATTTCAGGATTACGTGGGTCCACGTAAGTACTCCCAAATCTTTCATTGTCACCTATAATTCATAATGACCATGGAGTAATTCATAACATAGATACATTCGATAGTTAATATACCTTCATCAGTTGCCACTGCTTTGGTATCCAATTCCTCAAACATTTCTCCAAAATTTTCCTTTTCTTCAAGATAAATGAGTGCCTCTTTTTGCTTTCGAATTTCCGTTGCAGCCAGTGTTAGTTGAAAATTGTCCACGAGAACAGCAACAAAAAGGCTGCAATGTAGTTAAAAACATTTTTTAACTTGATGATATATCAAATAGCTTTATGTATGCAATATGCATAATAAAATATGTTATAGTCTACGAACTTTAGAAAGACAAAGTTTTCAATTATAATGTAAAAGAAGAGATATATGAACATAATCCAGTACTGGGTCTCCCCCTGTCTCATCCTCTGTAACAACTCAAACCAATCATCAAGCGTCAGCAACTGGAACAGTGTGACGAAAGATAACCACAGACCTCCAAAATTGTTTGGGGCATCTTCAGAAAATAGACCACGACCCATCACAGCAAATACAAAGATGAAAAGTGACATGAGAACTGCAATGGAACCTGTAATAAATATGTAATAAAGGATAAATGACAACCAAAACTGAGACAAAAAAAATTTGCTAAAGATTTGCTAACCCATGGACAACATGCTTTGAAATACAGTTGTAACGATAACTTGAAGATTTGGAAGAAACCTGTGAAATTATCCCATCATAATATTTTATGATTTTTAAACACAGTGCATGTTCACGTATAAAACTGCGTGTCTCAACTCACTTTATAACACGAAGTAAACGGAGAGCACGTAAACTTTTCAGCACTTTAAAGTAGAGATTAGCATTTATATCCGTGCTCAGAGCTAGGGTCTTTGTAATTAGCTCTACCGTCACTTCACTAATTATTAATGACAACAATAATATTACAGAGGTTTACAGCCATGATATTAATTTGCAATGAATAGGAAACTCACACAAAGTTAACCAGTATGATGAGGATATCCAGAAGATTCCAAGGCTTCTTAAAGTAATCTTCTTTATATATGGTGATTTTAAAAGTAGCTTCAACAACAAAGATGCCAATGATGCAGTTATCCAACACAATCAAAGGATACGCTAAAACCAAAATCATGACTCAGTTTTAGTCTGGAGAACGTCGAGGTTAGATCTGATGAATTTAAAAAGTAACATCACCTCACCGTATGTAATGTAGATACTTTCAAATGTGAGAAGAAAGATCCCAACAATGGACACGATGATTGTGATTAGCATAAACTGGACAAAGAACCTACTGTTTATAAATTCATACAGCATTTTCCTTCGCTCATCTGCATTATGGAGATATCTGTCACGATTCTTAATTTCTTCATACGCATCTCTCAAGGCTTGTTTTTCCAATCGATCCTAACCAAGCGGAGAGTAATTCTATTTAATTAGGTAATCTAAACTAAGTTTTCCGAGCGTTAAAGCAAACATACATCGCAAAGCTCGATAATTGCATTAAATTCTTCTTCCGTGATGTTTGGCCTTGTTCGAAACATTCTAACCGCACATTTCGCTACGTAATTTGGATCAGCAAGAACTCTTTTGAGTGGAGGGTATATTTGGGCAATTGCTTCTTCCTCTTCTGCCTGAGTTCTGAGAAACAAAATGTCAATTCCTTTGTTCAAGATTTCATCTCGTTCTTTCTCCATCTCATCGCGAATCCTTTCTTCCTCTAATGTGTCAAAATCTTTTTCAGCCTCTTTCCCCTCGGGAAGCTCCTCATCAGGGTCGTGATCATGTTCATGCTCGTGGTGCTCTTCTTGCACAGTTCCTGTTGTGTGTAAACTAATGAATTAAAGTCAAATTTAAAAAAAAACTTAATTTTACTTTCCTAACCCTCTTCATCGTTGTTTGATGCCTCTACTTCCGCAAGCACCTCTTTAAGCTCTTCTTCAGCACGGTGCTTGGCAATAATAATTTCATCCAATTCAGTGTGTTCCCGAAGCACCTTCAGTTTGTTATGCTGCGCATTCATACATTTCAGCATCTCGTGTATTCTGACTCGCTGAACAAAGTCCTGGAGTAGAAGTGAACATACTAGTTGGACTCATTTACAGGGATTGATAAAATGTGTCTTTAACTTTGACTTACCTTCCATCGAGTATGCAATTCATCTGCATACAAGTCTTGAGTCTGTGTATCAGTGACCACATCATCACGCCCTGCCTCAGCCAAGTTCATATGTTTTCGAAGTACCATTTTGAAAAAAAGTAACTTTTATGAAAAGAAAGGCACACAAAGTGAACTTTCACTCAATCTACTGAAAAAGAAATGTTACTGTTTGTCAGTGTCTACCTTTCCAATGCTCAAAATTTGATGCAGAGCTAGTAGCAATAATAATTTTAATGACAAAGTCACCATAGCCGCTGTTTTAAAAGTTTGAAGCAATTTTGGGACAAGTGTAGATGGTGTAGAGCGACTTGAATAGGTCAAATGAATGACGTCTTTGCGATAATTTAGAAGATTATTTTTTATGACTTTTGTCTATGAGAAATCAAAATTTAAGACAGTTTGTAACGCAGTTTTGAATTAGACGTTGAGCATGGGAAACTGTTGCAAAAAATCCAAGCAATCAGAATCAGAAGATAGTTTCGACTTGAAAAGTGCCATTAATGGAAAGAAAAGAATATGCATTTGGATTTTAGGTGGTCCGGGAAGTGGAAAAGGTAATACAACTTTTGGAGAAACAAGCATATTTTTTCATGCTTCATTAACTTGGCTTGAGTATTTTCTGATTAGGAACACAATGCGAACGGCTAGCAGACCGATTCAATCTCGCCCATCTCTCAACCGGAGACCTGCTTCGAAAGGTGTGTAAGGAGGATACACCCCTTGCACAACAATTTAAACAGGCAATGGAACGTGGTGAGCTAGTGGATACTCAGGCTTTACTGCAGTTGTTGATATCAGCGATGAAAGATGCATACAAGAATTTCAACGGATATCTAATTGATGGATTTCCACGCGAAGTGGAGCAAGGCTATTTATTCTCTGAAACGATTGGAATGCCACATGTTATCGTATCTCTCGAAGTTCCTGATGACATCCTTGTGGAACGGTTGTTAAAACGTGGTCAAGATTCCGGTCGTAGTGATGATAATGAGGAGACAATTCTTTTGAGATTGAGAACATTTCATAACATTTCTCAACCTGTGATTGACCAATGGCGAGAGAAGGTGGTGGTTATCGATGGTAATATATATACATATAAACTTTTTTGATGCTACAATAAATGATGAATACTAATAATTTTAAATACCATTGTTTTAAATTGTTCTCAAAATAGGCAATAGGGCGGCAGATGAAGTGGTAAATTCGTTTGTACATTAAAAATCATACAAACAGAATCTTACTAAACTAAATTATTACTCCTAAATCCAATTTTAGACCCAAATGTGCATTGAAGCAATACTGCGACTCGGTTCAGACTTTGGATTAAAATGAAACGTAGTTGAGGGTCTTCACAACATCTAAAAAGTTGGAAGTCATATGTCATGCAAGTTGCAGCCAATAAATTTTTATTCTTATACAAATAATTAATTACAATAAAAGTTTATATTTTTATTATTTCATACGTTCTGGAAAAAGTCTACTAGTTAAAGCAATAAATTAACTAGTCCTGAACAACAACCCAAGCTTATACCATTGTGCACTTGTCCAATAAAAATGTCAATTTACCATCATGAGATACAATACAGGTCAACATTTATCATAATTGCTATAAACTATAAACTAGAGCTAATAGGTTAAGTTTTTAACAATTTTGAAACTTACAGAGCTACCAAACAAACGGTACAAATTAATTTAATACGTACTTACTGTAATAGTACACTCAAATATCCAAGTTACTTGAAGCATTCATGGTTTGACTTGCCCCCATCACGCCAAGCTTTTTTGTTTACATCAAGACGTTCAAACACGTTGGTTTTGTTATTTTTCATATATTTAATATGCTTGATCAATTCCTTGTCTGCCTCTGTTACTTCAAATTTTAGAATTCCAATCGTGTCGGCAGCTAAGGTATAAAAATATTTCGCATCCGGGTGCAGATCGAAGGTAGAAGCACTTCCATATATTACAGCCCACTGAATAAAAATCCATAGGGCTCGAACAGCATCGTAAAGAATCCTTCCTATAACGTTAAAACCAAATTTTTAATATTTTAGTAAAGAAAAGGGGCTCCTTTATGTCCACTTTCTATACATATTCTCAAATTTTAACTTCATTCATACCTTTCAGTAAAGTTGCACCAGGTTGCAATGCTAATAGGTTGAACATGACTTCATGAATAATCATTTCAATTTTGTCAAAAAAGGTTCTCAAATGTTCCCAACTCTCTGGGAACGTAAAGGAATGTATGTAGTCAACCAGTAAAGGCATATAAAATCGGTTGAGTCTCCAGATAAAGAAATGATTGGGATGAAAAAGATCCACATATTGCTGATATTTAGATCGGATGCGACGGATTTTTTCATGTAACTTCATTGACAAAAGTTCTTCATAAAACTCCCAGAACTCATTCTCAGTTTTATCAAATAACTCGGTGACCATCTGTCCATCCTTCTCGGTTCTACAATTCATACAATGCCAAACAGTAAAAACTGGAAGGGTTTTTGGAATCAAGTATCCTTTTTCTATTCCTGAAAACGCATCTTTCGAATCCTTTGATGGTTGATTACAAGACATGCACCTAATTAATAAAAACATTAAAAGTATACCTTATTAATTTATCAGATAATAAATAAAATAATCTCAAAATTAAAAAAAAATCAATTTTAAACCTGATTGCTGAAAAGAATGTGTTTGATTCGTAAGGATCGCAGCACATTTTACAGTCACACTCGTAATAGTACTGCTCCTTCAAGAATTTCGATTTCAAGTATAGAGGTTTCAATGTATGCAGCAAGGTAAAAGTTAACGTTTCACCCTTCTTTATTGGTCTGATTGCAATGATTTTCATCTTGTCATCATCTGCAGTATCTCCGCCTTCAACCAGTCGAACGTTAGGTAAGCACGAATACATCAATTTTGACGGGAATGCAAAAATTTCCATACTAAACCAAAATAATAGTTCCAAAATGGTTAAGGGAACATGAAACATTATTGTTTTTTAGCGCAGTAATAGTAGTGCCACTTACTTGGAACCATGCTTGCCAGAAGCTAACGAATTAAGCTCCACAACACCACACATTCTGTCAATCAGCTCTTTATCGTACTCGGGCAGGTTACAGTTTGTGTTTACAAACATGCATGCAGTTAAAACAGCATCTTTCTGCCTTTTTTCACACCCTGCTTCTAGTTTCATCAGTTCTTTAAATTTAGAAGCATCTTTTTCTCTTGTCAAAAGACATCGAAGGATGCGTACGAGCTCATATTGGAAAGGTTCCTCCAGCTCTTCAACGAAATTTTTGGCAAAAACTGCACACTCGTAACGTGCATGTAGGTTATTCTGTTTTTTTAGATAAAATGACACATTATTGGTATTAATAGTAGTAGTAGTAGTGGTAGAGTATGTACTATGTATGTATGTATAGTATGTACTTAATAAACTTACTTCTTCGCACCGTGGACCACACAGTGGCCAATTACACTTGGAGCATTTTTGGTCAAAGTCCACTGGCTTGCTGCATCCTAAGCAGAGCGGCTCGTACTCACACTCATACTGCTCACATATTCCAGGACCTGACAAAAGCATTGGCATTAACAGTGGCTTATCACTATACGGAAAACTTTGTGATAAATAGTAAATCATTCACAAAGCATATTTCTACGGAACCCTACCTGCCATTATTGAAGATTCTGCATGGACAATGTCCAGAACTTTAAAATCTTTGTTGGCAACCATGAACGGAGCAATACCTAAGAAATAATCAAGCAACAAGCAATTATTACCGACCAATGTTATCTGGATATTCAAACCAACAAATGAATGAACAATGTAATTCTTTCCTTACCCAAAGGACTACGAGCGCCTTTTCCTTTCTTAGCATCCTTGCTAATTGTCAAGGCAGGGTTGCAAGAGTTTTTGTGACCTTTCCACCAATGTTCCCGTTGGTGTTCCTTGCCACAATAAAACACCACATTGCAAGTTCCACAGTAGCCCTGCGAGGAGACTCCACAAATTGCGCATTTACCAACTTTCGAAGTATAATTGTCCTTCCGTTGATAATTAGATGCTAAGGCGGCTATCGAGGACCTGAAGGAGTCGGTATTCTTGTAGTCATATATGTCAATACAAATCGAAGCTGAGGCAACCATTTCTGTCATATCCTTTCCAACACCGTCGACTTTCCTATTCCTACTGCTGGAGGAAGTTTGCCCCATTATAAACCGTTTGTTCTTCCTCACGCGCCGTTTACTTATCCCCATCTTTCAGTTCAATGAGGAGGATGATGATGATGATGATGTGACACCACAAAAGTCGCAGTGTCGATCGTCCTCTGGTGCTTTGATTGATAAGAGTTTGGAACTGTTACAACCTCAACTACAACAAATTAAAATTGAAGCATATATATCAGCATCTGTGTGCCGTCAAACCGTAAAACACGTTTTTACAAATTCAACTTCAATGAAAGTAACTTCGCTTATCAAAAGAACATTATCAATTATTTTAATAATTTTACTTCAATTTACCCAGTATTACTGCATTGACTCACTGATGTTTACAGTTGGTAGTTGGATCCGAAACCAAAATGCGTTATCCTTTAAATCCGAGCTGAGCAGGACCAACTTGATGAAAGTATAACTTTAAACTAACTGTCGAACGAGAATCGTCCTCGAAATTTAATTCATGAGAAGGGAAAATGCACTTCTTGCTTTCGTGGTTTCCGATTTACATAAATACATATCATTGCTTTGACAGCTTTGACTTTGGTTGACTGTGTGCTTTTGAGCTGAAAAGCATTCGATACTTGAGTTCTCAGAAACCATAACACGACTCGCTCATCTCGCACTTCACACATAACCTCCTTCCTATATAAGAACATTGAGTCAACCACTGGAAAATGACAACATTATTGTTAACAGCCAATTATTGCTAAATGTTGTAAACAGGCGCCAGCCCATTATAAGCTACCTCCATTATCAATCAGTCAGTTGTTTAGCATATTTTGCTCAATGAAAATACCGAAAACTAAATGGAAGGTAACAGGAATTGGTGAAATGAGCAGGTGTTGCATTTCGCATTCAAAGAACAATGAAGCAATTGATTGAGGAGAAAAGACAGAAAAGTGCGTAATATTTCACGTATTTAAGCAGCATGAGCAATTAAAATGAAGTGAAAAATGACATTAAAAAGTAATTTGATATGATTTTATTATGCGAGTTATTCATATTTATATATCAACATTTCCTGTATGACGACTTCGTCGCTTATGTACTTGACGTTTATGGCTTTTATGACTTTACCTTGTAATTGACGCCATGAAAAGTACAAGGCTCGGATTTATGCCCGTTGAAAACTCAAGGCCACTCTCGGTAATGGTGTTTAAGCAATTGGAAATTACTTTGAGTAAATAAAAAGTTATTAAATACCAATACGGCTGTATGACACTTAACTAAATTATTTTCATTTGCAAGTATCCAAATTTAGAGAGGTATGCATGAACGAAACACAGGATAGGATGAATCAGATGAATCGATTGGGCATTCGGCACATCAATCAATGGTTTCTTTCCAATTAGCTGCATACTATTGACTATATATATGATACGGCGACGGCGTGCAATGTGTTGATTTTTATGAGCTGTTTAGGTTAAGCATCTTGATGATTTTCCGTTAATTAAAATTTCAATTCAATAATGGTTTTTATCACCCTTTGTTGAGTTTGAATATGAAGAATAAAAGTTCGTCGAGAGAGAACAATAAAATAAGATTGTCGCTGTAGGTTTAATTTTGATATTTTTATCCAATTTGTTCAAGATGTTTTTTCAGTAATTCAGTTTAAATGATGAGAAATTTTGTCCATTACATAATATATGAATAATTATAAATAACGATATATCCGATTATTTTATTACTTACATTGAATGAATTTTTATTTCTTCAAACTCATTATGAACTTAAATATTAATATTTGTATACAATAGACAATACATATATTCAATACATAGGTTTTTTCATTGATATATAATAATAAATACCATTACTTTAATTTCATTGCTCATCTGTGTTTCACCGTTCCGATCAAAAAATATTAGAGCGTATATGTATGTATATATAAATACAGTAGGCTAGAACCGAATTTTAATGTACTCAAATCAAACGGTATGCACCGGCATTTTAAACATGACAAACTATTCAAAGTAAAACCCGACATTTTGCCAACTGTTTCACAATTTCTACCAATCTTTCTTTCAACATAGTGTTGTTGACCATGCCATTTTCAAACTCTGACCCTTTATCTAAAAATAATTTGCTCAGACTATTTTCTTGCAACAAATCCTGAATAGAATGCATATCACTTCCTTTGGAATTGTTATTATTAGCATTATTACGTTGATAAAGCATAATGGGAAGGAGAACACACGCATTATAAAACCCAAATTCCAACATTTTTATGTACTGCCTTTCCAGTTTTCTATGAAACTCTTCAATATCAAAATCTGGCACTGGGTTGTCGTTATACCGAGCTAACAATTGCTCTTCGAAAGCATCACAGTAGAAGGCCAACAGCTTCTCCTCAAATTCTGATCGGAATTTAAAAGTAGTGCATGTTAACAAAAACATTGCTAGGTCAGACGCTAAAGGGCCGAAAAAGAGACTATCCAAATTGGTTATCCGACACTCTGTTGGTTCGCTCCTGTCATACTTGAAGAGCAAATTTTCACTGTGAAAATTCCCGTGGCAGACCACATAAAAGTCATCATTCTCATATTTCTCCTCCTCCAATAGCTTTACCACCTTATCAAATACAGTTGTTGGATCCACCTTTCTCCTAAGTTTAAAATCTAGTGAAGGATTTTCAGACTCAATTAGTTTACAAGTGAGCTCAAAAGCGTTTTCGTAGATGACTCCAAGCTTGGATCGTTGTTTTGGGGAGTAGATGGACGCTCCTTGAGTTAAAAATGGGTACTTTTGAAGCATTTCCAGTTTTCCTTTCCCCTTCAACCCGAGCTGCCTTCGGAGGAAGTATGATGATGCGTGCAATTTTGCCAGAGTTTCCACGGCCAGTAGACAATGACTAAAGTCCAAATTCAAAATGGAGTTTCTTTCAACACAACGGAATCCAGTGGAAGCCAAGTTTTCCAGGAACATGGACTGCTTTTGAATCAAATAGGGTCTTGGTATGAGGCTGTGTAGATTTCCACGTTGAGTGAGCAGGGTCACGGGCTGTAAATCTTTGAAAATTGTGGAATAGGCTTGGAGTTCAGTTGAGCTGGAAGAACTGGCACCTGCTTTCTTGATGAGTACAGAAACGGGAAAGTAGTCATCAGAGGAAGTTACTTTGACCTTGAAATCCATGTTAAGGATATTGTTTATAGTTGTGTGAGCATAGCCAACTGTGACATTTGTGATGGCATCCACTCTAAGCTTGGCATGTTTAAGGTTCAATGCATTTTCTGATATGGATTTGAGAACCGACTCTTCTGGAAGTTCGAAAGTATTGTTAAGGTTGGTCTGCTGGGCCGAAGTGTCTGTCAAAAATTCGGAAATAAATTAACATCCTTGTAAAATATGGTAGAATTAAATTGAAGGTCATCGGTTTTTTTATTACCTGTTTGGTACATCTTGAGGAGGAGTTTATCACAGGACAGGTATGTTTAATTTAGTTCCGTTTCTGTCAGCTTTACCTATTCAAACTAAAATCAAAGTCCAATTTAACTTTTAACTTCTAACTACAAGCAAAGCGTGTTGAGAGTGGGAATACTGGGATACTGTATGTTTTCTTCATAATGAAGATCCAATGTGCTACTGAATTAGAGAGTAAAATCCTCTTCAGTTTAGTAGTTTAAAAATATGAGTTGAATAAAGTCCAATTACTCATAAATCCCTAACAAGTTTACCCACTACCGTATAAATATATGTATGTATGTAATATACACCCTACACCACACACATACTTCAAACTGTACGAGTACTTTCATTTACATCGACATACATATAGTGATGGGAAGCAGATGCGGTACACATATATGTATAATAGTATTTAAAAAGTTGAATTATGACTACATTTTCACACTTTCTCTCATTATCATTCGCTTACTTTAACTCACGTCAAGCGTATAAGCTGAAAGGATTTTTGGAAATCCTAAACTAAAGCTGGAGATTTACTGTAATACCTATAAAAACGCAACTACTGCCTTTGTTATTATGTACTTACAGATTTTAACTAACGGATTCCTTTTGCCTTGAAAGTTTTTGATGAGCACACAGATGAAAAATATTAGTCATACGTGTTTTGAACTTTAAACTTCTTGGTTGGATTACTGTAGCTCTGCTGATAAGAATGATGGATGCTGTGCTTATATGTATTTGCATGCCAAATGCATGCAGAATAACTGTTAAAAGCTAAATCAAGGCAGAACTCTGGCCTACTGGCATAATAATAATAATATGCAAAGACGAAAACTGCTGGTGATGTTATTATCTACTACTACTGGCTGGTTGGCAGAAATAATGTTTTTGGACGAGATGCCATATCGTTTGTCTTTAAGCATACAATACACATCTATGCAAAAACAGAAATTAAATAATCATAAAAATGCAATTATTCGATGGAAAGCGTTTATGAATGCAGAATGAAGGCATAGAATTTCATGGCATGATTATCTCCATAAAAATTCACGCTCACGTCATTTGCATTTTAGACTGCAGCGTCGATTCATCAAAAACAAAATCATCTGCGTCATAATAATATGGCTCTGTCTATAAGGTAAAGCATTAAATATGTCAAATTTGATTGCATATCTTTGAACTTTTATTGTCAACAAATTATCATTCCATTAATACGGTATATTCTGGGATGCGGGTATAATAATGGTGCTGCTGCATAGTCAAGATCTTATCGAAAGGTTTATAATTCTGTATGAAAAATATCACGAGGTGCAACATAAATGACATTGTGCATGCTTGCACAATGAAACCTGGTTTCTATTCAATATTCCACATTAGTATGCACATAGTAATCTGATGCTGCTCTGACATAAATTCAGAGTCATGTTTTATGAAGCATCATTCCATGAGGTTTAATATGTTGCACAGCCAAATCAATGCAACTACTACTGGAATCTAATTCCGACGTCAGTTTCGCAGATAATACAATATTTTTTGGACCCGAGAGTACATTATCAGTCAGCGTGGAGCAGTACAGCGCCAGTATTGATCGATTTTTACAGTTTTATCGACTATTTATGGAGGTTCATAGAACAATGAATGATACGATATGACGATGATGAATGAACATTTGTAACTATTGGGGAACATTTCTCAATTATGTACATTTAAGTGAGGTTTGTCATGTAAAGTTTGACGGGGGACACAATGAAGATGAATTGCACTTACGAATTTTTTATCCCGTTCAAATAACGTATTTTGTATATTCGGAAGTATTTTTAACGAAACTGGGGAAAAGGATTACGGAAGTAAACGCTTAGACTAAAAACGCCAATATTAACAACTAAAATGGAATGTTAAAGTGAATGACCATATCTCTAGATAAGGTTAAAAATAAATAAGTCATTTTATGAGTAAAAGTTTTTAATTACCTACTTTGGCCTTTGTTCTGTTAATAATAATTACTGCGCAGTCAGCAGTAGTGTAAATTTTACTTGTACAGTATCTAGTGAATTGAGAAATTGTACAATTTATTTTGAACTTAACAGCTTTGACGTTGACACCACCTTCGAAGTGCAATTAGTAAATCCATCTTGTGCTAACGATGTACAATTAAATATTTTGAGTGTTATATAAATCTATATATACTCATTAAACACATACTTGTATGGAGTAATCGTTTAGGCATACCCATCTTACATCTTATACGGTGTATAAGCATCAGGAGTTTCCCACACAAGAATTTTGATTTGGCAGTGATAAATTTTTCACAACTATTTTTTTGCCAATTTCAAATAAAAATGGCATTATCACCGTCCACCACACAATTTCAATATAAAGGTCATTTCACTTCCTTACAAGATTACTAGTTACTACAAATAGGAAGTAAAGGAACTACAATAATGCGATTAATATCTTTTACAGAACAAAAATAAAAATGTATCAAACCAATTTGTTTCGCTTATCGAGTAGGCATCCGGCGAATAATTGATCTGCAATATAATTTAATCAGTACAACACTCATTAATGCACTTTTTTATGTAAACTTACCAAGATACCAAGAATCGTTCCCTGTGCTCCTGCTTAATCTCTGATGCATAATATTGCCTTTTGCATATAATGTTATGCACTTTTTGCTTAGTAGTAGCATTCTTACTGCTCTTATGAACTTATCAATACCAAAATATATGTGAGTGAGTCAGTAATACAAAAATGCTCTTGTGCAAGTGCCCGTGACCCGATCGAATAAAAACGTGTATTTCAACTTTGATTAAATAGCTATGGGTAAAGTGCGTAACAACTTTTTTCCTCCACTATTTTTTACTTCCTAATTCCTCCCCCGTAGTACATGGAAATCAATGAAACAACAGCTTGTTCCGTTGTGATATGATGTAAGCGATAGTGTTTTATTATATTCGAATTATCATATAAATGCAGTGCACAATGAAATGCACAAAATAATACCACTTTTTATTTTCATGCATGCTATATTTGGCTTGGCTGCACCAGTCCAGTTAATGCCAAAGAACAATATTGATAACGGTAGCATGCCAAATACCTTTGCGCGTGGACGTAAACAAGTCACTTTTTTTTGTCCATTTCATACACAGCTCAGAGATTTGGAGAGGTGGATATTGGAGGTACTGCACACTTTGTAGATTAAGAAGGAATTACTACTCTACTACTTTATGTGACTGCTCGCTTTACAAAGTATATTGAATATGAAATGACTTGATGTAGTGTCTAGGCACGTCAAAATCAAAACTGTAATTGTTACAAATGGGGTGGATGGTGGTATTAAGTGCCGTTTTTTTGACGTGAGCACCAGAAAAGGCGTCTTTATGTGTAACAAAAAATTCTTTTTTTTGTCTTAATGTTGATAACGAATTTAATAACGATAATAATAATTGTCTGTTTCTGGCCAGCTTTAAAGTTTAATAATACCCCATGCTCGATCATACAGTTGTGTCGGGTGACTGCGTTTTTTGCCCTAAACGTCCTGTCATGTCCACAATTGGTCTGCTTTGTTTGTATGCCTGCCCTGCTAAGCTCACTGAAGTGAGTGAACTAAAGGGGTTCATGAAGTATTTTTGGTATAAAAGTTGCCTCAGTCACCAGTTCAGTCATCAGTCAGCTTCAGTTCCCCATTCAATCAAGAGCAAAGTTGAATAGTGACTTTTTGAAATTAACCCGTTTTATTTGAAGTTTTAAAGTTTTTGGAAACATGGCAAAGTTTGCTCTTGCAGTGGTAAGTTACTGGAAAGTGAAAGCATACTTTGTGCCTGCGACAAATTTTCACCAAAGTGCCAAGTGTTTAACTGAATCTACTTTAATCATCTATAGGTTCTTGTAACTCTTGCTGTCGCTGTTCAAGCGGGACACCAGCAACAACATGGATGGGGTCACGGACATGGTCATCAGGAACATGGATGGGGCTGGTCTTATCCAAAATACAAGTTCAGCTATGGGGTTGTAGACCATAAGACATGGGACAAAAAATCACAGTCTGAAGTAAACCCAATTCCTTGTTATGTGCCATGATAATTAACTTAAAATTTTTTACAATTACAATAACTCATCTTGCTTTGCTATTTATAGTGGAGAGATGGAGACAATGTCGGAGGATGGTATGCTCTTGTTGAGCCTGACGGCAGCGTTCGTACCGTTCATTACACCGCTGACAAGGGAGGATTCAAGGCCAAGGTTCACAGAACACCCAACAAGCACCCCGTTGGATGGGGTTGGGGTCATGGACACTCTGGATAAATTAATTTCCCAAGTTTACATACCAATCTAGTCCTTTTCTACACTTTTTGTTTCAGCGCTTTTTAATCCCTTCTCAACCTGCTTTGACTATCTCAATAAGTCTTTGAGTGGATGTGACTTTTTACTTTTTCCTCTATTTCCTTTTACCTGCTTTCATTTCCTAATTTTCCCATCTTTTTACTTCCCTCTTTATAATTTAACTTCATAATTCCTCCAATCCTTACTACTTTTCCCGTTCCACCTTTTTTTCTTATTCTCTCATTACTACTTTTGCCTTCAAGAGCTTGGCTAATGTATTATTTCCTGGTCTTACCTTTTCCTTTCTTCTTCTTTCATTTCCCCCTTGCAGCTTTCCTTTTAATTTTTCAAAGAGTCCAAGTGTCAAGTCAATTGAGCCTTGACGGGTATTTCTAGTCATCCTTCATTTAGTTTGTAAGTCAACTGTTTCTGCTGTGCTGATCGTTACAGATTCTATCCTAGTGCGCTGGTACTCGTTTTTATTACTTGTTCTAGTCTTTCTCTATAATATCCCTCTCCTTCTCTGCATCTAATGCCTTTAGAAGACTTGTTTTTCACCTTGTTGTTTTCCGTGTTCTGTTCTCTATTATATTATCTATAAACCTTATTTTTATCAATTTCCGCTACTGCACACCGTTGCTGGTTAATGGTGCTAAGTACTACTCTGCTATAACTATAACTTTTTTTTGCAAAGAGAAGTTTGACCAATCCATGGATTTGACAAACTCAAATAAACAAAAATATCCTTAAAATCTGTTCTTTGTCTCCATTACTGACACCAACATTAATTTATTTGCTCATATATCCATTCCCATGTTCATACATCTTTATACACTAGTAGTAAACTTACATCCTTCCGGCTCTATGGATTTGGCATTGGGGTATTGATTGGCTAGAAGAGATATTGTTTTTTTACCTCATTACGTCACTCATTAAAAGAAGAATGCCAACCTGCAATGAATAATTGCACTTCCTGTGAAATCGGAAACTACAGATAATAATCTTTTTAGACTCATTGAAACAAAGCGGTTATGCCATACTCAACTATAGCATGTTCCACTTTGGCAAAAGTTGAATAGTAAAAATTAGGGGTTGATCAAATATTTTCTTCTTCTTTTCATGAGTCAGTGTGCGAAGCGTTTAGTTAACAATGGAGCTTTGAATGTCTAAAGGTAAAGTACTTGGCTTTGAACGAACGTATCATCAAAAACTAAACAATGAACAGATGAACTTTCTGGATGAGCAATGAGCACCGACTAAGAGTGAGTAAATTTATGCTCATTGCTGAAATGAAACGGTTGGTTATGATAAAATTTATATGATGCGTTTTTATAGCGCATGTGATGATGATACATAAAAAAATTATCTTGTAGATTTAATTGGGATTCCGATCCCTTTGACCTAGACGTCATGCACGCATGATTATCATCAACTATGCAGATCGATTCTTTACTCACTTTGAACACACAAATCATCGTGTTTTCATATAATATTATGTACACTTTGTGTTGGTATTATGCAAGAACGGAAATAGAAGATTTACTCAGAGGCTATAGTAAGAACTCATATATGCGATTGAACAATCTTTGGACTTTATCGCTTCTCTTTATTCTGCGATCTTGACTCATGTGTCATGACATTTATTATTATTGTAACAAGAACTGTGAAATATTTTAGTCAGACAAAAAGACACAAGAGTCCAAGAACTATTTGATAGCTGCTTTACCTTTGGGATGAGTTTCATGGATTGGGTAATTAATCGCCTCACTAAAAAATAGATAGTTTCGTTTATTATGGTCATTAAAACTAAATAGAGGTACCCGGCTATTGTTTGGGCGATTGATTTTAACAAGGATTTGGCGTGCCTTACTATTTTACTATCAATTTCCGATACGTTGACATTTTTGGCAAACTAACTAAACACAAAAGAAAACTATCTGAATTCCGCCATCAAATTTCACAATGTTGATTTCATAGCAAACAGCAAATCATAGCGATAAATTGTGAGCACTCACATGGTGCATCCTTTAATTCTTTATTACGTCTTCTCTACACCTGCACCGTGCCATGACTTGACTTATATCGTGAAACAGGAAAATTAATGCTACATTTTAATATATGCACAATGCACATGCTATATTTTAACCCAAAACTGTTTTTACACATTTTATTATGTACCTTATTTACTTAAGTTCAATTTCAAAACATGCAATGCATGTCAAACATGATATTGTGCCTCAATGTCATTAAAGGATGCTAAATAGGTCTCTTTTGACAAACATGTGTATATATTTGTGTTTATAATACAAAAGACTGCGGTCGAGGATATCAAAACCCAGTTTAATTCATGTATTGCAGAAGAGCTTTTATGAGGCAACTTGTAAATTGTTTTAAACCATGTCATTTCTTTTGACACGGGAGAAGGTTGTTATTGCGTTTGCTCAGGTTTGTATTGTCATCATCATCATCATCAATTTCCAAGCGTGTAAATGCTGTTGTCTCAACGTTTCACTACCTACTTAAAACACAAGATAAATTAATAAATTGCATTTACATTAATAAACTCTCTTACTAATTACAAATTGCCTCATGGTTGGTTGACGTCTCTTAAAACTATTGTATGCATTATAAAGACACGTGTCTTATGGCGTAGCCCCAAAAAAGTAAGGTTCACCCATACTAATAATGCGGAATATCACATAATATGGTTCCTTAAATCGCGTTCAGAAATGGACGCATTTTTTGGCATTGCATTTCCCATTGTGTTTTGTGATCAAAAGAGAGACGCTCAACTTTTTAAAAGACATAACCATATATATAATAAAGCCTAGTAAACTTTGAGATTTAAAAAATGAATGTAGCCAATGTAGGTAAACTTATTTGTGCACTTTAGCCAAAAATTGTAAGTCTTTGTTCCTATCCCTGTTT
Source organism: Orchesella cincta (assembly GCA_001718145.1). Taxonomy (NCBI): domain Eukaryota; kingdom Metazoa; phylum Arthropoda; class Collembola; order Entomobryomorpha; family Orchesellidae; genus Orchesella; species Orchesella cincta. The sequence goes on along the minus strand of LJIJ01000042.1, from coordinate 184,461 downwards.
TCGTAATAATGAGAGATGCCGTAAACAAAACTTTTTTTCAGTTTTGATACACATACACAAGAAAAAAAGATAAGCATCGGAGAGCTTCCTTCTTACCCTTTAGTTTTTTACACTCGCATCGTCTTTTAATAGGTATCAATTAAACTTGTGTATACTTAATACTAGTATTATTGTTAGAAAGAAAGATGTTATGTAAGCAAGCACATTAAATGCATAAAACCATATCATATAACAATAATGAATATTCTTTATCTGCTTTGTCTCAAGGATAATTTTTATCATGAAGAAGGGTCTAAATCTCAATACATATATGTGCCTATATATAAATATGTGTTTAAATGTGGTCATGTGCATTTGACTCACTTTTTATGACATTGCCTAAATATATCTTATTGTTCACAAATGTCTCAATTATTTTCATTTTGTTTGTGGCAACGTACAAAGAACAGCGAAATAAATGCCAATTCGTCAACTGCTTCGTACCTATTACGATGTGTTATCGTCCATCATGGATGTACGTTTGAGTACACAGCTTAATAAAACATTGCATCCTGTCCTTTGACCTCTAATACTACCGACATCAGATTCGCATTGCACTTTTGTCGATGAGCTGTCCTATACTGAGAGTTGCTATTTATGAGTTTTCATTGTTTGCTGACAATTTGTAGCATTGACGAAGGGAATATTTACGCGAGGGATTTGTGTGAAAACTGTCAGTTCCTTCCTACTTCCATGTTGAGACGGACGATGATGAGCAAGGAGTAGAAGACGTTTAGGAAACAGTGATTAAACTGAAAATTATTTGAGTGATTTCTTAAAGTGTTTTAACGAATAATTCCAATAAAATGGAACGACTTGTGGCACTTGTAAGTGATTAATGATTTATTGATTTGTAAATTTATTCGAGTTAAAACAATATTATTATTCTTTCAAAAAATTTCAGGTCCTCGTTATTTCATCTTTGGCCGGGTACAGTTTATCGTGCAATAAGGGCTATGTACAGACAGGATGGGGTCAAGTAGAACCAGTGATAGTTATTCCAAAGCCACAACTGTTTCCAAAACTTAAAAAAGCCTTCCACGAAGGCAAACTGTTAGTAGACTATCATAAAATCGTTGGTCCTAGTCTTAAACCCTTGCCATACAAGAAAGGAGTGGGATTTATTGGACTTGGAAAACATGAGGGATGGGGCCACGTAAGTTGACTTTATTACTATCGTGTGGTGTTTCCTTAATATGTTTGTGATGTTGATAATGTTACACACTTTGGCAGGTTGGTGGCCTTTACAATAATCATCTTGGTTATGGGTATGGCGGGATCGAAAAAGCAGGGTTTGTTGGAGTGAAGGGAGAAGTCGGTTGGGGCAAAAAGGGATTCGGAGTCGTTGGACCAATAGGACCAATTGGAATTGGTCATCATGGCATCGGACATCATGGCATTGGGCATGGAATCGGACTTCATGGGCATCATGGAGTAGGTATTGGGCATCATGGATATGGGCAAGGTGGTCATATCGGGCAAGGATTTGGAGTCGGTCACACACAACATCATGTTCATCAGCAACATGTGACTGTTCAACATAAGGGCATTCCACACATTCCTCATGATCCTCAGTTATTCCATGGGAAGAAATAAGAAATGGTATTGCATGGGTTTAATTTATTAAAATGAATTTACAGCCAATATATACTCAACACAACTTGACTATAGTTATAACAAATATGCATATATACAGATGTTGACAAAATATATATTTATTACGAGATTATAAATGACTGATTATGACTACTAGTTACACAGGTGTTGATGGACTAATATTTAAAGGTATTTATTTATTGTTTATTTTTAAATCCATAAGCCGTGTAAAGCAAACGTGTTTTTTGTGCTACGTGATTTTCAAAAAGCAACAGAACGCTTCGCTCATAAAGATTTTATGTTATATAAGTAAAAATGTATATATTTATTTTTAATAAACATTCAAAGAGACAAACCAAAACTTAATACATTTAACCTCATCATCACTTTCAATTAACGCATGTATCACATTGTCTAAATTAGTGGACAACTTTTGTCGTTCAGCTTGGCTTATTGACGTCGCAAAACGGTACAAGACGTTTAAAGATTTAGTCCTGCTGATAATCCATGCGTTCATGGGTCAAGGGTTACTGAAGCTGTACAACATTTCCTTTGTTTTTCAATTGTTTAAATAAGTGATTTTGCAAGCAAATTAAAATAGACAGTTCGTTTCATTTTACACTTTTGATTAGGTATTTCAATTTACATAGAAAAGACAAATAATTGAAAATTAACATGTAGTCTGTTATCTCAAACTGTTATCTTTTTAAAGATTTAATCTTTTTTCTAATAACATGCATAATTAACACGTACACATGACTTAATTCATTCCGTTGTTGCTCTTGTACTTGTACATGTTTAAGAAACAGTAATTTTATTATCGCTTAGCTATGCATAATGTTTTTGTTTAAAGTTTAACGATCAACCAAAATCAGTATTGTTGAACAGCAAGTTGATTTTTTCTTTGCCTTTTTGAGTAGCAGATACCATGAACTTGAAACTTCAAGTTTTTGATACACTTTATACTGTATGACATGGTTTGGGTAAGCCAAAACTAATTGGGTAAAGCACAAAAACAAGAAATTATCTGCTGGCTCCACATAATAATGTTGCTTTTAGCATATAGCACCTCAACTACATAATCAAGATTGTTATCACTTGATCAAAGATCATGCCGAATGTAGTGTAATACACAAGCATAATAGAGCATAATGTTTGTATGTTTGGTCTTTAAACGTAATATTAATGTTATTTCTTATGACTATATGATTTAAGTCCAATTACCACTTTTACTTTTTTCGCATAACTGGGCATGCAATGATATATGTGCGAATATTCGTCAATGCGTCCCTTCAAATTAAAAAGCTATTTTATACTTTTTACATATACTTATTGAGCGACTTGTGTTGAAGGGTTTATAGTATGGATTTGGTCATTAATCCTACTTTGTATTTTTAAATAATCAAGTACATGACCAAAAATTAAATCGGTACGACCACTCTACCACCAACTTTTGTATAAAAGACGAGGAAATCTTTGAGATCAGCATCATACCTTCCTTGACTTTACCTCAGCAAAGCCATATCCGGAAATATTGAAAGAGTTGCTTGGATTGAAAAGTTTTTATTTCAAGTATCTAGTGGGGTTCAAATTAAAAACTTTGGACTTGGAAAGACAGAAAATGGCTGGGAAGATTGTATCGGTAAGTTCAAGTTTGACAAATTCGTGTTTCAATTACCTTTACAAAGACTTACGGTTTAGTATTTTGATAACTTTGCAGGCCCTAGTTATCTTGGGAGTTGTCTGCGCAATGGCAGCACCCCAAGGAGGGCAATCCGGAGGCATTGCTGAAGGGAGTCGTGGAGGGCATGGTCATCACGGTTGGCACGACTATTACGCACATCCAAAGTATAAGTTTGGGTAAGTGTCCTGCTCTTTCCAAAACTAAAATGTTTTCCACTGGTACAGTAGTGCTAACTTTTAACTTTATCAACTCAATTCAGATACGGAGTAAAGGATTCGAAAACTTGGGATAAAAAGACTGCCGCGGAGGTAAAATTTCAAAAATAAAAACAGTTAATTCACCGTCTCTTTTTGCAATTTTTATAACTTATTATCCTTTGTTGTTTATTAATATAGTGGAGAGATGGAAAAACAGTCAAGGGCCACTATTCTCTTCAAGAGCCAGATGGTAGCTGGAGAACCGTGAACTACGTCGCTGACGAAAAGGGTTTCCGTGCTCAAGTTCACCGTACACCAAATCACCATCCCGCTGGTCATCATCATGGTTAAGTAGCTTGTCGCCTAATTTTCGACTTTACTTTTCAAAGCCAGCTATTCAAACTAGCTGACTTTCCCTTTTACTCCTTTCTCAAACTTCTGTCCTGTAACATCTTGTTGTTTCGTTGAAACGGGGTTCTTTTAAGCTCGTTTGAACAATACCATCATCTCCTTTAAACCTAACATCATATCCAAAGCAAGCAAGTATGCCTTCCTTTTACTGACCTTGCCTTCCCAATACTCCCCTCCGATCCTTAACTATAACCTACTAACTAGCTATTTTTAACCTTTAATTTATCCTCTTATTCCTTTTAACCTACCTTTTATATTTGCTTGTCTGCTGCTCAAGTACAACTTTTGTTTTTATCTAGTCAACTAGCTAAGAAAGAGTTCTTATTCTATTCTCATTTTCATCTTCTGTTTTATGCTCAACTATCCAAGTCTACTACATATTATCTCTTGAAAAGACTGCAGATTATGAAAATAAAAATCTACAAACTATAAACTATACTAGATTGAAATCCGTGATTACACCGACAGCGGTATTTATTGTGCTTTTATTGCATACATGACCAACCAATTGAATTGAATTTTTGTTAAAATATAAGCATAATGCATTTCATGGCATAACTTCATATCTGCAACCGTTCCATTGCATTTCTGATTTCTCATGCATACAGACAACACAGAATTTCAATGTACAATAGAGAACGTATCCAAATATTATCACTTATATGCAAAAGACGTTCGTGTCCTGAATTCAGGTATTTAATTCATGGAAATGAAGTGTGCACTTGTAGTCTTATATGGAATTGAAATACTATAGTGTGTGGGATCACACAGTGTCAGTTGCATATCAAAAGCCAAGGTTAACTTCAAGTTACTATAAGCATTTATATGTGTACGTGAGAATTGTGAAACTAAGAACTGAGTTGTGACTCACAACTTCTGAGTATGGTTATGGCATACATGGTGTATATTTTATGTATACTAGTGGCTTGTGGGCCATTGAATTGATCTGAAATACTGGAGAGGAGCGAAGTGGTTCATTCCAGGAGATATATCCAGAATATAGGCACTTGTTGCATGATGAGTTTTTGTGTTATGTATACATGTACCGGCATACATGTTCATGTAATACACACGGGCGGACTTAAAAATTTGTGCAAAACCTGATTACATTTTTTTATTTTTGTGTATCTGGTTTCCCATGGCCATGAAATGATTGTCATGAAGTGGGTGATATGCAGGCCGTATTTCTATTCATTAACCTATGGTACACTTCATGGAATCATTCTTAAGACGGGGGTGGCTGTAATAAGTAATAAGTCGAGTAATATTAATTAACATTTCAATATCAATTATTAATTTCTTTCAAAATGTCCGATAATAATTCCACTTCCGAACCCCATAGTCCTTACAAGACCTTTGTTCAATTGGCAGTCAAATCTTTTTTCTATACCATCCTATGGATCCCAGTGTATGGTGTGCGATGTTTCATCGTGAAATTTGTCGGAAAGTACTTGAAATCTTATGGAAAAATTCTTGATCATTGCGACTCAACTGTGGAGGAAGATTATACGGAGCTTCCACCAAAAAATTCCTTAGTCTTCACAATAGTAGTGGAAGGTGATCTGACAGCCAGTCAACTCAAACCGCTCTTTACAAGAAACGTTCTCGAAGCTAGAATATCCAGTAAAGACAAAACAAAAAGTGAAGATGAGTTGCGCTACCCCGAATTCAAACAGTATCAGATTGACTTTGCTGGTTTTCAATTCTGGAGAAATGACCCAACTTTCAACATTGACCACCACATTACTGAGCAGACCTACCGAAATAATAGCTCGTTAAGAAAAATACACCAGGAAATGATTAACAAGTTGTTTGCAAAGAAAAGGAGCCCTTGGGAAATTGTGGTTTACAGAAATTATGAAAATGCCAATAAAACACTGCTCGTTTACCGGGTTCACCACACGCATGGAGATACCATTTCCCAGCTTAAAGTGCTTGTAGAATCCCTGGGAGAAAAGGAGTTGCAGCTACCCAACGTACAATACAAAGAGAAGAATCCCCTGGAGAAATTTTTCTACTATGCTCTAATGCCTTTCTACTTTGTCTTTGTGCAAGTTCGGAACGACTATGTTGAAAGTGGAACTCAAGACAGTCCATGGAGGTTCAAATTGGAACAAGAAACTTTGCTTAATATCAGTATTTCTCAGAAGCTGTCAATGGCAGATATAAAATTAGTAGCAAAGAAGAATGGAGTGACTACATCTGCAGTCATCATGTCAGTCATTGCCGGAGCGGTAGGAAAAAGCGATGTAAGGCTCAAGCTTCGTGGAATACCTTGCCAATACGTATTGCCCAAAGCAGATCACCCTCCCAGATTGGCAAATCACAGGTATTTATGCTCATTTAAAATTTCAAATGATGTCCAAAGTAGTAAAATAGTACTTTTAATGGCGTTTGAATTCTGTTATTCCAAAAAAGCTACTCAGGGGTAATGGTTCTACCATCCCACGTCCATTCGCCATCGGAACGACTCCACAAATGCAACGACATTTTCCTCCGTCTAAAGTCCTCAGACCTTCACAAATACGATAAGGTTGTGGTGTTTCAATCAGGGACATGGTTTAACCCACTGAGACTAAAATTTCTGAGGAATACAACCTTTCCCCTTATCATCACGAATATTGCGAGTGATAGAGAAGGATTTAAAATAGGGTCATATCCAGTTTCTGAATTCACAATGACTTGTGCTCCATTATTTGGAGCGTGTGGTAAGTAATATTAATTTCAACAATAAATATTAATTGTATACACTAAATCCATTAACCATCTAATTGAATATTTTACCATTATCTTTCAGGTGTGATTATTACTGCATTCAGTTACAAAGACAGTATTGAGTTCACAATAACAGCAAAGGAAGGAATTCTAACAGAAAGTCAAAACGAAAAACTGGCGAAACTTATGGAAAAGGAATTACATTCGTTGATAAAATCTTAAAATGTTGTTTTTTCATCACAAAATATTTAATAATAACCAGTCAGGATTTAGTTGGTAATTAGTCAGGATTATAACAGAATATTAACTGTTATAAACTCGAATACGTGGAGCCCTTAAATCAATTAGGTCAATTCAATAAACTACTGAAAACAGCTTATTGTGAAGAACCAAGAAAAATTGAATTGCTCAATTTACCATATTTTTTAACATTTTGCTGTTTTAATAGTACTGCTAATTAGGGCACGAGCATTTTTGCTCATTCAATTAAATTAGTATTTTTGTGATCGTACTGTTACATCTTTTCCCATCTATGCAGCAGTCGGTTTACGGTATTATTTGATTAACTTGCGCCTTTCTCTTGGCTTGATCCATGAAGAACGGCAGTAATTTATTGGTTGAGCAGAAAAGGGCGTCCCGAAGACGCCCTAATAATTGATGGAAAATTTCATTCAATTAGCTATTTATTTCACTCATATAGTGCAGTAGGTTAAATTGCCACACACAAATTTTTTTACTCTAGACACAAGTACCCATTTAATCATACCATCACATTCATCTGAGTAGCTAAATACAAGCAAGTACAAGAAATGAAATCGGAAACTTTGTCGTGTATCCAATCGCAAAATCCAATTAAGGAATGTCCTTACCTTGTCACATACTTACGCTTGTATTTCTTCCTGTTGCCATTTCATATTGAGAAAAGTAACAAGTCGGGTGAGTATTGCATTTCCAAACGATCTACTGGACAAAAGGTACTCTTTAAAGTTTAATCTGGTATTTGCACCTTGAAAATTACAAATAATACTTTTGCTTTATTAATAATTGATAATTTGTGAACAGATTTTTCAATTATGTGTTCATATTCTCATCCTGCTCTACGATCTTGTTTGGATTTCATCTGCTATAAGACAGTACTTGCATGTAAGGCATGACATTAGCTCCTCCTTTTACGTTGTCAGCAAGTCCGCAACTGCAATTGCAATACCGATGCTTCAATGGATTGTATGGACAAAACAGGAAATGCTAGAAAAGCTTATCCAACTGACCACAATACAGAGTAATTCAGCCCAGAGGGCAAAAGTTTTGGTAAACCATCTATCAATTGTAATTTTATATAGCCATTTAAGGCTGCGTAGATAGACATTATAGATCCATTTTATACCTAAAGACCGTAGCAATATCGTTTGGAGTGTGTTTCGCATCGGGCTTACATGGAATTCTGACAGGAAATACTTTCAACGATGGCATGCTTGCCTACCACTTTCTTAGATGGGCATTGTCGCCCATCTGTTCGTTATTCAGTTTTCATCCTATCCAATTTTTAGCTGCTATAATACCACAGGAAATTTTGAAAATCCTTGGATTTGCAATCTTTAGCTTCTCATATGCCATATTTAATACAATGCTAACATCAATGGTGGTACTGGCTCTGATGTTCAAAAGTGCAGTAGAGGAAGATTTTCTTCCCAATGTTGAAAAAGCGAATGGGAATATATCAATGGTTTTGTCTTTATTTAATTTATTACATAGATTTACCAACTACAAATTTTTCAAGCAGCATAATACATTCTCACTATTAAATTCCAATTTTAGGTTTTGGAGCAGTACAACAAGATAAAGGAACTCACTTTTACAGCAAAAATGGTATGCGGGCATTTCGTCCTGTGTTTTTACATAGCTGCACTGACCTTTTTCGCCGAGTTGCCACAAATTTTGCTTATCGATTCTGGAACGTCAGTAAGACTTATTATGGGATTCTACATGGTGGTAGTATGCTGGGGACTTGGCAGCGCTTCACGTGCAAATGCAATGGTATGGAGGAACTACTTGGAGATCTTTGATAAGCCTTTATTTAAATTCATGACTATTTGTAGGCTGAGGATTGTCTTCGTAAATTTACAATGCATCATCACTGTGGCAAGGAGGGCAATACAATCGAGAGGCTGCAATTAATTGCATTAACCCAAGATATGGAAGCAGAACCTATTGGAATATCTTGCTACTTTTTTACAATAACGAAAGGGTTCTTGAGCTCGGTATAATACTGCATGTTCATGTTGTAGTAACGACAGAGAAATCACAAAGATTGCTAATTATTTAAAACTAACATTTAGACATGCGGCCTCGTAATCACCTACAGCCTCTTGATATTTCAAACATCTGAGAGAGTCTTTTGGGAACATTGAAATACAGATGGCAACTATAATCTTTTGGTTCAGTTACAGATGCCTATACTTAATATAAATTACTTATGTGACATCTCCCTGTACTAGTACATTTATTTTTATAATATTACATGTATGTATAACATACCAACTTCCTTTTTACTAAAATAGTCATTAACATTATCCTGGATCTAATTACCCCAAACACTGTTTCTGCTGATTAATTACGTGAAAATCATCAATAAAAAGTCAAGGGTTTCTAAAACTATTGTACAACTACATGTTGTAGCGAATGTAATATTCGTTAGTGCATCCATTCCATAAACAATCCACCCAGAAAGTAAACTACGTTTAGTAAACATAAATAATAAAACCATTTTGTCACTGGAATGAGTTCCATTATGTCTCCAGACATTAAAAGCATACACATGGAAATGGAAAATTTTTTCTACTATAGAAGGAATAACTGAATTGAATGCCTGAGTGGCACGAGACGAGCAGAAATTTGTTTGGCAGTGCTATTAGTACTTAATTTCAAAGGTTTAGTTAGGGTTTCAGCAATGAGTAAGGAATGCGAAAATCACAAATTTCTGCACCAAGTCGTTTGGTCATCAAGAATTAAATTTGACGATACGGATTTGAATGAAACAATGGAACGGAAAGAGTGTCCATACTTGGTAACGATACTTAATTTTCACGCCTTCTGGTTCCTGATTCCATTTCGAATTCAGATCGATGAGAATTCGAACAAGTACATAATGACGACATCAAGGATTAGAAAGGTAGAGTGCAATTTCATATGATTCAGTAACGTATAGTATAGTTATTTTATGATGATACGTACTACAATTTGTCAAAACTAACAGATCTTGTGTGCGATATCTAACGTGGGATTTCTTATTTTCGGAGCCCTTTGGATGTACCGTACCTTTAGTTCGTTTCTTACAAATCGAAGTGATGTGAGTACAGCGTTCTATGCATCAAGTCAGATAAATACTTATGCTGCAGGTATATTCTTTCTAAAAATGGTTTGGCAACATCAGACTAAAATTTTGGAGTTTGTACAGTCCACTAGCGTTGTGTGCACAGCAAGTCACTTAGGAAGGAGGGCAAAGTTATTGGTGAGATTGTGATTACACCATTATAATGTTATTTATGTGGGGTTTCCGCAATTTTTAATAATTTGTTTTCAAATGTTTTTATACGCAGTCAGTGTTTCAATGCATGGGGCTTGGATTAGTGGTATTCATTCACAGATATCTTTGGAGAAGTGACATGGATTTCGTTTTTATGACATTTCATATGCTAATTTCTCCTCTTACGTCAAACTGGGCCTGGTGGAGTGTCATTCCCAAACCAATTCTTGATTTTGTGTCAGTTGTACTATTTTCTTATTTTACTGCTTTATTTAACCTTTTCCTACTGACGACTCTGAGTCTGGTTGATACGATGACCCTTGTTGCTGAAAAAGAATTCAAAGTGAGCGTTGAAAACTCTTACGGATCAATTTCAGGGGTAAAAAGACTGATTATCTATATATCTCAATAATTTTGTTGCAAGTTCCATGCTGACGAATATCCAGTTTAGGTTTTGGAACACTACAAAAAAATTAAAGGAGCATCGGAAGCATTGAAGGCGTTATTTGGAAATATTGTTCTTACGTATTACATCGGTGTACTGTCATTTTATGCCGAGTCTCCTCAGATTTTTCTGAATGCATCATTAGAGGGATCAACACGGGTTATTTTAACTTTTTACTTAACATTGATCTCGGTTACAATGTACAAGGCTGCTCGCCTCAACACAATGGTAACCACTTCTCAATTCACTCATACCAGCCAATTCAATGATATCATGCTTAATGAGATACGTTTTCAACAATGGTAGATAGAACAATGCCTTCGAAAGTTCATTTCAACTCACCATTGGCAAACCGAATGGACAAGCACTGAGCGTTTGCAATTAATAGCTATAAGCCAAGAGTTGGATGCAGAACCAATTGGGATCTCATGTTCCTTCTTTTCCATTACCAACAAGTTTCTTGCATCTGTAAGTTGCCGTTTTCATTTCCATACATATAAAAAATTTAAATAACATCATGACCAGTCAGTTATAATTATTATTACAACTTTGTATTTCAGAGCATTGGACTTGCAATCACATATAGCCTCATTGTGTTTCAAGTGTCAGGGAATGAAAAACTTTTCAGGGATAACTAATTTCTTACGACGAGGAAAATTCATGTTGATTGGTTATCAATACACCACGAATTATTGCATGGTACATGTTCATAATAATGGATTTTCAATTTATTAACAAATATAATGTTAGTCATTTTAAATGTGTCTTTGAATGTACACGTTTCTTGAGTAAAAAGTTGTAGTCCCTTTCAGGAGTCATTAAAATATCTGGAAGTATTGCAACATCCCCAATTTTGTCACTCGTACAGACTTCAAAATTTCGAAGAATGTGAGCAGCCATTGTCTTGCTCTCCAACATTGCAAACTTCATTCCTACAATCAAACCGTGTGATAAATCAAACCCATTAAAACTTCAACACGTACATCATTTATTATGAAACCTTACCAATACAGTTTCTTGGTCCAACTGAAAATGGCATGTAAGCGTATGGGTGCCGCTTCCGACAGTTTTCTGGAAGGAATCTATCTGGTTGAAATTCCGTAGGGTTCGGAAAGTATTCCGGGTTGTTGTGTAAAGTAAAATTAAGCACTCCCACTGTAGTTCCAGCAGGAAGCTCTGTTTTTTCGTCTGAACAATAATTCTTTAAAGTTTGAAAAAAACTTGTACACAGACATACATAAAAGCGAACTCTTACCTAATTTCAAAGGAATGTCTAATTTTCGCATCATGGAGAATGCAAGTGGAAAAATTCGTAATGTTTCCAATATGCATCGCTCCAAATGCTTCATGTCGGATAGTGCGTCGCATGATAGTATCCCATTTTGGCATTTCATTGGATCGTTAAAAATCGAGTCAATTTCTTGTCGACAAATTAGCTGCAAATATTGGGAGATCAATGATAACAAACAAACCGAGGAGAAACAAAACAAAAAGTACTTATCATGATACTTTATTTACCTGGTGCTCTTGGTTTAAGGCAAGCAGGAACATTAAAAAGTGAACCGCTCCACTTGTTGTTTCAAATCCCTAATGTGAAATTTGACATTTCCAGTAAGAAAAGTTGATAAATGTATATTTCGAAATGTGGAATATAGTAATTATGTAATAATGCTCCTCCAAACTCACCGCATTAATCATTGTGTTTACTTCATCCAAGATTTCTTGGTCACAAAATCCTGATCTGTACATGAGTTCAATCATGTTACCACACGGCTCTTCTTCTTCAACCTCCCCTTTTTGAACTGCAAATATTTATTACAATCTCGATAGATTTTTAATGTATACTTTCAAATAGTTTTACATTCGCTTTCTTACTTGTCATGGTCAGCTTGGGAGAGTTTTTGTGCTCTGCTTTATGTTTCTCAATCATCTACAGGTGTAGAAAGATTATCAAATCAAGGGATACACACATTTAAAACTCTGTGCCTTGAAGAAGCTCACCTGTGTGATTATTCCGTTTAGGCTGTCTAAAGCTGCATAAAATTTTCGAGAAAGGGGATGAAGTCGCCAGATAGGCTTAACGTATAACCATGGAGCACGGGTCCGATATGATGTAATATTTTTTACACTGGAGGAGGGACAAAAACCATGTTATCAATACAGTTGAGTGAAGACCAAAACATTATAAAACCTTAATTCATACACTTTAGAAACATCATACAGCTTCATTGCTTCGTCACCAGACTCGGTATCTATACCTAAAACGATCTCTGAAAATATGCCATAAATTAAAAAAAAAACATCTTAAGGGATTTTACTATAGAATATAGTTAATTTTTTAAGTTAGTAAGCCACTGGGTTGTAAAGTACGGCTTACCAGCAATTATTTCAATACCGCAGTAGTGAATTAACCGATTTATTGGACGGTACTGGTTATCATTTTCTGGAAATTGAGCTTCCAGTTTGGACACCAAAGTTAGAGAACATTTGTTAAAAAGTTTGCAGTATGTCCGAAGAGCCTTATAAGTAAATCCCCGGGAAAGAATTTTTCTGTGCGTTTGCCAATGTTCACCTAAAAAGGAATTCCGAAACATGAATTACTGAAACGAAAGAATGTCATTTAGACAGGTTTTAGAAACACTATATACGCTATTATTACTGTCCTACCGGATGAAGTCACAAGACCTTGACGAAGAACTTCTCCAAGGACCTTCTCGTATACCACAGGAGCTTTTGAAATGTGTCCCAGTTCTGCAGTTGCCAGTACTGCCTAAAATGAATTAATATGAACATGAATGAGCATAATATGCCTATTATTGCACAGAGGGTAACAGTTTTATGTTTATTGTTTGGGTTTACTTGAGCTAATGGAGCACTGGATACAAGAACAAATCGCTCGTTGAGAACTTTAAATGTGTATATCGGCCCATAATCGTCAGCAAACTTTTGCATGGTCTTTAAAGCATCTGAAACAAAATTGAACCACAGTTTAAAACAGTTACAAACAACGTATAAGACAGTACATATGGCTTACTTTTATAATCACGTAATTGATATAGTGGCCCGAAGAATGGTATCCCTCGAGGACCGGGTAACGAATCAATATACTTTGAGCTTTCGGTGGAACCATTTCCATTTTTAAATTGCAGCAGCTTTCGAATCACACATTGTAAGAAAACTGCAATTATAAAAGCACTCGTAAAAATTCCAAGATTGCTGAACATGAATGCTGGATTTTCATTGTTGTCAGAAGTTTTTAACACGTCCATGATGAAAACTGAAACTTGAGTCTGCGAGAACTGTACCAAGTAGCCAACTCAACATATATATTGACAATTCAAACATCACTCGCTCGCATTATTATAGGAAATGCCGTGTATTCGAACTATCTTTAATCAAATTGGCTTTGAATTCATCGCGAATTGGAAAAGGTCTGAAACATTTAAGCTAAAATTTCCATGAACATTAAATATATTCTCTATAATGTACACGTTAAAGTTCTCGCTGTCTGTGCGCGATCAGCGTGTACTTTCATACGAATCTGTAGAGCACGTATACGTCATTTTACAGCAGACAGGAATTTTACTTAAAATGGGATTAAGCATGGGAAAAGTATCTATCCACGCCAGCAAAAATTCCCAGTCAGATAATTTTCATATCGTTTAGCTTCCTAACTGAATTGTTTAGTTTGTTGTATTTTGTGAACGCGCATACAGTTTTCAATACTGTCTATGACCTCAGTCATTTCCAACGTGTAAATAGAAGTGTTGGTTACAGGCGCAAGGCGCAAGGGCATAGGTTAAAATGATCAATTGTAAATACAATTACGTACGTATCAGAAAGCAATTGTTGGTTTATGCAAGAACTAAATAAGAATTTGGCAGTGCGTTGTGGTGCGTGTTAGATTGGAATACTTGATGTACTAAATCAGCATCAATGCCCATACTATTACCATAATTTTAACAATCTTCTACTATAATATTCTCCAATAAACAGTTGAGAACACGCAATATCATTCGAAAAACCCAACACTCGTCTACTCATCTATAGTATTAGTATTGCAATTCCGAATCATTTACCTACAAAGACTGCAAGGTTTGATTTCCGAATGGAATGAATCACACATTGTTAAAGCATATTGTCTAGAAATGGTATAGGTTGATTATAATTTTTCGCATATTAATATAATTGCGTTTTTGGAGCCTGAAAATTCGAAACACTAAATACAGTTTAATTTACTGTTGAATATAATGCATAAAATAAAATGCATGTATGAAGCAGTATTATGAAATCATCGACCAACTGCTGTATTCTCAATTTCTGCATACAAAACAAATTAAAACTACTTTATATATAACTTGATAGAAGTTTATTTTCTTTCTGCCTTTTTATGTAAATTTCAAAAATAATGTCCTTCTCCGATGTTTTTGCAACATGACTTTTGCTTTCAGTACAATGCTATACAAACTAACCTACTCCAGACTGTTTTCGAGTCACGAGGTCGGCGTTGCATACATATTATACATACGTATTATTACATACAATATTTAACATTTAAAAACATCTCGCGATGGTTTTATGTAATTTTAGCATTCGGTTACAGTAAATGAGAAAATCATTAAATGTTGAACCTAACCTAATCTAATGGCTCAGTATTCTCAGAAAAATACACGATTTTGCCATTTTCATAGGAGAAATATCTACTAAAACATGTCAACCAAATTAAGACTAGCCCAAAATTGCTAACTTATGTTGGTAAATTAATCAGGTTGTATAAAGTAGAGGAAATACTATTAACCTCCAATTGCTCATCAAACAGATTTTCGTTTGTTCTTGTCCTCGCGTCTCAGCTTTACGAATCTAAAACAAACATATTATGATTTTGCTGCTACGAACAAGAAGTACCGTAGGCAAATGCCATAGTAGTTCCCAATGGCATAATTTGTGGCTAGACAACTTTTGTAATGACTCGCGTTAACCTCAAGCAAATCTCTTGTAGAATTCTTGGCTCCAGGAAAAGATTCGAATGTAATGCTTGCGAAAGTTTTGGTTTTCATATCATTTATAAATGTACCAGTCCAAACAGGATAAATTGCAGTATTACAAGTTGTTTGTTTTATTTCCTCAAATTGCCAAAAGCTGGTCAGTATTAGGCTAATACTATTACCTTCACAGGAACAACGACAAAGCATATTTGCAATATGGAATGAAACAGCTAAGTAGTCTTCTTCTCATTTGGACATCCATTCCAGCAGCTTGTGTGCCATTAATTCATCATGATTTTGAAAAACTCTCTTTTTAAATTTGCGTTTACGCATTTAATAATTTGTACAGCTTTGACAGACAAAGTGGTCGTTATTGCGTCAGATTTTACAAGCAGTTTGTGTACCGCGGAGCTTGAAGTAATAATTATGTGTAAAAGTTAACAAATTAAGTAGGCATACATTATCAGCCTTTTGTAAAAAGCAATGTTGTATTTACACTGATCATTCTTTATTTTACTGCAGAGTAAATTTCTTCAAAAGGATGGACGGTGTAGGTATGGTGGCCTACTTCCGGTAAAAGGCTCATGTACATCGTACATACCGTGCATTAGCTTTGGTGGCGACCTGATGAAGCCTCTGAAACAAGCCGAATGTTCTAAAACTGAAGTTATGGCATTTGACGTGGAATATTTGCGATGCAGACCTGTTCAGCAATTACTGAAAACATGTCCTCAAAGGGAGTGCTACCCCGAAGGTCTTTAATGTATTCATTTTTTATTTGATTCAAATTGTATTTATGTTTTTAATGCAACATATTCTTCCCATTTTTTAGAGTCAAAACTGTTGGACAGGGATTTATTACCTGATGAAACAACTTTGAATGCTACGGACTACGAGGACGAACCAATAGTAACGATCAGGCCATTCTTGGACACCGTCAGTATAAGTACAACTGACGCTAATAATAACATTACTTCCACATTACATTCAATTTCTTCGTCAACTGCATCATCCATATCAACAATGTCTGGAATTTTTCAGAGCGCAGAACACTTTAATTGCGTCCCTTTGTTAAATGCAATTGCAATCTCTGTCTTTGCAAGCTTAACTATAAATTAGATGGCTGGTTTCACAAAAGATGTTTATGCTTTGTAGCCGTGTCGGCTCTCGACTTTAAACAATTGACAGGAAGTGTTGTGTTGTGCTGTTGTTGGCAGTAGTTAAGTGTAGTTAATGCAAGTAATATGAGTTTGAGGTAATAAAGCTGTTTTGCTGATCTCTTGAAAATCTCTCGCCCTAGAATTATCACACATCCATATCACATCACATCTGATAACTTTATTTCGTATTCTGTAATACATTGGTTCACACCTAGCTTATTAAAACTCAGTTTGCCAACTATTGCGCTGCTGCAAAAGTGAGAACATAATATTAAAGGGATGACATAATAAAAATGTGTTATTAAACTATTTCGGAGCTGAAAGTACTCCTATTAGAAGACTTTTGCGAATAATTTTGACAGGATGTTCCGTGCCAGTTGTGCGCAGTGCAGCATCTTAAATTGAAACTTTGCAGTTTTTTTTTGCAAATTAAGTAATAACAAGTTACCCTATATGCAACAAAACTGCATGCATACTTTTATACGTATTCTTTGCTCTGATTCACAAGGTTGACTCCGAAAATACAAGTCTTTGCAAACATACGGTTTCGGCTGATTCTGAGAAGATGAAAGGGTTCTACATGTATTCCTGTATACTTATGATATTATCCTTAATATTTAAGTGGACAATGTTAATTAGGTGTTTTAATCATTCCCTATAATTCTTGCCCATTATCACAGTCAATAAATAAAATCGATTTCCATTAAGCAATGCGTACCTCTCAACAGTTTCAACAGTTTCAACAGTTTCAACAGAGCCCAGTGCGAATTACATTTTTGGAATGACGCATTGATGTACTCTGTAACTCATTCAATTACATACATTTGTACTTGCACCAAAAGAAACTAGTCTGTAATTTGTAAAACAGTAGTCTAATGTTTTCTTGTAATTGTGGTAATAACAATGAATCTTCACTGAGTGGTCATTTTACCCCCAACTTTATAATCATTATGACCCTATCACCAACAAGGATCTACAAAAACATTTCCAAATTTCTTGCTCAAGTGTAAGAAAGTATCATTTTAACGTGCATTTTGAACACATTCATTTTCAAAGTGGCTGGTCTGAGTCTGTCTGCTGCTGGGGAAATCGAAAAGGGTTTGGACCAAACGCAAGTAGTCCCTTTTTACTGAGCACCCAACTAATAGTGTGTTCATCAAAAAAAAATCTTTCTAATTTTTTTTATTGCCAATAATATGATCAAAGTTTAAACTTTTTTCAGTGTGCGTGGACATTATATGTTGCTATAATTTTTGCAAGAGCAAAAACTCTGTTTCAGCCAGCCAGTACATAATAATAATATGTACATATATGCCAAGAAATCATTGCATCAAAATGCTTTACTTTTGTACTTTGGTAGTATATCGAAGATGAAAACGAAAGTCTTTTATTATTATTATTATTACTATCATTATACTTTAGCCCACAAATGAATAGCGTTAGATAACATTCCTTCTCAACTCCAAAGATGAAAAACTTTATGTTTGTGCTGCTCATTTAAAGAAAAATGGATTATTAAAGGAGCAAAACCCCATAATTATAAAATATATTAAATTGTGTTTGTGTACACATGTGGTGTGGTGGTTCGTAGGCATTACATTGTTGCATTTAAAGGAAAGTCATTTCACACAGTGATAAGCATTTTGGCTCTGTTGCAGAAAGAAAAAAATAAACTGTACACAAAGCACATGTTCTTATAATGAAGTACCAAAAGAAAAATTAAAAAACGATCCTTTTCCCCATTTTTTCATACTTTTCTTGTTCATTTCTATTTTGGCTATGTATTTTTTCATAACGCTAAGTATATTGGGTACACAAATGTACACACACATAACATTATTATTAAAGCTTACATAAACTCTAGTTATTATTTATGATATATATGGACACACAAAAGTTAATTCCTAGTAAGCATCACCTCACGATGCAAGTCGCATCATGCGACACATATTCGCCTATGATGACAAAAATACATCAAACCAACCAAGAGGCAAACATGTTACAGTATGTTTAAAATAAGGCAAGTCTATTTAGATCGGAAAGGACGGATTGTGATTAAAAATATAATAATAATACACCTAAAGTCAAGTCTTGTAAAAGCATATTATTATTATTCTCATCATATCATAGTATTTCTCAAGTAACGAGGAGGAGAGAGAACAGTTAAAACAGGATATGAATCTTGCATGCATACAGTCATTCATACGAATATAAAGCTATCCGTAAATAATAATTCATACATTCTTCACATTCTTACAAGCCTCAGTACGTACGTACAAACAATCAAACAAACAAAATACTATATCATACATTCGTGAACAAAGAACTGACCAGATTTTCCAAGCTGTGAAGTATCATCATTGGTTTCAAAATAATAAAATAATTATTTGTAATATGAGCTAAAAAGTTAAACTATGACTGTTGTCAGCGATGATGACTCTGATGTGGACTCTGATGATGACGATGGTGCGGCGTTTGTTGAAGGTGAGGACGGCGACGAAGATGAGGATGATGGCGCAATTGAAGATGTGCTAATTGTGGAAGATGATGATGGTGCTACAGTAGTGGTAGTGGTGGTAGTAGTGGTAGATGCAGCAGTAGTAGTGGGAGTGTCGTTGTTGGAATAACAGTTGGACCAGTAACTTCACCAGAAAAGTTCAACCTTCTCTTCTTTAAAATCATGCTCCTATCATCTTGACCATGATCTGAGGGGTTGGTGGTGGATGCAACAGTTGGGAGTACGGAGATGGATGCTCCAATCTTTTGGGATTTGGGTTTAATGACTGCTTGCTGCTCCTGTTGTTGTTTCTTTTCAGGGATGGAAGGAGTGGTTTCAAGGGACTTTTTGCTTAGTTTTGGTGGCTCAATCATGACCAATGGTGTCCACGAGGTGGAGCCCAGGGAGGAAGCCATAAGAATGGCATTGGAAGATGCACTTGTTTCCAAATCTTTAGTATCTGCTTCTACGGTATCTGACTTTTTGATGATGACATCAGCACGTGCACGCTTTGCTTTCTTGAGTCGTCTTCCGAGTGGTCCTACAAGTGGACCTGGTGCATTTCCATTGTTAGAATCTTGGTTACTTATATCCATGTCCATGGTGTAGGAGCCCATGCTGACGGGTTCAGAGCTGGTTGAGTGAGTGTATTGGAAATTTGGGTCAGGTTGAAATGGCATAGAATCGGCTGTAAATGGAATCTGTGGTAAATTGGGGAAGTTTTGGGATTGGAAATTTTGGGATTGTAAGTTTTGGGATTGTAAATTTTGGGATTGTAGGTTTTGGGATTGTTGTTGTTGTTGGGAATGTTGTTCAAGCTGTTGGGGGGATGAAAGGGGCTGTTCTTGGATTTGACTAAAGAACGGGGTCTGTTGGCTATTAAGGGACTGGGGATTTTGTTGGTTATGTTGTTGTGGTTGTTGGGAATAGTGGGAAGGGGCATTATTTTGAAATGATTGGAGGGGTGAATTGAAACTTTGTTGCTGGAAAAGATTGTACTCTTGGGGGAACTGGGGGGAAGATTGTTGGGAATAGTGATTGGATTGTTGTTGTTGTTGGGGCTGTTGATAGAAATTGTTTTGATAGCGGTTATTGGGTTGAGCAAATGGTCCTTGGTAGCCATTAAGGGAGTAACCTTGATAGTGTGGGCGTTGGGGTTGTTGATGTTGGATGTAAGGAATCTGGTTTTGAGCACTGGCAACTGGACCCTGGAGACTAGCTTGAAGTTTGGTAAGGGACTGACCGTTTGGTGGGAGGGGATTAATAAAATGGTTTGATGCAGCGGAGTGGGGACCGTTTGATGATGATGATGATGGGAAAATGGTTGACCAATGTTGGCCGTTATTATTGTGGCGGGAGTGTTGTTGGGGATGTGCTTGGGGGTTCGGGGCTAGAACCATTCGAACTGGGCCAGAGGGGAGGGCCTGTTGGGGACCGTTAAATTGTATTGAATTGGGGTAGGGCGAAGAATGGTACGACCATTATGTTGGGGAATGTAAGGAATGCGAATGGGACCTTGGGGCTGAAGCTGTTGGAGTTGTGATCCTTGTGCGAGAAGTTGGGTACTAAATTGATGCTTGGACTCTAGGCCTGATACTGGGCTGTCTAACTGACCATAGCCGGAATACTAGGAAAGTACAAGTTGTATGCGGATGTAAAATCGATAATGCCAAATTGACGTTACTCCATCAATAAGTTTTTCTTACCTGGTTGTTCTGATTGTGACCATGGCCCTTGAGAAGGTTGTTTCCGTGCACGTAAGCCTGGTCTTGACCCTTATGAACACTTGGGACATATGAATATTTACCATGGGTGCCACCATGGGCGGCGCCTAGTCCTAGACCTAGTCCTCCTGTTAAAACTTGGGCAAGAGTACTCTTGGTGTTTACTCCTTGTCTATATCCAACTTTGAATCCTACACCGTAGTCCTGAGTACCAACAGCAGCACGAAGACCCGTAACGCCGCCAACAGTGTGCGGTGCACCACTAGGCTTCCCTCCAAAGTGAACTGAGGGTCGAATGCCAAACAATGCTGATAAAGGCTTAAAGGGGGATAAAAGCAATGGCTTCTTAAGAAGAGGAGCCTTGTGTTGGACACCATGTCCGTGTCCAACATATCCATGGTGTTGACCACCTTGTCCAACATGCCCATGGTGTTGAGCACCTTGTCCAACATGGCCGTGGTGTTGACCACCTTGTCCATGTGCAAGATGAGCAGCTCTTCCTCCAAGATACAGATTTAAGCCAAGAATCTGTGCGCAATCATGCGAAAGTGATATATGTTTAAAGAAGCTGTGATATAAAAATGCTTACTTTAAAAACCTTAAATTTCTGCTATCATTATTGATCTTACTCGCAAATGTTTAACAGCTCCATGCCCTACATGTGCAGCCAAAGGTCCTTCTCGTCCACCTCCAATCCCAGAACCATATCCAGAGCCAGCAGCTTGAAGTCCACCCTGTTGTTGTCCCTGATGCCATCCTCCATTATTTGCTCCACTTAGTAATTGTACTCCAACACCCTTCTTTTCTGCACCATAATTAATCTTCTGATTGTAGCCACGCTCAGTCGGACTGTAACCGAGTCTAAAACCAAGGGCAGCCTTGACAAACTGTGGCAACCCTGGACTTGCCGAGACTAGCACTGCACCCTGTACGAATATCAATAAATAGAACGAAAATCATATTACCAATCCTACTTTCATGGTCACTTTCACTTTTTACACACACAAAGTGCCAAATCTATAGTATAGATATGGTGTTCCAACTTACAACGACCAATGTCAGACTTATTGCCTTCATGATTAGGTATGTATGAAGGTAGCTAAAGTCCTCAAATGGGACTTTAGAACACGAAAGAAGACAAAAAACGAAAACTCACAACACCTCCACTCTCACAATCACACACTACTTTGCACACTATTATATAAGGTTTCTTTGCTCCCAAAGATTATTTCCAATTTCCGGTAAATTTACAAGTTAACCAAGAACACATTTGTACGCAAGTTATCTCAGATCACCCTTTTTATTATTTTTACTATTTCCTCAAACAAAAACTTTTTTTTAAAAACCGGATCAAATCACTTTTTGTCTTCCTTCGACCTTCCTCTCTGATCGGTTACATTAGTTAAACTAGTGCAGGTCTTGAGGCAAAATAGCCGTTTTATACTCGGCAAGCCACTCTGATTCACCTGTACATTTTGGAGTAGGTAAATTTACCATATTATTATATGCAAGGGCCTTGGACTGTTTTAAAGTTTTAAATGTGTTGCATTCCCCATAAGTAACAACACGGTCTCAAACTGCATGCGATGCAAACGCATCATGTTTAAAAGGGCTAACATGTTATATGTAAATGGTAGTGGGCCAAGTTGTAAATGTTTTAACATTATTGTACAATTACTGATATCATTGTACATAATAGTAGTACCTAAGATAGTCGTCTACACATTTTATGCTACCAAAAAATCGACACATTGCTCATATATGCATGTATGAGTGAAACGGAATGGGGAAAAGTTTTTTTCTCTTATTCACACATGCAAACTTCAGCTAGGCTTTACATTTATTATTATGCATCCAATTTGTAGTAGTATTTTTCAAAAGTGGTTAATTTTTTTTTGAATTATTATACAACCTTACGCATGTTCTATCTGTGTATAAACGTTATTCATTAAGTATCAGAATCAGATTAGGTTCACTTTAAGATAAGATTACATTTATGGTGCTACACTCTGTGAAATATCCGTATTGAAGTTGAGTTGAGAGACTGGGGATTCAATTGATAGAAATAGCACTGTTTTGTTTTTTTGAAAGATTAGCATTTATTCCCCATTAGAAAGATATAAATATAGTTGGTCAATCAAAGATTGGATTTTTGAAAGGAAAAAAAAAGAAATGAAATAACATGGTTAAAAGCCTAACGCGTGAATGTGTTAGTGTAATTTGACACCCTCGTGAGCCGGAGCGTGAGTTTCCTTCCTTAACAAGTAGGTACAAATGCATGCTCATAATATATCTTGTTAATTAGATTGTAATTGTGATTATTATTGGCTATTTCCGAGCTTGTAATCTTGAATCAATGGTACATGGCTAGACGGATGAACGGATACTGACTACAACAATTTTTTTGGGGAGTTATGCGTCAATACCTTGCTACTTTAAATGCAGTATTAAGAATATGATGGAATTCATCGTAACAATTACAACTTTTTTAAATAATGAAGTCAATAACTCATGCACATAATTAAACCACGCATTTCTGTATCATTCTGTTGCACTCAAAGGTTAACGGCAGAGAGGGGAAAGGAAAATTGATTATGAAAATTGATTTGAATGGTTAAGTTTTACAACTTGTCCGTACACGCCTTCCGCGATACGTTTTGAAAAGTATGAATAATAAGCTTAGGTTTTAGATTTTAATTTGATTGTGAAATTTATCAATTATTATTACACATTACATGAGATTTGGATAAAACATGGCTTGTTAGATATGCGTGTCATGATCATTTGTAGGAGGTGTATTTGATTTTTATTATAGAGTGGCATTTTTGTATGGAATAATCTATGCCATTTACACTTGATTTGACACGCCACGTAACTACTTTTATCACTGCTTGTTTACATTTGATTTAATTAATTTAGTTCCTACAAATCAGTGATTATTTAGTGTGTTGGAATAGTTGGATGTAGACTCTGCCAAAATTTCAACACAACAAATTTTGGAAAATTAAGATGACAAGACAAGGTGTTATTGACATTGCATAAAATTCAAAAGTATTTTAAATGCGATACTTACTAAAAAAATATTTCAATGGGTAGGAAAAAGTTCAAGATCGATTATAATTACTACCTTTCACAGAAGTATTATTAGATTAAGATTAGTGCCGTGTTTACATACATTTTTACTTATTGAAGCGAATCGAAATTTTAGACGCATTTTCTATAAGAGTTCAAGAGCGTTGTCTTTTATGTTTTGTGGTCAACCAAAAAATTGCTTTATGAGAAAGTATTTACTAGTAAATGTTTATGAATCATAAGCTCTAGCTTAAAGTTAGGAAACCAAAAGTTTTGACAATGAAAACAACTTGTATGATCAGTGCGTGTGTGGCTAAGCTCATATGCACGACCGACCAAGCAAAGTGCCTGATAAATCTTCATGGTTCGCAAAACGACTGTTGAACACAGTGACAAATCTAAGACGGAAAAGGTATCAAGGCATATCTTGTGCTGTTATCACATGTCAAAAAAAAGCTGAAGTGTAAAAATGTAAGTACAGCGTTTGATATCTCTCCAATTGCCTTAAATTCGTGTGATGATTGACAGACCACACGTTAAAACTTTCAGTTTTATGCAACAAAAGAAAAATCACGACAAGTAAAACATTTTTCATAATAATATGAGCTTGAACTTTTTGTTAGCTCTGATCAGGTCAAAAAAAAGTTGGTCAATTCCTTTGATTTTGCACGCAAGTTTTTTTCAAAATAAAGATAAGAGTCACAAATAATGTCCAATAATAGTTCTTGTTTTCATTAGGTTAGTCAAATCGAACTAGAGAATAAAATTTCAATCATTCAAAAGCTAAAGTTGTTGATAATGATAATGCTGATACTGTCTGAGCATTAAACTTTACTAACTGGGCAGTGAACGAAAGTATTTTAAGCTACCGGATATTAAGTAGTATTAGAATACTTTTTTTTATTATATTTTGGGAAATACTTGACTTGAACTGTGAAATCGGCTATATAAAACAGCAGACTTCCGTATTACCATTTCACCAAGGAGCATTATATTAGCTGCCATTAATAAATGATTTTATACTAAATCAAAAGTTTTGGCAGAACCTGTCAAAAAGAATAAATTCATTCGTTCTGCATTAATCCGTGATCTTTCCCATCGTAATAATATTTCATTAGGATTATTCAACTTATCCATCTTATATGACTAATGGATGACAAACCTTCATCTGATAAAATTCCTAAATTGATTACGAAAAACAGTATTTAAAACAAATCTTAAGGAAGCTTCACAAAAGTTTAATTTGCATAAAACATACTCTCTTCTGCATACTAATTTTGATCTTTACGTAAAAATTTACAAGCTAAGCAAGAATCGAAATGTTCAGCAACATGTTTATTCCTACCAAGATCGAAAAACATGAGCATTCGTTATAGTGAGTTCATCGTAAGCGATTCTCTGACAATGTGTTTACCAAGACGTGGGAATTTACTTCAGTTATTGGTATTATCTAAGCAAACAGTGCGGTGATTACATGCTTTTATTAAGCTCACAAATCAAACACTTCATAGCTATAGGCTAAACTATTTTGCAGCAAATTTGATGTAGCGTTTGTTGCGTTCCTAGCTAATTGCAATATACGTGTGGGTCTAGCACCTAAAACCAAAACGATTTTACGCTTGCCATCATAAAACTAATCAGCATTCAATTCAGAGTTTTGAATTCTGTTTACTAAATTTAGCTAACATTTATGTGAGCTTGAAGATTTATAGCCCTTGATCTTACTTCATTGGTTGGATAATATCCTTTAAAGTATTCGTAGTATGGTTAGATTTTATTGAAAATTTAATTCCTTTCGCAGATTCCCAATAATAGGTAAGCATTTTTCATGCATTTCAAACATTATAAACTTAATACGCACTAGATATTCATACATTGCATTATTGTGCCTGACTTTTGTTTTCCTGTGTTATGTAGAATCTCAAATATTGTTTAATTTCATTTATATCATTTACGCAATTCCTCAAAACTTATTCTCCTAATTACTTCTCGATTAGCTGCATTGTTATCACGGTTATGGTTCAAAGACTTTTATAAAGTGCAGAAACGTTTGATTCAATACCTGTTAATATGTAAGGGTACTTGCAATACTTGCATGATAACAAGTGATTTTGATTGTTTACAGATTTATTCACAAGAACTATTTGCAGCATTGTTGAGTGAATGAAATTACATTATGTAAGTATGTATCTAACAATACATAGATTATTAGGTACTATCATACGGACATACATAATCATACTGCCGGATGACACGATGCAGTTTAATAATTTTTTGTTGCTTAAAATGCGTGATTAAACAAAGGGATTTAAACTTGTATGCCTACTAATATCTGCGGCACAACAGTACGTATACTAGCTGACTGAGGTAATGAGAGAAAGAAAAAAGGTGAAAAGCATAATACAATAATAATTTGTGTTCAGAGCTACAGTGCAATTATTTCCGTCTCAGAATGATATCCAATTAATACATTGTGCAACATTTATTCTATGCGCATATTGCCTTCATTCAATACGCTTTAGATGCAAAGTGTAACTGCATTCGTTATTTTTGAAAGTATTGAAGGCTTATTACTAGATGTTAAAAGCTATTGTGCTGCCAAAACCTCTGCGACTGCAGTGGTCAGTGTTTTCAAGGTAAAAGTCATTGACATTGATTGATTGGTTCGATGACTTTATTTAAAGTTAAAATATTTACTGCAAAGTAAAGTCTTCAAATTTTTAGTTCATTGATAATTTAAAAACACGTTGTCTGAAGCATTTGCTGAAAACGGCAGAAAACACCAACACATTCAACATTATTTATTTATGACATGAAAAAATATCTAGACACACTATTTGATTTCATCTTAACAACCAACCGGAAGCTACAGCTAACATCGAAGTCTAGCGTTGTGAACATTTTCACTAAATGCTTTAAACAAAGGTACTGATTTTTATTTGAACTGAATTTATTATTATAAACACAAACAAAAGTATTGTTTATACATCAATATTTTTATTCTAAATTCCTCTATAGTGCTTGCTCCAAGCACCGCAGACGTAGTTGCAGCAGGTATGGAATGATGGATAGAGATAGAGACATGGGAAAACAAAATTCTGGATATGGGTAACTCATAACATATATATCTTACCCACAAATTTTCAAAATCTGATAGAATCGATTAGTTTCCATTCTAACTATTTCTACAGAACATAATATATTTATTTTGTATTTACAGCTTTTTCAAATCAGGGAAGGTAATTTGATTGTCATGTCGGACAACATATACATTCAGCAATGCATCATAGAACCATGTTATTTGTTTCTGGGGTATTTTGAGCAAGTTATTATATACATCCATACAAATTGTGTCGTCACTTTTCACTTTGTTACTAACTGTTTTTTACTCTTGCAGATGTTGGAGAAATCATTCACGATGATAGTGGGTGAGACATTGTACACTGTATACGCGTAAGTTCGCATAAGCTAGTTTTTTGTTATCCTCTTTGTTCAGATTGTTTTTTGAGTTTTATACATTATAATAAATTAATAGAGAAAAATGTATGCATTTACAAAGCTGTGTAATTGTATAGCTTTTTATGACAAAAATGAAATGCGTAACCGAATGTTAAGTAAAGAGTTTGTATTAGTAGCAGTTAAGTCAGGTTCGGAAATAGTTCATTATAGACTTCTCATTTATTTTACCATTTGTTAACTAGTAGTATCAATATTATATGATAATTCGACAATTCTCAATATTCCTATTTTAATTTGATTTGAAACTTCATTAATTCATCAACGCATTTAGCGAGGTGGTAGAGTTAAAGTAGAAGACGTTCGAAAGTACTGTATTTCAAACATGAATGATTGTATTGATAAATATCACATTTTCCATTTTGTTTCCATATCTGATGTTCATGGAGTGATGCTACAGCCATAAGCGATGTTTAATAACCACAAGCTATCTAATACATTAATTTGACAATCCTTTATATTAATACAAAGTGTACTTGATGATATTTGCAGCAAATTCAATTCAGACGGCTTTGTTACATCAAACGGATACGGGGGTGGTTTGAGCCACTTTGAGCATTCCCAAGCCATGGAATCAATGAATCAATGAATCACAAGACGGGCGATTTTTACAGAGACCCGATTTGGTGATTTGAGATTTTAGAAACTTTCAGGAAGCGTTTTGGAGAAGGGAACCTTCTCTAAGATCTCTGACCCTCGAATACCAACATCCAAATGAAATTTCATGAAAATCTTAGCACATGAAAAAAGTCGTTGGAGGTAAT
This sequence comes from Orchesella cincta, assembly GCA_001718145.1. Taxonomy (NCBI): domain Eukaryota; kingdom Metazoa; phylum Arthropoda; class Collembola; order Entomobryomorpha; family Orchesellidae; genus Orchesella; species Orchesella cincta. The sequence goes on along the minus strand of LJIJ01000042.1, from coordinate 156,133 downwards.
AAAATTAAAAATATTTGCTTTACTGCACGATAAATATTGTAACTGTAAACATGATCTTTGTCCTTATATTATTGCAGGATTGTTGAAATAATACTTGACTTAATGCACGATCATCTCTACAACAAATTTTTATATGGGAATTCAGACTAATATAATTCGTCCGAGGCTTCTAACAAGCTGTAGACTAACAATGATGAAGATCAGAGATTATGAATCTGTTGTTATTAGTTAATTTTTTAATTTATGAATCACCATTGTTTAAAAAATATTACGTAATGCAATACTTGTGTACAATGATTTGAGTAGTTGCTATTATTTTATATACATCCCGTTTTTTCCCATCCGATTTAGATCTGTAGATGACTCCTGTTATAAGCGTTTTTATAATATTTGTTATGATTATATTATAATTATTATATAAATAGCTTGAATGAAATTCTATGCAAAATGGTTCATTTAAAAACTGGAATCGAGTTGTCTGGGAAAAAAACGTTTTCTTCCATGATGGTAGTTGGTGACAAAATCTGTTAGTATTAAAATTGGTGCTAACTGTAAACATACTAAGCATATTAGTTTTATCTAACCGAAGTATAAATTTCATGAAGATAGAAAGCATGTAAAACCCTACAACAACCAAAACGTAAAGATAAAGGTGTAATTTGTTTCATCTTCTGTCTTAAACCGATCATTTTGTCATATTTAAGACTTTATATGTCAGAAATCTGTTGAACTTGTCAATGTATGTGGTATGTATACTAACTTTGTAATCATTTTCAAATTATCTAGTAGCTGCATTATAATGATAAAATATAAAAGTTTCCAACCAGAATTCAATAAGAAATATTAGGATTTATGGATTATGCAATAATGGGCAGGAAACAGAAATATTTTGACAATGATGTGTAGTTTTATTCTTCCAAATTATGAGAGTAATTTTGGTCCAGGTTGGTTCGCTTCTGGGCCCTCTCCGAAGATGCATATATATTTATTCATCAATAAGTTAAGTTACCAGATAATCATGACGAACATTAGCTCATGCATGATTGCAGCCCTGAGTCATGATATAATTACGAAAAATAAACGGGACAAGACCGGAGTAGAGAAGTGGCACAATAAAAATACATGATGGAAACTTGAAGCATGGTGTTAGCTTAGAAAATCTTGGAAATTGCATGAAAATTCGATTTCAGTTGGTAACCGAACGGTTAGAAATTTCAAGACAAGAGAGAGTGGTCCTGAGGGTAAAAGCTTGGATATTTTTTATACTGTAAGGTAGTTAGGTTAAAGCCTGAGATTTCATTCGAGACGAAGATAACCCTATATAAGTGCAAATATATATTTTTGCTCAAACGCTCCACTCCCATGCTTCCATTGTTGCAGTTCTTAGAAACTAAAAAGCGATGACGTTTTTAAATTGGGTGGTAAGTTGCAGTCATATAGTAAACTTCATTTCATTAGTTTAGTCTTTCTTTCTTTAAGTGGAATTTATAATGTGCCCAATAACACAAGTGTGCCCTTAGTCAAATTCATGTCTCCAGAATTGTCCTGGCTGTAAAAATATTATTTACTGGACGAATGTCAATAAATACCACTTTCCGTGGTTTAAAAATTGGTTCAACATGTCATCAATCATAAAATCCGGTGAAAGTTGCAAGTAGGATCGTTGGTTATAATTGCAGAGCACTTTATATATAATGCCCGTAAAAGTATTAAAAAAGTGATTGGTGCTGGAATAGTAACGACTGCATGAGCCGATAAAAAATACGCACTTTAATCATACCAGGTGCAATTGTTCCAATCGCTTTCACTTGTATCAGAAATTATTGGAGTACATAATAATTTCAATTAATAAATCGTGCTTAATCATTTACATTCGATACAAACTGCAAGGCAGCATAGAATGCACTTATTGTGCATGCTTTATGCGCATGATCACAATTAGCCAATGTCTTTCATCTTATGCAAATTAATGAACGAATGGCATCAATCAAATAATGTGCACATATAAACTATTTAATGGGTTCTGATTCTTCATCAACAACCCCTCCACTGTTAATTTTTTAACAAGTTATTATTAGTTAGGTACAATTTATGCCTGAACTGAACAATAGTACTGACAAGGAGGAGGAAGAACAATAAATTGTAGTTGCACCTTTTTAACTAATCATGCACAAAATATGATACTTAATAAGGGTAGTCTGCTTCTGTTATAACACTGTATTACGTTTTTTTACGTAATGCACCGATGTGCACTATTTTATGATATATATATATATATCCTTACCAGACATACCGCAAAAGATAATGGATGATGTCGAGCTTTTCTTGTACAAAATTATAGTTCTGCTTAATTCTTTGCAAATGAGTGGGCATTGATTTTACTAGATTACGGAAATTCATCTATAATCCATCCCTCCCTAGTTAATACTAAAGCTAAATCGCTAATTGTGTCAATATTTGATACATTGCATCAATCAATAATACCCACAAATGCAATGAAAATTCTGCTTTCAGCATCAAACTTAATATCATAATATGCCAAATTTATTGTAATATCTATTCCCATGTCTAGAAGTTTGATTTTGAGTAGACAATGGGTAACATAATATTGGTATCTATAATAAAGACTTGGTCATTGCTGTGAAGCTTCCACGTGTTCAATTCGCTATTTAATCGCATGGAAGAATTTAGAACAATCAAGTAATTAATGTATTCTTGGGAGTTTATTTCCGTTACACAAGCGTTTGATGTTTTACTCGACTGTAGACACAGCGTCAATATTGTGGTGCGCTACCTTAATTTTGTGTAACAGAGAATTGATTGTTCTAAAAAAATGGGACTCTGTAGTCTCTCGTATGCTACAAAAAGTACTCTTGTGAAGCTTAACGTGCTTCCTTATCATCAGCAAATGGGCTACATAATATGCAATGATTGAGGGATGACTTGGAAATATACCTTTCTTTATAGATTACTAGGAGTCCAACTAAAGTTACTCAGTTATAAAAACGAAGTGCTGCTCAATTGAGTCAAGTCAGTCATCTCAAGTAATTCATTAAACAATTAATACAATCAAAGCTCCCACATCCCATCAAAAAATGGCTCGTTTCGCTGTTGCTATTGTAAGGAACTCTCATAAATATAACAATAATAATAAAGTTTTCAGTGTATTTTTTTGGAGGTGACGATGGATAAGTGACCGAAAATCTTGTTTTCTGTGTATAGATTGCCCTCATTGGCGCTACCTGCGTTGCCGCTCAACTCGGAGTTGGAATTGGAGGTGGATTAGGAGGTTTGGGAGGCATTGGTGGTTTAGGTGGAGGTTTGGGTGGTTTGGGAGGCATTGGTGGAGGTTTAGGTGGTTTGGGAGGCCGTGGACTTGTTGGAGTTGGCGGAGGAGGTTTGGGCGGTTTGGGAGGTGGATTAGGCCGTGGAATCGGGGGAGGACTCGGGGGTGGACTCGGAGGTGGATGGGGATGGGTAAAAACGCCGAAAAGTTTTAATTAATATTGAAGCGTAGTAATGAGTTAGTGTTAATATCATGTAACATTGTATTTACAGGCTGTTCCCCACTACGCTTACCAATACGCTGTCTCTGACAAGCATACCGGAGATAACAAGCAAGCCAGTGAAGTCCGTCATGGAGATCATACCCAAACCCAATACACCCAAAACATTGTTCACGGTTGAATATAACCAATCGATCTAGTCGAAACAAACTACAACTCTGCTGTAGCTACGCTTACACAATACAATTTTAGTCTCAATCGTTAATGCTACTTTGTTCTGATTGCAATCTGTTGTTACGTTATCGAAGAAATTAAATGCTTCCAAGCCCTTTCAAATAATAATATTAATTATATTGACTAGTTCTATTTTACATTCATACACTTGCATGCAAAGTTTGGGAAATGGGAAACAGCATAATAATATTTTGTCTTTCATGTCATCAAACGGAATGGAACATGTTACATGTAATTAAACTCCTAGTGGAATTATTTTGGAATTAGCATTATTCTTCATACACATTCAATGTATTAAGATTCAAGTTAGCTAGCAAGTTAGCCAGATTATTGGAAAATCATGTGCACAAAGTGTATGTCAAAGTGCACGTCATAACGTTGCACGCATGTTACCTTTAGTATGGATAAGTAACCGCTACTATATCCTGCAACAATATTGTTAAAATGCGTGACGATAATACTGGCACAAAGATGTATTCCACGAGATAATCACACACACGTTGTTGCAATTATTGCTGCATCATATTAGACAGCCAAAAGATTTTGAGATGGACATTATTCTGTGGTGCGCAGCTAGTAATAGGAAAAGGCTGTAAATTGCAACTGTTTTATTGGGCACGCGTGGCGTGGCCACTGCACATTTTTCATCCTTGTCTCAAGTTAAACTGCCCTTTATAAGCAGGAAGCAAGAATCAAGAAACAGGAAATTGTGTAAGGAATCTGTGCAACACATACTGTGATTTTATTATTTGGCTCAATGCAGCAACGACGGTAATATGCACAATGTACAACTTTTCAAACGATACTATCCAACTCATAGCATCGCTCGTCTGTGAATACCGTCTTGTATTTCTTCATCTCGGAATATGTACGGGCTCAACATTTCTCAAACCGGATGATTTTGCAATAAAAATTGTGTTAAATGATGCTTTAGACTCGTTGGCACGTTAAAACCTTGATCTCCAACACCACTTCTGTAAGAATTTATTCACTAGAAAAGTAATCCTAATAATAAAAATATGTTGAAACTAAAATCTATGAAGTGATAATTATAACACCGCCACACAAACTTGTTAACTATATACACTTGTTATAAGTTCTTACCCACGACAAATACAAAACATTTCCACTCACTCGCGTAAGATTATTGCGATGCGGCCATTGTTAGCTCACGCAACCCACAACAATGATTTACGATGCCAGAAACTTGAAGTTCATTGGAAATGGCCATGCAAACCTACTAATTGGACTTAATTTTAGCTACAAAAATATTGGCGTTACGTGTGACATTTTAATTTTTTCCCAACGATTAATGTTGTTGGCTGTTCAGCGTGTCATGGCAAGATACGGCATAGTCATCAGCTCTGCTGTTCCTAATTTTTTTGTCGCCAAATTGCAATTACTGTGATTAAAATCCTAATATATTATTTCGTGGTAATTGTTACAGCAAGCCTTTTATTAAAACCTGTGATGATAATGAACATTTTAGCAGTTAATATTCCTTAAAGTTACTTCCCATAGTAAATTAACATTTCCTTCGAATCTACATGATGTATGCCTGCAGAATTCTCTTTTGGGTGTCTTGTCTTGCTTTGCTTAAGTATAGCTTTTATGCAGTTGAACGTCACTGACCCTACCCTATTTCTGTATTCAACAATAATGGGACTTGCGCACATTAACTTAATTTCTGGTTTACTGAATCCTTAAACATTAATAAAATGTATGTATATAGTTTAAAGAGTTAACAGCATGTTTTCCGCATGGTATTCGAAAAGTGTCATTATCCAATTATAAAAGTAGCCCTTATTCAGAAATGTTTATAATTTATGATTTATGAATAAAGTAGTATAAAGTGACAAAGTCATAAAACACCTAAAAACATTTTGTCATGTTACCTACTTCAAACTTCCTTTGAGCCTATATTTATTACGACTTCCATCAAAGTTGTACTATGCTGTTTGTTAGCTGCCACCAACATCCTCCTTACGGCTATAATATGTCTAAAATTACACATTTGACGAAAGGTGACAAAGATAGGTTCGTTGACAGCAACAGGGGCAATATATATAAAATGTGAATTTTGCAATCAGTCACCAGTTTAACAGTGGATCAACTTGAAACAGGAGCAAATAATACTTTTGTAATACTTTGAAATAATCTCGGTTCTTCAGATTTCTGCAATGAATTCGTGTTATGTAAGTGTAACGTTTTACTATTTTTTTATGGACAGTCAATAATTGTTGTAAAGAAAGTATAATCCATGGTGTGAAATCATGTTTTATTCCAGAGTTTATTCCTACTGGTGACTGTTGTGTTTGCCACTGCAGTAGCTCAACTAACTGGATTCGCAGATTATAATAGCTATAATAGCAATAATAATATTATTACTAATAATCAAGATTTTTATGTGAGTTGACATTTGCAGCTTAGATTTTCAGCTTTTTATAATGCCATTAACTTAATGTAATTGTTTCTTTTTGTTTTAGACCGTTCCTAAATATGCATACAAATATGGAGTTCAAGATAGATCTACAGGTATAGTAATGTAGCACCTTGGTGGATTAAAAATGATGTTGGGAATAATCGGATTTTATACATATGCATCTGACTTTAAACTTAAATTTACAATTTTCAGGAGATTTTAAACAAGCTTATGAGGTACGGGAAGGTGATATCACGCGTGGAGCCTACTCTGTTCTTCAGCCAGGTTAGTGTTTTTGGATGGAGCATAAATAATATCTTGACCGAATATGTTTTTAGTTTGTTGATAACCTTGGGCCATTTGATTGTAAAAAATCTTGTGATTTATATAAGATGGAGTTGTTCGAACTGTCAGGTATACGGTAGACCCCAAAGGAGGATTCAAAGCTTCTGTAACCAATACCGGTCTAGGATATCATCCGAGAAGAGTCTACTAGTCAAAAGAGGACTTTTTTTTATATGGAGGAACAGAGATCGATAATCGACTGCACCCAACTGCATTATTGTTACTTATTTGTTGAATATAATACATGAAAAATATTACTAATTTTAGACTTTAAAAATGTTGGTGCAAAAGTAAAATTCTTGTACAATAAAATGTTTTACAAAACAAAGGACAAATAGTATTAAGAAAGTTTTTACCTCAAACCTACTGGCTATACTTATATCAAAACGAGGGTTTTTCATTTAATAGTTGACGTTTCACGTCGCCCCAATGCCCCCATGCATGATGTTACTACTAGGATACGTAACTTACCAATTGTTAATTAGCCTAAATAAATCAACCATAACCAAAGCAGTACATTTAAACACATTCAAACCTAATGGTTTGGTTTATATTTGGTTATTAAGACAAATTAAAGTTGGTAGGTGACAACTACGTTGTCTTACTGTGACCACCCTAACATTTATTACCATTTATTAAGCATCGGTGAACTTGAAAGATTTGACAAGAGTTTTAATTATTACTCAAATTAGTATTTTGACTTGTTATACTCCTATAAGATTTTCTGATGAAACAGCAGCTATCGTATTTGTTCCATCATACTATTCGCTATTTACACCAAGTATTCATGCAAAACAACGACTAGAAACTAATAATTTGCACCATCCTGTACAATAACAATCAACATTTGTAGTACCACATGTATGGCGTTACTTACATAATATTTTACCTCCTTTTGTCCATCAAAGACAAAACATTTGATCTCGTCAAAAGTTTTGCTAAATCTTCACCCATCCTTGTTAAACCCATGACCGCAATCAGTAATTAATGGTAAACAAATTGACAAGCTTATATATATATATGTATATGCATATATGTATATACTTGTTTTCATGTAATGCATAGAATTATTTAAGAAAAACAATGTGTACAATACAATAACAATTGTCAGTGATCAAGGGATTGGATTATCAAACCTTTATTGTTGCATTGCAAATATTACAAGCATTGAAAGTGTTTATTATCTGTTGTGTGTACGTACATGTCTGTTTTGAGTTTGGTCAAGTCAAGCTTAACCAAATAAGCATCTTGGTTATATTATAACAATAGGCTTGTTAAGCACATCTTATCGAAGCCACACGTGTTGTACACACAAATAACTCGACTTGTACATTACAGTGCTCTAATAATACAACGTTGAACCCGTGTTTGTCAGGTGGAGTTATTAAAACTGCATAATATTTCAAGCTTCAATGCTTCCTGGTACGAATTGGTAAAATATTGGGGTTGTTGTATGACTGCTGCTATTATTATTAATCATATGCATTATTATTTTGTGATACTAGGGCTCAAGTAACTGCACCACCTGACACTGCAACCAACTTGCATTAAAATATTCAACTTTAATAAGTCACATTCTATGCAAAAAACAATTCCGGTAAAGATTATATATATATCATATATATATGCTCATTTGAGTATGTATAACCCAGACATACAAACAAGGCTAGTTAGAAGAAAAGTTTTAGCAATGAAAATTGGGCCAATTTCATTGTAATAGATATTGCATGAGAAATATTAATAATAAATACTAGTACCTACTATAACTTGTGATATGGAAATGATTCTAAATTGCATCTTTATAGTAGAATTGTTTTAATAGTTATATAAGATTTTATTGTCTTTTTGCCATAGATGACTGATTCTTCATAAAATTGAGGATTTATGAGCATGTAGATTGGGTGAGGATGATAAGGAATGAAAGAAGCGAAATTGGAGATGCGTGTAACATGTGTTAATGGACAAGAAGGGGCAAAAATAGACAAGCAGTACAAGTCTCAACCTAAATTTATATATATTCATGTAAACTGTACTCATCATAATGTAACAAAACAAAACATTTAATTTGTGTTAACTTCTTGATACATTAGTATAAAAGCGAGCACTTTCATTGCAGAAATCATTCAGTCATCATTTGGCAAATTAGCAATCACATCTCTTCTCAAGAGAACAAAAACTTTAAAAACCCAACAATGCATTCCGCTACCGTAAGCAATCAAAAAAATTTAAAACATTTTATTTTACAAAGGAAATAAGTTTTCAGTTACAATAATTGATTATTTTTTCTTGTGTTTTTTAAAGATCTTCTTTGCCCTTACCGCTGTTGTGGCTTCGGCTAGTGCCGTCGGCATTGCCCACGACATCTATGTAAGCTATAAAAGTGGTCAAATCAAGTTTTTTAGGGCGAATCAAATTCAAGTCAATTAAATATTCTTAATAAATACTTTTTCTCTCTTTTCTTAATTCTAGGCCTACCCAGCATACAAATACAGCTACGGAGTTGCCGACAAGTTGACTGGTGACCAAAAGTCTGCTCATGAAATCAGAGATGGTGGAATCACCAAGGGATCTTACTCACTCGTCCAACCCGATGGCGTGCTCCGTACTGTCAACTACATCTCGCCCCCCACGGAGGATTCCAAGCTCAAGTCATCAACAAGGGCGTCGCTGGGCACCCAGCGTCTATAAGAGCTACGGTTTGGGAGGAATAGGACTCCATGGAGGCATTGGTCATCTTGGAGGATTAGGGAGAGGCATTGGCGGAATTGGAATTGGTGGAATTGGGGGATACGGTTTAGGTGGTGGGATCATCGGTTAAACTCATCAAGTCCTTACTACTAAAAGTCTCTTGAAATATTTAAACCAAATGCCAATCTTTTAACTTTTCTCTGTTCTTTAACCTTTCCACTCTACTCTGTTCTATTACTATTTCTTTTCCTTCTTTTCTCGCTGTTGTATCTTTTTATCTGTTATCGTTTCTTGTTTTTCTTCTATCTCTATCTCTTATGACTGTAGTCCAGTCGTACCGTGCATTTCTGTTTTTCCTTTTCTCTATCTACTTTCTATTCTTCTCCTTTCACGCTTTCCCACTTTTCTCTTGTTCCTAGTCTGTGCAGCTGTGTTATTTACGGTGGTGCGAGACTGAATACTCACTCTCACTAACTTGGCCATGTGGTACCAGGCTACTATTTAATGGTGCCTTCACTACAGCTTTAGCTATTCAAATGATATTTTTGCAAATAAACAAGCAGAAAATCTCTCTTAAAAATTAATTCATGTCTTTACCTTTTGATTTGTATGCATATTGACGCCTGCATAACCACTCATACTACTATGACATACATCGCAAACGAAAATATCATATCATGCACTTTTATGCCATAAGACTTATGGGCACACTCTTCTGGCCCACTTTCACCACTCTGGAAAAAGTTTCATGCATTCGAATACATACATATATGTCTTACTAAAGCATTATTTTCATGCATTTTGCATTCATGACTTTCTGCATCTGGAATTTAATTTAACATTTATTTGATTTTGTCCGCATTTTTATTTAAATAAATCTTCTCAGAATACTATTTCCAGCATGGCATTACACTTTTGTGAATTTTTTAATTGTAAAAATAAATCATGGTCATCCCTGCGAGTACGGTGATAGTTAAAATTTATATTGATTAATCATTAACATGGCTAAACTCATTATCACATTTACCTGCGCTTGTGTGTGGATCTCAATTTGTAGTATTATATATAGCAATCGTGTTTCATTAATGCTTTGGATTAAAATCATTTTGTTATAGAACTTTCAACGAGAAGTGCGAAGAAAACCTATACTGGGTATTGGTATCCAATTAAGTCATTATAGACTGAATTATTGTATTTTAAAATTAGATTTATGCAACCTTATGAGCTCATAAGATGACTATAGGTTATAGGTAGCATTTGTATATGCAAAATGAAATTCCAGCTCTTGTTAATTATGAGAAAATATTTGATGCTTTTATTTTGCATTGTTTGCGTAGACAAAAATTACAGCAGTATAATACTCCAGCATCGACATATTATAGTTTGATACAGCATGGGTGTGCAAAGAGACAGAAAAGCACATCACAGATAGAAGAGACTAGCTAGAAATGGCATTGGCATTACAATTTGGTCAGGCATATGAAAAAAGGAAAGAAGCTAGATAAATAACAAAAGTTATCGGCAAACAGAAGAAGAAAAGAAAACAGAACTGAAGTAGTAGGAAACATTTGAAAAGTGCAAAATTTCATTACGTATTTAAATTGAATGTTAAAATTTTTTAACCGATGATTCCACCTTGGAGCCCTCCTAATCCACCAAGTCCCAATCCTAATCCACGCCCTCCAATGAGCCCACCTTGAAGTCCACCTCCAATGAGACCACCTTGAAGCCCTCCTAATCCACCAAGTCCCAATCCTAATCCACGCCCTCCAATGAGCCCACCTTGAAGTCCACCTCCGATTTAAACCACCTCCGAGTCCCCCAACAATGCTACGGGCTCCAAGACCACCTCCAGACCTACACCACCGAGCCCTAAACCGACTCCTTTCCCGATCCATACTGCTGGATGAATAGCGGCTCCCTTGTTGATGACTTGAGCTTGGAATCCACCATGGGGAGTGACAATGTAGTTGACGGTACGGAGAACACCATCGGTTGGACGAGAGAGTAAGATCCCTTGGTGACAGCACCATCTCTGACTTCAGAAGCAGACTTTTGGTCACCAGTCAACTTATCAGCAACTCCATAGCTGTATTTGTAGGATGGGTAGGCCTAAAAAGATAAATGTGGAACACAGTTGATTTAGTTTAGACACTAAAAAACATATTTTTTCCGAAACTATAATGTATTTATTTTTGTACTTACATAGACGTCGTTAACAACACCGACGGCACTAGCGGATGCCAAAGCGGCAAGAGCAAAGAAAACGGTTGCAGAATGCATGATTAAAAGTTTTTTTTAGTGGTAACTAAAGTAAGTTCCAACTGTTCACAAATGATGACTGAATGATGTTTGGGGTGCCCATTATGCTATTTATACTAAAAAAGGACAGCTAGGGACAAGGATCCATTGGGGATGTCTGAGAAGCCTGGCTGGCCATGTTGCATCATCTTAAACTTGTATTCAATCTTAATTGGCAAATAATCCCTTTGCAAAGGCTACCTCGCTAATCACGTGCACAATACGTGTTGTCTACAGGCATACTTTGTATCTGTCTTCAATTTATTAAAGGACTACTCCAATTGACTCCAATTATTATTTTTTAATTGTTAGCGATGTAGGACATTATTTAATTCCGTCGCAAATGTTTAATAGCGATAAAAAAAGCAAATAAAATTTAGTTGATAGTCTACGAAATCTCAGTTTTACCTAATGTTTCATATGTATCAGCCATGATCAGACAGAGCATTTTTTGCTTGCGAATGATTGATATCAAAACTAGAGAAAAGAAGAAGATTAAACTGAATTTAGGATGCATGTGGTAACACAATAAATTATGGAATTCATTTGGTAAACTAAAGTTGAGTTTCTGTGAAATCTGCACATTTAAAATTTTCAGTTACTTCCGATTCAGGATAACTTCTCTGGATTACGTCGTATTTGCAGTTTTATACTATCATTCATCATTTGTGTTTGCAGGCATTAATCTAAAAAATCTGCAAAATCATATATATGTATCTGAATCCATAAATCTATTAGATTGAGATTATGGTTCCAACTGAATTGGCGTTAGACAAAGCTTAATAAAATTATTCTAAAGTAGGTCAACGATTTCATACGAGTACTTTTAGCACTATAAAAATTATGATGATCAGGTGTAAGTAAGTGTACAATTAATAAGTGCATACTTAATATTTGGTTGGTTTTACATCATCATCATAATCATAAGCAGCAATGATGCATCATCATGTCTGTGATTAATGCACCGTGTGATGAGCTTGTTTGTGGGTGTCTGTCTGTATTGTGTATTATATTAATAAACGCTCGACTCGACAACAATTATTATTGTTAAATGATAACCTTTAGCGGCTAAAGTTTAGCCATTTCTATTTAGGACGTAACATTGTCCCTTAGTGCGTTTAATGTATTCTTTGCGACTACTAAATATTACTTTTGAACCCTGAACCTAAAAAATAATTTTATTTAATAGCACACTTTAATATCTATAGTATATGCATAATACGTCATACGTCTGTCTGTATGAAATAACTGGAACAAACATTTATTTGTGATTATGGTTGCTGAGTCTGGTGACATTGACTCACACCTTGAGACAACGACAGGTATATATGAATTTTTTTTTTTGCATTTTTCACTACATTAATTAATGATAAATCGCATGTACCTAAGATTAAAAAGGAATACCACCGATTTTGGTCATTTATATTTCTTATTCCTTTCATAATCCGAACAACAAAATCTCAACACGATTCCTGTTTTTACTTTCACATTAATTTTTGTTTAAATTTATAGTTTAGTGTAATGATGAATGAAGTGGTTTCTTGTCATTTACTTATTGGCTGAATATAAGCATTATGTTTTCTTGTATACCATTGCGAGGAGTTTATTTATAGTAGAATGTCTATTTTGTTAAATGTGAATGAAATATAAATATGCGAATGAATAGTATGAGCGTATGTAAAACCAAAATTTAACTTCTGAAAAAGCGTTTTTGCTTTATTTTTGCAGATTAAAACTTATAGTAAATAACAAAAATCTTGTCATTTGTGCAAGAAAGTAGATAACAGACAAGGTCGCATATCACAGCAACCAGTAGAAATGGCATTGACTTGACTAGTCAGTGAAGAAAGCAGAAAGACAGAAAGTGGGAGAAAGTAAGAAAAGAGAAAGAGGAGAGAAAACAAGAAAGATTATACAGGCATAGATGGGAAAGGAGAGAAAAAAGGAAACAATGTGCTTTTTAAAAAAATGCTTCACAGGGACTTTAAATAATTTTTTAACCGATGATTCCACCCCCAAGGCCGATTCCACCCAAACCACCTTGAAGTCCTCCCAAACCAAGTCCTAATCCACCAACAACGCTACGGGCTCCGAGACCTACACCACCTAAACCGACTCCGACGCCACCGAGACCACCGATTCCTTTTCCAATGCCTGTAAAATAAATTTGTCTTTTATGAAGGGAACTTTTTAGACGATAGACATGCCATTATTATTAAAAATGGTCGACAAACCGGATAAAGCTGGGTGCCCAGCGACGCCCTTGTTGATGACTTGAGCTTGGAATCCTCCGTGGGGAGTAGAGATGTAGTTGACGGTACGGATGACGCCATCGGGTTGGACGAGAGAATAAGAACCCTTGGTAACTCCACCATCACGGACTTCGGAAGCAGACTTTTGGTCACCAGTCAACTTGTCGGCAACTCCGTAGCTGTATTTGTAGGCTGGGTAGGCCTATAAGAAGAGAAATGGAGAAAAGTGTTTAGTATTTACTTGATTTGAATTCATCCGAAAACTTGATTTGATTACTTACATAGACGTCGTGGCCAATGCCGACAGCGCTGGCTGAAGCCACAACAGCGGCGAGAGCAAAGAAAATGGTAGCGGAATGCATGATTTTGATTTGGAGTTTTTGTTGTTAGTTTACTAACTGATCACAAATGATGACTGAATGACTTTTGGCTCAGCAACTATGGCTTATATACTTGTCTGCAAGAGACTTGTAAAGTCTCGTCCAATCGAGACCAGACCTATATTATTTGCATCATCTTAAATAATTTTGTTTGCACATTATCAATAATATTCATATGAGCAAAAGATATTAAAGAGACTACACACGTGATTGACGCATGATTGCACTTGCACATTGCGAGCTGCTTGGTCTTGCCCTACTCTACCAGTCACTGATTTCCTTCCCTAACCATGTTTCTTTATACAAAACAATGCAAAAATGTAAATGTGTTACGCAGTAGGTCTTTATTGAATGAATAGCAATTAATTATTGCTGAAGAACATGTCTGGTGGTCAAACATGCATACATACACCCGACTTTAAGATAATCAATGATTACAGACTTCATTTTGGATGGCTCGATGCGATGAAATAGATTTGAAATACTGTCGCGAAAGCACATACATGTCCGTAAAACAATTAGCAAAACGGATAAAACCGCAAAAATAAAGTAAAGTGCAATATCACAACTAATTCTACAACTGAATTGTTGAATAACATTTTAAAATCTTCATAATATAATAACAATATTATCTTGTAAATGTGCTGTGTGTCATGTACCATGTATCTTTAATTTGATCTTAAACGCTACGTTTTCCACCAATAGTGTAAAGTAAAGTATGATCTTGGTCTTATTCATCTATGTAAAAACCCGTATAAATGAACTGAACCGAACTGCCAAATCATCGACAAAACTAAGCAATATCTGACATATATAAAGAACAGGAAATGCAAATAGGAAATGCTATTCGAAACGCATCCTTGGCTAAAAACCTACTAAATAGTCTTTATATCGAAGCTAATTGAAAGCTGATGCAATCTCATTCGCAGATATATTCATAGACTCAATTTACAATAGATTATGCCACAGACTCTGTACGCGTACAGATAAACGCCCTTTGAGTGATAGATCATTTTGATGCATTGTTAAATTCTAGTCAAGTGCTACTCAATGGAATTTTTATGTATGTATATATGAATTTTTGGCTTCAGTTCCCATTTTGCCATGTTATTCATATTAATGTATTAATGTTGTACTTTTGCCACTAATGGCAAGTAATGCATGCATAATGTTTCACAAAAGCACGGCAGCATGAGGTGTAATGTGCCCAATCAATTAATATTAGTGATGAGTGAAATGATAATCCATGCATGCAAACTAGTAAAGCCTGAATGAATTTCTGATGTAATTTTAGGACAAAAATTCAGCATCAGTTTGCTAAAATCGGGAAGACAAAACTTTGGTAATTTTGCATGCGTAAATATGCAGGTCAATTAATACTTACAAGAATTTATAGAAGAACTTATTTCTTGTCATGCAAAGCCACATGTGCCTAACTTTAAAGTATTTGTATACTTTAAGTTTTATTTTCTACTATTTTCAGGATCACTAATCCCACGCCTTCGGAACGTGCAAAAATCTGATGCAAACTTATGCAAGTAAACCGTAATAATACCACGTTTTTTATGCATGTTTACATTAAACTAAATTTTTGTTGTCTAAAATATTGCATATAATTGGTGCATCGTTCACCGGGTTAGTATAAAAACGGCCATGTCTATTGGAAAAGATATTCAGTCACAATTTGCTAATTCTAACCATCATATCAATTTCATACTACCAAATTGATAAATAAACATCATGCATTCCGCCACCGTCTTTTTTGCTCTCGCCGCTGTCGTGGCTTCCGCTAGTGCTGGTGTTGTTAACGATATCGTTGTAAGTTTCCGAAACAAAAATTAAATCTTGAACTAATAATAATAATTATTATTATTATTCGGTTTTAATAATAATTATTTCAATGATTTCTGCCGATTTTCTAGGCTTACCCAGCCTACAAATACAGCTATGGAGTTGCTGATAAGTTAACTGGAGATCAAAAGTCTGCTTCCGAAGTCCGTGATGGTGGAGTGACCAAGGGATCTTACTCTCTCGTCCAACCGATGGCGTCATCCGTACTGTCAACTACATCTCTACCCCTCTTGGAGGATTTCAAGCTCAAGTCATCAACAAGGGAGTCGCCGCTCATCCAGCCGTGTATGGTGTGGACCATTTTTAAT
This sequence comes from Orchesella cincta, assembly GCA_001718145.1. Lineage (NCBI taxonomy): Eukaryota > Metazoa > Arthropoda > Collembola > Entomobryomorpha > Orchesellidae > Orchesella > Orchesella cincta. The sequence goes on along the minus strand of LJIJ01000042.1, from coordinate 139,846 downwards.
ATAATGGCATGTCTACTGTCCAAAAAGTTCCCTTCATAAAAGACAAATTTATTTTACAGGCATCGGGAAAGGAGTTGGAGGATTAGTCTCGGAGTCGGTTAGGTGGCGGACTTGGAGCCCGTAGCGTTGTAGGAGGGTTAGGACTTCAAGGAGGGCTCATTGGAGGTGGTTTGCTCGGAAATGGTTTAATTGGAGGCCGTGGATTAGGTCTCGGGATTGGAAACGTTGGGATCATTGGTTAACTTTAAATCTGTTCTAATTGCAAAAAAATGATGCCAATTGCCAACATTCTAGTTTTTTAGCACCTCTTTTTTTCCTCTTTCTTTTTCTGTTCACTCTTTCTGCCTACCCTTCCTGCTATTTTCTCTTATTCTCCTATTCTGTAACTATCCGACTAGCCCTTTGTTCTATTTAGCTAGTCAAAACCTTTATTCTTTTGTCTGTGATCTTTCTCTTCTTTCTTCTCACTATCTATTCTTTGCACCAATTGACAACATCTGTACTTGTCATACCATAAGAGTTTATATAATTCAAAATGCGTTGCAAATAAATAAGCCAACATAAGTACACATTTTTTAAAATTTCCTTCATTGTTATATGCATAGTCAAGTTTTAGTTAATCTGCCGCAGAGCCCTAGTTGCAAGCATTGAGATGCATCATGAAAATGAGGAATAATGGAAATTAACCGTTAACTAGAATTAGCGTTACATCAATAACCTTTTAACCTAACCAAACCAGTATAATTAAATACAAGGACTTAAATTCAAATTGAAATTCAAGTTCAGTTTGGTTAAAAGCTAATTGTTGTGACACTAATTGTTGGAATTATTATCTCTATCAACTGCGTAGGGGCAAATCGGACATTAGCCTGAAGTAAATAGGTTTTCTGAGTGCATAATTAAATGGAGTTGAGCTACAGAAATATAGTATCCTATAATCGGAAATACAGACATTTATTTTTCTACGTTGGTGTTTATAAACCAAGGACCAAAATAGTCAAGTCGTTGACACTTGAGCACACATCATCAGTTCCTTATTCATAAAAATAAAGGTGCTTTTTTATCATATGAAAAAGTAATACATAGATGAACTACAGCTTTTTGAATCCCTTCAGTAATGGTCATCGTATGCAGCTCCACAGCAAAGGATAACATCAAAGTGCAACATCTTTCATTAAGATCATCAGTGGAAACGTGTGTGATTTCTGAAGCACCTGCGGATTAAAATTCATGCATGAAAACGTGTATATGCCTGAAAGTGTGGATGACAAAGGGACGAGAGCAGATCAGCAGCTACTGGAACAAGACGAAAATAAGTTTAATGTGATTTTCGAAAACGAATGTGATAATTCGGAATTTATAAATAAACGTTTGAATAGAGGCTTCTGCAGTCCTAGTACTGCTTCAATTTCTTTCATCGAAATTTATTCTAAGCTTGTCAGATCAGATGTACTATGAATTCAAGTGCAACAGAAAGTGGTGCTGTTTAACGAGCACATTAGACCAAAAACTAAATTTAAAAAGCTACTGTTGATAATAATTACAGAACATTATTTGTGCTAATTTTTATGTTTCAGTCCGTATCACTATGTTTTAGAACTTTTGTTTTCTATTAGTACAATATAATAATTGCACTACAAATGGTTTTCAAAACATTGCACTGATTACAGTTACGACTTGGCTATGTAGTTCCAGTCCTATTTTTAATGAATGACATTTAGCAGTAAATACTGTATGGTGTTATGGCACGAAAAGCAAATACTAATGTATCTCATGCCTGTCAACACTTGATTCTTGAATAAAAATCATTTTAGTATAATAATAATATTACTTTTTATTTTGTCATGAAGTCGGTGTAAAATATGTTATCCAGTTTAGATGTGTATATGCAGCTCTTATTGGATTCAGCAGAATACGTCTGCATCTTATGCACAATCAATCTATTACACTAAACAACTACTGCGAGTATGTAGAGCGAAAACTTATATTATAATACGTTCTGAAGGAATAAAGAGTTACTGCAAACCAATGCCGAGTACTACTATGCTAGAAGTTCTGCATCTTATTCTTTATTTCTAGTTTTTTTTCCAATTCATCGTTTTCATTTCCACAAAGAACTGTTCTTATCTCAGTACGACTTCTTCTTCAAAACTGGATACATAATCAATATATAATTTAAATCTATCACAACCGAGAGTGCGAAAACACTTAATACTTGGAAGTGCATCATTTTAAGCATGATATAAAGAATTTCCAAATAAATAAATTACGATGCTGCTAATTGTTTAAGGTTTATGCACTTCAACATAGTACATCTAGTACAAGTTCATCTATTGGATTCTCACGTCTACTCAACTTGATCTGGACATCCGTGATTTTAAAAAATGCAAAACATACATGTATAATATATATAGTCCTTAATTTCAATTTATTCCAGTAAAGCGTCCAACATTAAGTAGCTATACACTATACACACAAAAGCAAGACATATCGCAGGTTTAATATGAAAAACCATATTAACGCTAGTTGATCGTGTGGTAAGTATTTTACTTGGATTGAGAATAAAAAATATTCAGTCAAGAATGAAATACATTTCTAGTCAGTGGCTATAACATTAAAGTACTTGACATTCTTCAGACTTGCAGGTACTTGGAAGCATTGTATGGGCGTTCATAATTTGTATTAGATATCGGATGATCACCTCGTTAGCTTTGTTCCTCATGATAGTCCATGGGTGGGTGGGTGTACTTTATACATGTTATAATTATTTTTATACCTCAAAATATTATGCAATTTTTTCACAATGTGATCAACTCGGAAAGAAGACAGCTAAATTGGGCACTGGGCCATGTGATTAGCGATTACTTATTTATACTATTTATAGCAGCATGTCCATGTTGTACAAAAGACAATAATAAAATTTGGTTTACTGAAGATTGATGGGTTAAAGGTACTTAAGTGCGCACTCGCAAAATATAAAAAATACAAAGATCTACCTTACATTTTACATTTGCCACACAATAATATGCATTCCTTCAATTTTTTATTAGTTAGTTTAGTTAGGTATTTTAGATTCAACTTTAGATGACAAGAATAGTATTAGTACCACACACATGAATAGAATGGAACGTGTGCAGACAGAAGATGCTTTGGTTGGATCGCATTATATATTGGATTGCAAAAAAATGTAGGAATAGCAAAATGAAATATCAAGATATGTATTTTCACACAAAAAAATATTTGGGGCGACAAGAACATCTCTATCTTAGTCTTGCTACAGTTAACACATACCAATTAATAAAATAATGTATCATAATATTAAGCTAATAAGCCCAATCAAACAATGATTAAACTGTATCTTTATGAAGCGTATAAATATGATTGGTGATTGAAGCTAAATCATTCAGTCATCAACAATCAACTTAAGAATTACATTCACCTCACCAACCAAAAGCATCAACAAAATGCATTCCGCCACCGTAAGTTTAAGAAGTTTCCAAAAACAAAAATCATTACAAATCGTAAACCGAACTGTTCCAATTTGAGTGATACACTGTCTAACGTTTTCTTTATTTCTACTTTTAAGATTTTCTTTGCCTTGGCCGTTGTCGCCTCTGCCGCTGCCGTTGAGCACCAAAACGTAAGTGCCCTTTTGACTTGTAGCCGCACTAGCTGCAGCATTGGAGCTAGCAATCAACATACTAGATATAACTCTTCTTTTATTCCAGGCTCACCCAGCTTACAAATACAACTATGGAGTCAGTGATAAGCACACTGGTGACCAAAAATCCGCTTCTGAAGTCCGTGATGGTGGAGTGACCAAGGGATCCTACTCTCTCGTCCAACCCGATGGTGTCATCCGTACCGTCAACTACATTGTCACTCCCCACGGTGGATTCCAAGCTCAAGTCATCAACAAGGGAGTCGCTGCTCACCCAGCTGGTTGGGGATGGGTATAAAACTTAGATTTACTGACAAAACTACTACTCCATTCATTGAGACCTACATCATCATCAATATCTCGATATTTTCTATAGGGATCTGGTTCCGGAGCCGGTCGTGGAGGTCTTGGTGGTCTTGAAGGTGGTCTTGGTGGTGGCCGTGGAGGTGCTGGTCTTGGAGGTGGCCGTGGAGATGCTGGTCTTGGAGGTGGTTGGGGATGGGGTGCTAGCTCCGTTGTTGGTCTTGCTGGATCCCCAGTTTCCGGTGGATGGGGATGGGGAGCTGGAAACGGACTTGGAGGTGGACTTTAAGATTCCAACACTCTCAAAACTCTATACCTATAGAACTTTTTCCGTTGCACCATGCACCCACCTCTGTCTGTCTGCAAATAGTGGAGTCTTCTAGGCTTCACCTTATGCCTCATCATCATTAGTCACCCAAATCCTACTAGTCCTTCTTCACAACACCATTCTACTCACCTCTCTCAAGTGTAGCCATTTAGTCAAGTTACAAATTTCAGCGATAAAGACTGACATCTTATATTGCCCACAGATATACATTATTAGCAGTTACCAATAAACGCCATTTTACAATCAATTTATATCTGTGATTCTGTAATTGTAGATTCGTCATAAGTAATGAAAGTTTAATTTTCGCAATAAAACAAATTTCCACTGAAGATAAATGTGTAACATGTCTCCAAATGGTCAATGGCATGCATGCATTCTATCATCGCATTCTTTGAATTTATTATCAGCCAGCTCCAAACTAACGTTGGTAATTTGCAAAACTATTATCTTTCATCGGTGAATGAAAAACGTATGAGGATTTTCACATTGATTACAGCTACAACTACAAGTTACAGTAACATACTCATATAATAATAATCAAAATAACCTTTCGTCTAGCCTATTTGCTGTATCTATACTTTCATAACGCGAATCAATGAGTTTATAAGATTAAAAGAAGAAAGAAGAATATTTTTAATCAAAGTCCGATTTTATGGCAGTCTACGTAATGCAATGGATCATTTTAGGTATGCATAATTATTATTATTATTATTTTTAGCAGCTATACAATTTCTGAATCATTGTGTGCATTAGGAATTCATTTAATTACTGTCTGTAAGTACAGCACAGTCATTATTGGGAGAATTATATATAGGTCTTTGTTTGTTTGTTTAGTTGTAGCTGCACTTCCTCACCTCGCATTTCCCATTCGAAGCACTTAATTAGTTAAGTTTATGTCAGGATGAAAAATAGAGGTGATAAGATGCAAGTGGCACTTCATTACTTTGCCCATCTCCGGTTCGCATAATCACCTGCAATGTTGAGACTTACACAATTTTTCTTATCGGAGTAATTATTATCATCATCAACAATATTAATATTCACATCCGGTGATGTGGCTGTAGTAAAATAAAATTGTAAAAGTAAGTAAAAGTGTGGCAGTCAACAGTCCTAGTATTTCAAATCCACATTTAACGTACAAGGAAGGAAGCATAATAAAAAGAAACCCAATCGCAGCTCAAAGCAAAGTATCGATTAAGTATGCAAATAATATTAACCTACGAGGAAGGGCTTGAAGGTTCAGTTATACGTGAGCCTTAATTATTATAAAGAAAGTTCCACTAATTTAATTACCAGTATATGAAAGTGATTAGGAAATTATCCATTTTTACTTATCTGGATCAAAAAATCGATGATGATACTATGGCTGATTCACATAAAATAATTCATACCAAAGCGAATAACGTTTAAGCATGAAATGAATAGATTAACTTTAGTTTATTTATGACAACATGAAAAATAAAATATTTCCTCCATCACGTCACCACTTTGGATAACTAAAGAAATACGCTGAAATACTCCAGTTGCGATCTTAAAGAGTTTGTCAAGTCCTTGGCTTCATCGGATAGTGGTCCTAGAGTTCATAAGTTAATGCTTAGATTAAACCCGAATCCATTTTCACTCTTGGTTTACAGTACCTGCTACTACCAGTAATTAAGTTAAGAGATGCAATAAATCGTAAACAATGTTACTGAAATTTATTACTCAGCATTGTAATTGCATTACTACATGCCTAAAATCAGTTGTATTTTTTGTTAGATTTGCTGCATGACTGCCATGTAATAGTGGATTCTAGTAATTTCAGATATGCCCCATAACCAATAGAACAAAATTTTATTGCCATGTCTGGGTTTATCCACTGTGGAGACGACGATTAAGATGAACATGGCCATGGGGCATTGTGAGAAACGCATGTTTTTCGTTGAAAGGTCGAATACTACATGTTCTTTTTATTTATTCATTCATTCATTATTAATTTTAATGTAATGGCTAACGGTGGACGAAATAATTACAAAATCCTTGCAATATCCTTATAAATAGGGTCACAGAGTTGCTCATATTAATAATAATTTATGACGAGACAGCAAACCCCACTGCACAAGAAGAAGTGTAATTAAACACGTGCTTAAATGCTTTAATGCTGTAATATTGACAAAAATTACTCGAATTTGGCCCATTTGAGCATTTTGGGGGATGTGTCTTTTGACCAGCAAATCACATGAAACAAACCAACTATATATGGGTATCGACCAAGCAGAAACAATCATTACCCAAAAAATTTAACATTTTGGTGATGGGCTTTGTTAACTCTTCATATTCATAAATCGTGTATTATCTACAATTGGACTGAGTAAGAGAAGGTTCAAGTCCATTAATTAGTCAAATTACTGTTGTAATAAAGCATTTCTTCACAGCACACTTTTAACAATGCGTATATTGCCATGCATAACATTACACAACGTGCAATTAAGAACGACGGCTTTTGTATGAGAAGCTACTCGAGCAGTGATTTATTTAATTCCGGATTGATTTAATAAATAAAAATTCTTTGATTGTTTGCTGTTGTTCTGATGATGCTGCTTCTTATGTGTAGAGCACGCTCTTCTTATGTTACAATTACACTGAGCTCCTTTCTTTGTTATATGCTCATTGTTTATGAATAAACTTGTCAAGCTAATAATAAAAAATGCTACACATTGAAACGATCAATCTAGTAATACCATCTATACGATGCAAAATTTGCAGACAACAATGAATGATGCAAAACAACAACTGTTATGTAAACAATTAAAATCAAAGAAAAAGAACAATTTAAAGAATTAAACATGTTGAGTAATATAATGGCAATGTTGAATTGCAAAGAACACACCTTCCTTTTGTAACTATGCTATGCACCACACACCACAATATTTTTGTACTGACCACACATTTACAAAAACTTTGCAGTACCCCTTACAAGAATTGGTTGTTTTTTGCTTATCTTCAAAGGGCTTGTCTTTAGGTACTGACGATTATCTAAAATCACGTAACGCAGACCTGCAATGGTAAGTAAACTGCTGAAGCAAAAATTAAGGGACTGTGATTGCATGCATGCATCTTTTTTTTTGCCTTGCATATATTTGGGAAGCCAAAAACCATGACCAAAAAAATTAGAGGATGACCGATATGTAATAAATGAACTAGGCAAACGTTATTAATAATGATTCTAATATTATGAATGTATATAGTTTAGGATTGCAATATTATGTGATAGGGACATTATAATTATAATAGCCTTAAATTTTTGCATATACATTTTGGAAGCAGGAACTGAATTATATCATGCACAATCTTATCTCTACTAAAAATAGCCACGTTTTGAACCAGTCCCATTTCTAAGCTTTGGTTCGCTTAATTCACGTGCATTTACTATAAATACGAAATAAATCTTTGAGCTTGTCATCAGTTTGAGTTTAAACAAAGACTAACAAAGTCACTCAATATTGTTTTTTTGTGAATTTTCCAATCAGGAATCAAAAACATCAACATGCGTGCCGCTATCGTAAGGATTTGTGATAATAATTAAAAACTAATCTCTGTGCTAATCTTTTTAGTGGAATCGAAAAGAAGAAGATGTTCTAAAATGTGTTTGTCTCGTTTCTCATGGTCATTTTATTAGGCTATCGCTGTCTTGGCCCTCGTCGCTGTCGCCTCTGCTGGCCTCCATCACGATATCTACGCCTACCCAGCCTACAAATACAGCTATGGGGTTACCGACAAGCAGTGAGTAAAAAAGTGACTTATTTTGCATTGCACAAACTTCATAGTTATTACTTGATGAGTTGCTAACTTTTGTGAATTTTGAATGTGATATTTATTATAGCACTGGTGACCAAAAGTCCGCTTCTGAAGTCAGAGATGGTGGAGTGACCAAGGGATCTTACTCTCTTGTCCAACCCGATGGTGTTCTCCGTACCGTCAACTACATTGTAACTCCCCACGGTGGATTCCAAGCCCAAGTTATCAACAAGGGAGTCGCCGGTCACCCAGCTTTGTATCATCACTACGGTTAAACCACCATTAACTTCATCCCACCTCAGAATGCCAAAGCAGAAATCCCGTCAACTTAGCATCTATCCTCTTCTTCTTCTTTTCTCTTCCATCCTTTCTATTTATTCTCCCTACTGGTGCTTACAGTAGGGTTTTCTTTCTTTTCATCTATATATTTCTGCCTTTCCAAGTCAATCCTTTTTTGATTTGTGCTCTGTGATTATCTAATCTTGATGATTGCATTAGCCAGCCATCTTTAACTGCCATAGGAAGTCTTAAATTTCAAGGCTTCCGGCAAGTCACATCTGTTCCTGTGATCTAAATGTTATAGTGTGTGTATATATACATGTAATCACCTTTTAATTTCTTACCTTCTACTACTTCTTCTTCTTCCTATGCATTTATTTCACACTTTCTGTTCCTTCCTTCCTTTTCTACTTAACACTGTTTTGAAACAGCTCATGAGCTGCTGAATAATTTACTTTGTTCTTCTTGGTTCATTTTCTTTGAAGCCACTATAATATATTATGTCTGGTCAATAAAATTGAAGATTTTTCATTTTTCTATGAAACATAATAGCCTACTCTGCCTACTGTAATCATAATCATAGCATAATATATATATCATTTATGTATTTTTGCTTGCGTAATACTTTTTATTCCACCATTGTCTAGTTTTACTTTGGGTATTCATATTAGGTAGGGCTTTTAATTATACTTTATATATGCTCTTATCATAAACAAAACTTCATATAACATACTAATGTCTGCAGTTACTGCAGTACTGGTAGGGTTCATTTTCATTTACGATAAGTGCAAATTTATATTTCACGCGATAGTCATAATCATAATGAAGCTAATAGTGATAATGACGACGATGATGGACATGAACGTAAATTCACTTCAGTAATCTTTGTCTCTGCTCAAGAAGTTTTCAGGTTTCTAAAAAATTGAGACGAACAGTCTCAAGTTCCCTCCTCTGCTGCACTTTCATTATTAGTCGCATTTTAACGGGACATTAAATCACATTTAATTTGAAAGTAAACATTGTTAGCAGTTTCCAATTCTCAAGCACGTGAGAATCTAAAGTTCATTTAGAGTTGTAATTAATCCCCAATAGAAGTAACATAACGTAACGTTTGCCGTAGGTTGGATGCGATTAATGGTAAAAATTATTGTCTCACCTTAAAAATGACCGTAAGCATGCTACGCCGACGGCCGCGGACATATTCTTTATATAGTACAATCCAGACCAATGTTTCAAATTAATGACCAGTAGAACTTTCAAATTAAAAGAATGAGTGTGAATGAAAAGTGAACTAATGTTCATAAAAATGTTATGCAATCAATTTTTGTACACATAAATAATTTCAGCCACCCCGACAAGAAAAATCGGTTTTATTAGTAACTAATGTGTAATGTAAATAAATTTTATAAAAACCATCCAATTTATCGTTTTACGATATTACACACGGGTCCATTGGCCAATTCTCTCTATTTAGATTCGAAATGTATAAACTCATATATTCAGCAGTCTGGTTTTCTTGTATACATATACTCATAATCCCGTAATGATCTTTTAGTTGCCTGCTCAGAAGAATTTGATTGTCAATTATTGTCACTGCCTCGCTGACACTATTTGATAATCGGTCGGTTCTATCAAGGAATGTACAAATTTTATTGCTAATTATTATTATTCTCTTGTGAAGGAATAATATGGTCACATTCGACTGTATAGCATATAAAAAAGGAACACAGAACCCTGACTGACTTGGTTCATTCATGACCTGACATTTATCGAAAATGTTTCTACATTTGTAGTAGTAGTAGTATTAATGGTTATGCGTATCAGTTGATCGGTCATCAATTTAGCTCAGTACTTTTCATGTTGCTCATTATTATGGAGATATACTATAATAATTTAGGTATTCTTTGCTATCAACTTTATGGTGGTGGTATATATAGAGTTGTGCTGAAACACCACCATAATGGTAATTATTCGGGTTCGTTGTAACATTGTAACCTTAAAATGGTTACAAATTGGGCACAACACCTGTGTTACGTCCTTGAGAACCTTGTATGCATGTATTTGAAAGATTGCGTCCATATTTGATTTGTATTGTATGGTGTATCATGTAGCGGATTAGGAATAAACTGTTTAGATAAACATTTCTGCTCAAAAGAACGTTTACAAAGTCATACAAAATGAGAAAAATATATTTTTCTCACAAGCGTTGTAGTAGACACGATTACTTGCGATTACAAACGGGCGATTTTTACCTGAATGATACAAAAAGGAGGGCAATTATGCATATATATTGGTAAATAGTGCAGTGGTCTGCGGAGTGCAGTGTCTGTTTGTAAAAGTCACCTTACTTTACCAGTGGTTTTAATGGTTTAAAACCACATTAACTTTTACACCAGAATATTTATTACATAAATGCATAATATACTATATCATCGTACCCTTGTAAAAATTTATCCTCTACAGAGCACCGTTCTGCTCTAGAAATGCAATAATGAGGGATGCAGTAACAAGCACAGCGAAAATGGGGTGTTTGTTACAAAATATTGAAAATAAAACGAACTTGCCCATTTGACGATTTGACTTTCAAACTACTGCACATTCGTCGTGCTTATATATAATGCTTTCAACATGCTGACCAGTATAGAACCGGAATTAAGTACTCAAAAAGCAGAGTTTGATTTAATTATTGAGATTTTTGTCAACATAATAATTAAGGAAAGGATGTTAGGTGCAATGCGACTATTGCGAAAAACATTTCTTGTTACTACCTGGTTCAACAATGGTGTAAATTGCAAAATCTCCTCCGCTCTCTAGCTTTGCTCTTTTGTATTCATTCACACTCAAATTTGCAATATTATTATACTTTGTTGTATATTTAACATGTGTAACTCTAATCAGAGTAGTGGTGCAAAAAAAAATTTACTAAATGCATATAAAAGTGATAATGAAAAGTAATGCCCATAAGACAAGCCCATATAGGTAATACTATGTGCTTTTCATTTGTTAAAATCTTGCACAAATCCCTATATAGCTTTAGCTATATATTACACGGGAAGCAGGAAGGAATTACAAGCAAAGCTGTAGTTAATAATAATCATACAACTGATACAACACAAACAGCAAGTAACAGTGTAAACATCGATTAAGTTCTATCTATAAAGAAGATTGATATTTTGATATAACCCGAGCAAAGACTGAATGAATATAATGCTTTGCATTTGTAATTGCTCGATAAGTATAATCAATAATACACAAGTTGATTCACCTTGTGGTGTGGGTGGATGGATTTTTTATGATACAGGGATAAATGATCAATGGTTAATAGTAATAATCTCCTTCTGGGCTATTTTAATCCATGAATGATCTATGAAATTTCACACGGAAGATTACTCCAAGAAAGACCTCATTAAGAGGTCTCCTGCCTCCTCCTGGATTTGAATTTTAAGATTACGCAAGACTGTTCTAGTTTTTTTTTGCACCAGCGTAAGTGTTAAATCGTCCGTTAGATGCAGATTATGATCATAATGCTTATTATGCAGTCCTGATATTATTTCTGCTCTACATAACCCCACTTCATGTCAAATATGCTGTGCTATTGTTTGCGTAGGTGAAATAATTTATTATAAAGTAAACATTTAAAATTTGAAAAAGACAAAACTGATAGTCTTTAATGTTTGCTAACAATAAATAAACTTTTAGCAATTTCATCAACCTATAATAATATGCCCGTCTTCTGGATGCTGAGGAAAAGGCTTTCTGCAAAATGCTTTCAGGTTGGGCAATCCTGACTTTCCTTTTCATTGTATGGTTGCCTGACTAGACTAGTGACTGCTCTTATAATATTCAACTGCTCAACATCATTACAAATGCATAAATGGGAACTTTTGTCATTGTGCATGTTCAATGTTTACCGAATCAAAATAATTACTGTTTACAGCAGCTCTGAGACAAATTGGCCCATCTTCCAATTTCTCAAGCTAATTAATTAATTAATGTTTCTCAAATTATATGTTAGTTGCTGATGACTGAAAAATTACCCAGGCACGTCACAAGACTTGTGTGGATTTTATATTCCCAAACTGTGAAAATTAAGTCGAGAATCTGAAAATAAATGTTACATATATTTATATTCAATCAGCAATGCACATTAGCTACCTAAATAACGTAGATTCAAAATATTATATTTGTATGACAATGTGCAAGTAAAATTATGTGTTCTGTAACAGCAACATCGCCGCTGTCCATTAGAACATGTAAAAGAGCTGTTTCTTCTCAAAACTGACGGGATGTACTGAAATGGGATGTATATTATGCATTGTACAGCATTATATTATTGTCTTTGTTTTTTTCATGAGAAGTGCGTTAAAAATGATAAACCGTGTGAATTTTTCAATCCTCCTACCAAAGTACTTCAGTTAGTATGTTTCAAAGTACCTACCCCCAACCGAATAATGAGAGTATCATCTCACAGCTTAGACATTTGTTGTGCACAGGTGCATTATAATGGGACAAGACATTTTTTTTTAAAGTGAAGGGTGCCTTTTTACAACGTGAGTGACGCGTTGTTGTTTTGTTATGCAGATGCAGATCACATTAAGTACAATTATTATTACGGCATAAGTACTCACTCATATTCGTCATGATGGGAAAAAATTATGCATTTTAATGCGTTATATATATTGTTGTGATTGTATGAAAGCAAAAGTATTTTTTTACGACTGAAACTAAATCAGAATACAATTTAAAACAAAGAATAATTGTACACACCTACATATGCCGGTGTACGTACGTTATGTACCATGATGCAGGTATGCAACCATTATTATATCACATTTTTTTCTTGCAGAAGCGATTCATATAATTAAACTGATGATCATTTCTCAATCAAGGTATAAATACGATGATCAAGCTTGATTTAGTCATTCATTTGTATCTTTCAAAGTGACAAGTCAACAACAACTTTAAAAACATTCTAGAGTTTTCATACTACTCCAAAAAAATCTATATCAACATGCAGTCCGCAACCGTAAGTTGAAGATACTAACTAAAAACGACTCAAGTTTTTTGTTTGGTGGTGTTTGAAATTTCAAAGTGAAAAAAAGTTTTCTTTGGAAATTGTGGATAATTGAAAATTTGTTGGTGCTGTTTGAAAGGTTTTCTTTGGTCTGATGGCCCTTGTCGCAGCCGTTACTGCTGCCCCTGGAGGTTTTGGTCTTGGATATGGAGGGGGTGGTCATTATGGTGGCGGGTTGGACTACTATGTAAGTTTTTTAGTCGAGTAGCTAGCTTCCAGATTTTGAATGCTGACAATTTGATTTAAACAATAAACTTTTGAAATATAGGCATACCCAAAATACTCATACAACTATGGAGTTGCTGACAAAATGTGAGTAAAACAGTGACACTTGCTAAGTATTAACTTTTACTTTTAGTAATGAGCTAACTTTTGTGAATTTTGAAATTTCTAATATTATAGTACTGGTGACCAGAAGTCTGCTGGAGAAGTTAGGTAAGAACAAAAGCAAACATTAAAGACTGCTAAACATTAATAATTGAGACTGAAAACTGGAAACTACATTTCTCACATTTTCAATTTACAGAGACGGACCATTGACCAAGGGATACTACTCCGTTGTACAACCCGATGGAGTTTTGCGCACAGTCAATTATGTTGTCGATCCTAAATTAGGATTCCAAGCCCAAGTCATCAACAAGGGAATCGCTGGGCACCCAGCAATTTACAAAGGCTTCGGAGGTCATCATCGGTGGACATCATCTGGCTGGATATCTGGTTATAACTAGAAGCTATATAAGGAAACTACAGCAAACCAAAGAATGCGCTACTCAACTTTGCCAAAACCTATCTACTCTAACTAACTCATCTTCTCGCAACCACACGCTTCCCATTTCTACTATTGACATGATGGACTTATAATAGTGATTACTACCATCAAGTCTCCCCTTCTCCTTTCACTGGATGCCGATAATGATAACTGTTGTACATATGATGGTGTTTCAAAAGGTCTCTTTTACTTCTTCTACTAACTAACCCTCTTCTCATCTTTGGTCTTTATAATCTTGCCCTTTCTAACTATTTTCTTGGTTTATCTCTTATTAACGTCATTTCCTCTCTATTCTACTACCTTTTCTCTCAGCAACAACTACCTTGTTGCACTTTGATTGCAACGCTGCATTTTTATTGTACAATAGATTTCGTAAAAGACAAACAATTAATTTTGTGTCATGTTACTTTTTAAATGCAGTATTCCAACCTGTGTTCTCTCTCTCTCTCTCTCTTTTCAAAACTCTTCTTTCCCTACTTACTTACTAACAAGCAGAATGCAATATTTCTTCTTGGTGATCGACTGATACATCTAGATATTTTTACTCAAGCAGCAATCTTCGCAAAAAAACTTTACTTTTTTATACTACAAATGTCATATTTCTACTGTGCAAGTAGAAATATTGCATAATCACGCGGTATCAACAAATACCTGCTACTTTTTCACACGCAATAAAAGCTTTAATGAATGAAAAATAATTATTGTTGAATGTGTAATTTTATAACATCTTATTCACATACATATAGCCATAATATAACCATAATATACAAGTGTTCTAGCTCACTACGATATTATTCATTCATTCATTCATTCAGGTAGTTGATACGCACACCCACGGTTCACAGATATCATCACCAGGTTTTTAAACGCATCCTTTACTTTCACATCATTAAAATGGGTTATAGTTAAGATATCATTCATTAATGAAAACTATCATCATCAGTTCTTATCATAAACTATATACGTTTAAAAAAAGTACATAAATTGAGGACGGGTAAGCTCAAACCTTTTTAAAGATAAGATTATAGTATTAACAAGAACAAAAAGTACAAATGGGACTTTATTATATTTATATGTACTTATTTAGCCTAATTAACTCAAATCAAAATTTATCAGGACACAATGTAATTTCTTCATACAGCCTCTGCTCAATATCTTGGAGTATTGTGGTGTACATTGCACCTACATCCACATTAAATGAGACATACACAGGTTTTTTCAAACGTTTTGTCAACTTTCCAGCGAAAGACTCACTAAGATTGTCTCCACTACTTCCAAGTATCTTTGTCGTAGTTGGCATCCCCTTCTTGTCATATGGGGTAACCGATGACATGGCTAAATCATCCATTTTCCCACTGCCGTCACCAATCCAAAGGTAAATACTATTGCCAAAGTTGGTCACTTGAAAAAAGTATGTCGTGTCCAGCACTTGGGTTCCAAACTGATGAAATTTGATGGTACTACTGCCAGAAGCTGCTAATTTGTCCGTGCTTTCAATACCAGCCTCCTTGGAAATTTGGAGGACTGAAGTAGCCCTCTCGATAAGTTCTAGATCTACAGTTGTCGCCATTATTGCCAACTTTAACAGCTATAGGTAAAAGTAAGAGAGGTTTTTCAACGCCCGGACAAAGTCGCCCTAAAAAGATAACCAAGTAGCCCTGAGTTATAGATTAAAATTACAAAGAAAAATTACAAGTTGCACTTAATAAATCATTTGAATACTTCCAATCTATGAACTTACTCGTTTATCAATCAGTAGGTCCTGACATCAACGGCACTTTCTTTTGCAGTTTCAATCACCAGGAATGGAAAATGTTGTTAGTTTAATCTGTTTAATCTTACAACCAACAATTCAGAAAAAAATATCTATTCTTTTCCAGTATTCCAATGAATGATTGTGAGTATTTGTGAGGAATAGTTTCCAAAAGACGTTGTTGCCGCTGTGTTGCAAAATATACAGATTCTCCAGCTATCCGTACAAAACAAATGGATAAAAAACTTTTCTCAGCTGCTATCGTAGATCTTCAAACCCTAGTCAAAGCACAAACAAACAAATGCACATGAGCACATGCACATTTTCATCATTTGCGTGATTTGCGACCGGTAAAGTGTTTAATCATTTTTTGAAACCTTAAATGGTTGTTTTTATGCATTGTGAGTCAGCTTAAGGATCGTGTCTTTTATATCTTGTGGTAATTCATACATGATGGACGATGGAGTAGTTTTACTTAAAATATTAGTATAATGTTCTATCATCACTGGCTAAACTAAAAATGTGTTTTTCTTGATCATTATTAGCTTAACAAGCACAAAGTATTCGTTGCTGTTGCATCTTTCCATCTAACTACTAACTGAAGGATGAAGATACCTGGAGACCAGGCTTGAAGTACCTGTTGCCGTTATGGAATGACGAGGTGCTGCTGAGAATGGTACTAAAACATATTTAGGAACGGGAGAGAACGGAATTAATTTAAAAACTTTTGTGACATATGTCAGGTAAGCCTTCCCTGTTTCCTTGCGTTTTATGATGATTTCTTTGACATGTAAATTAAATTTGTTGGTAAAATTTTTACATGTACTTTTTTCAGGCCCTCCAACAGTCACAATGTCACTTCAGCAAACCTTTTGTCAATGTATAAAGTACTTCTTCGTCCCGAGTTTTTCTAGAGTGTCTCAACAATTTAGTTATCGAACAAGCTCAGTTAGCCTAATAGGATCTCGACAAGTGTCATCAGTTTCCACGGAATATAAAAAGGAAGATGCTGCTGTTGAGGACGAGACGGAGCCTCAAGAAGTTCAGAAATCTAAACCCTTGAAAAGAGACAAAAAGTCTACAGCAGCAAAAGATAAAACAGATAAACCTCCAAAGTTAAAATTAAACCCTATGACTGTAACTGGGAAGGCAATTGATGAATACATTGATGAGCATGCTGGATTTCTTTCCAACGAAGAAAATCTGAATATAAAAAAGTTACTTCCTAAACATTGTCTAAAACAAGTTAAAATATATCCAACCATGGTGTACTTAATTAACAAATCTGCTGCAAAAACCTTTGCCGAGTCTATCAAAGCTGAAGCTCCGGATATTAATTCACCCGTTCTAGAACTTCATCCAGGGGTTGGCCTATTGACATCCGAGTTGTTAAATAGTGTCGGATACAAATATTTGACTGGTCTTGAGGACAATCCTGAGCTAGCGAAATACCTCAATAATAAATTTAACATTAGAACAATTGACTCTTCCGTCACTGAACTGCCTCGTCATCACCACCTTGACAAACACGATGGTGGTGAGCGTATTCACTCAATTTTGAGTCAGATAAACACTGGGGAATCATCATCATCACTTGAAGATGGGAGCCATAAAAAACTGCACATAGTTGGAACTGTACCAAACATTGGCACAATCAACTTTTTGATCAGAAGTTACGCAACAAAAAGAATTTTCTTTGAAGAAGAGCTGCCATGGAACGGTGTAACAATGTTTCTCGCACTTGGAGGCAAGGTTCAGACGATCTGCACCGCGATACCTGAATCAGGACTAGTGACTTATCGACCCACCTCCGTTTTCTGCCAATCTCTTTTTACATTTAAAAAGATTGGAGTTCTTCCTCGAGATGCGTGTATACCATGGGAAGCTAAAGACACTGAAGAGCGCAAAGGTACCAAGGCCCGGAAATTAAAAGTAGAAAATCCAGACAGCCTCACCCTTATGCGTGTAGATATCAACAAGGATACCGTAAATTTGATAGGAAAAGATAATTTGTTTGTGTACTGGTACTTTGTACGTCAAGTTTTGTATGCTAGAACTAATAGAATTATTCCTGAACTTGAAAGGTGGTGTCCGGGATGTGGTCCTAGGTTAATTAGACAAGGTTTTGATATTTATTCAATATTTGGTAAATTGAGCCCTGATGAAATTTTAAAGTTGTATTTGCAATTTGTTTCATGGCCAGAATTTTCCAATTCTTCGTTTTTAAATGCTGTAGAAAAGTTTCAGACTAGAATTGAGGTGAGTGAAGAGGATGATCATTGAATGACAATAAAATTAATTTTCTTAATTGATAAAAACGAACTGTTTTTGTATTTTTGTGTTGTATTAAATGTATTATTAGTATTATGAAATCATGTTGAAATTCTGTTCTATGAAATAGGAAATTATTAGCCCCATTTTATTTTGTTATAACCAAAATCAACTAATGACAGTGTTTTGAACAAAGATGAAACATAAAATCGTTTTGGCTTGAGTCGGATTACAGTACCATGCGCTTCAAAGCAAATTTGATTGCTCCAATCAATAATAGACACTGTCCAATAATATAGAATCCACCGTTGGCTCTGCAAGAAAGTTAAATGGTAGTTTAATAAGTATTAGTAAAACAAGGAAGGTTACTTTTCATTATATGACTGAAAAATATATTAATAAACCTTTTTCTAGGATCTCCACTATAGTACCCTTTGGCATATGCATATCGACCAACAATCCATATGAACCCTCCAACAGTGCTAAGATAAGGCAGTTCCAATCCACCAATCATAAGAAGGAAAAGAAACTGGGGATATATTTCCAACGTGCTCTGCATAGCTCTTTATTTCAACAATTAATTCAGAAAAGTCAAAATACTATTTATAAGCCGAATCTTGGCCATAATTATGCTATATTATGCTATCGCTACCTGTAAGTACAGTTAAAATTCATGCAACTGTCAGAATGCGTTATCGGATTTGGAACTATAAAGTCTCGTCTTGCTTCCGACACCTTCATAGACTTCCATTTGAGAAGAACCACGCTTCCAATCCCAGTTAATACAACGCATCCATATCCTTTTGGAATTATGAGGGGAGTCCCAAGTCCAGAAGAGCTAAATGATTTCTTTACCAGCGATGCCAAGGATTTCACTTCAGATCCAACTGGTGGTGGGCCAGCTAAAGGAACATCAGTAGTTGTTGCCATATTTTTTAAAGTACGGTAAAAATATCTATTACTAACTCTATGTATTTTTCATGAAAATTCATTTATCAAATACGAAACTGTAAATCCGAGCGAATGGAGGAGAAAAATTTAGACAGAAAAATTCATACGATATCTGAGTCATTTCTTTTCAACTTTCCTCCATGGGGATGTAGACCGTTGAAGAAGTTAATGATGACCATAGGTCATCGGTCATTCATGACATAATACTGAAACGTGACAGTTGTATATTTTAGCGACATTTTATCCTAAAAGGTTAAGCCCTCATCATAAGAGAACAAAGACATTCGTTATGGATTGTTATATATATGCATACAGTATATTTAGAGCACACTTGTGTGGGCATTGAATGCACAACGGCGGTACCCCAATCTCCTTTTGCTTTGCTTGCATCTGATCGTGTTAGCTTACAAACAAACAAAATACACAATTTTTGGAACTCAACTCATCCGTTCTTCGTTTAAATTAAAATTTAAATAAAATGAATTTAAAATAGTAGTTTTTCTTATTAATAAAGTTACTTGTTAGTTTCAATTTGTCGTTCTTCTGTGAGCAGGGACTAATAAGGTATTTATTGAACTTCAGATTCAAATAAAAATGTTTTCTGTGACATCAATAACATCGTCATGTGGCAGCACGTTACTAAACGCTTTTAAAGCGTCGGCGTGTGCACTTTCCGCTGCGTTTACAACGCCAGTTCGCTACAGGTATCATGAAGATAAGCCAGCAATTCTTCAACGTAGGTGGGGCTATGAAGACAAGGTAAGTTTTAATAAAACTTGGCGTGCTTGAGTCATTTGAGTGTGTAAAGAGCAAACAAGTCTATATTTTTAATTTGAAAAAGCAAAAGAGTAAATGTAATAATGAATATTGGTACTTGTTTTGGATATTGACTATTTTAGGTCGCTTTCAGGGGACTTTTGCCTCGTGTCCAGACAAGTAAAAAGCTTCCAATGCCACCATACGTGCCGAAAAACAGTTGGGCCGAACGAAGGGCACTCTTTGGACAGAATGACTACGTTGACATTTTAGGAGATGATGAAAGTATTCTGCCTATTAAATTTGCCTATGGAGTGCCATCATGGCTAAGGGGATTTCGAGGGAGCGAATATCAGGTATGGTTGATCAAAAATTGTCATATTCGTCTATGGGATAAACACCACCAATTGTTTAAAGCAGTTGACAAGGATTTCGTTTTACTGTTGTAGATGCTTCTGAGGAAAAGGGCAGTTTTTGGACGTCTGACTGATCCCAAGAATGACCTTGTCTATAACGCCTTCTTTGTGAGGAAACGATTAAAGTTTTTGTATCGCAGAATTAATAGAAAAACTAAGCATTTTATGGATATTAAAGTTATGCATCGTTAATATAATAATTTACAAATTGAGCTACAACTAAGCAAAGTAGTTGTGAAGTAGATTTTGGACTTGTGTATTCTAGTTGTAATGATAATAATAGAATAAAACTGTTTATTGTAATTTTCATTCACTCCTTTGGTTGGGGTAATGAGGGATTTGCGTTGTCAGTTTTTTTATTTAGGTGTCTAGAAAAAAATTGTTTCAAAGAGCATAGCAGAGTGTAATTATTAATCATGTATAAGTTAGTTTGACTGGAATCAGGAAGACTCGATAAAGTGCATACACTAGACTGCTGTAAAAGTACATCACAAAATCATTAATTCATATTATTACAAAGAAAACGTTTGGTGCTTAGAGTTTAGATTTGCACAACAATAAACCTGGAGTTCCCAGTAGTTCAGCATACGTTGCATTAAAATCATCAAGTTTTATACTTTGTTGACTCCAAGTAATTTGCTAGTACGTAAGCACTGACAGAGTGATATCAGCTTAGAAGGTTTAAACTTCAAGGCTTATTGGGTCGGTTTCAATTTTATTTTTGAGTCTTTGTAATAGTAATCAATCAGAAAATGTTCCTAAGAGCTCTGACTCCATATTTCACGTGGCTTGGTATGATGCTTACAAGCAAACCAGCAGATTTACAGAATCAAATCAATATACTTAATAGACCTACGACGTTGGCCCCGGTAAATATTACCAGTCGACCAATTACCCGATCTACAACTCCCACCCCCACCACTTTAATTAATCCCCCACTGCTAGACTATTTTCTATGTGTCGGAAGGCCATTGCGAAGATATCCGCATCCAAGGGACTGTTCTAAATTCTATGATTGCGAAGGAGGTCGTGACATAGTTCCTCCACAAGAATGTCCGAAAAATTTATATTTTTCGTCCTCTGTTCTTCTCTGTACATTACCAAACGATTCCGGTATTAGGCTCTATTTACAGCTATAATTAATCAAAGTAAATTCACAATAAAAATTATCATCTTTTCTTAGGATGCTCACCAACTACATCAACGACCCAAGCTAATAACGAAAGCACTACACAGGTAGGAGGGGTAACGTCTAATCCCATCGAAACTCCTAGACCTGGTTCATGGCTTGCTGAACTCCGTCGTAATTACAATGCAGTCCAAGAACCTAGACTGGTCATGTATTACGACCGTGACATTGTCAATCCAAATGCTCTGCAGTGGCCCATATCGTTCACAAGAGCTTTATGGAACAGTGAAATCGACATGTATGGCAATTTTGGGGAAGACAATCGTCTCTACATTCTTTTCCGTGGGACCCCTCAGGCTGAAGAAATCAATTTTTCCAGCTACCTTGACAGCTCCAGAGGGAACATTAACGGGATAGAAGTTGGCTCATCAAATTGGTCCGTTGACACTGGCTCAAATATGGACTTAATTGCCAGAAATATTGCACACCTTATAACTCAAAGCGCCAAAGGTATTCGCTATCCTGGACTTGAGCCTAAATGGCCAGATATCTTTGTCTACGACTACTATTCCAGAACAAACCAAACATCCAATCGAGACAGGTATGAAGAAAAGATGCGAGAGGAAAGTGAGGATGAAATTGCAAGCGTCCCTCTGTTTAGTCAGTGGTATCTTCCAATCTACCGAATGTATGGAAGTGGATCAGTACTTAACAGGTTCCTCATTAACAGAGAAAGGTATTTCCCTCGGACAGAAGGTGATAATACCACCTTTGCAAGAACCATGAATCGAGGAGAGTTTGTCCATTTTTGGAGTGCAGGGGCAGGGGCCACTCTTCAAAGTTTGGCGACATCAGTATTTGGTTGGAGTGGAACCCTCAATGACCAGTTTCAAAGGGCTAGACAAGAATTTAGTGAGCTGCAATATTGAGCAACTGAAATGTGTATAAATTACATTTTTTTTGTATTATTATTATTACACTAGATTGCAAATTAAGCAGATCATAACAGCCCTTCATCACCTTTTGTAATCGAAGCAAGAAAACAATGTCTTGATTTATTGCTGTACAAGTTGCATAAAGAAAAATATTATCATGTATATCATTTTTTAACGAATTAAAATGGCGAGTTGGACAACTGAAAAAAATTGCAAATTTTTATAGTACTCGCAGACAGACACCAACCAGCGAAATGTTACGGTAGTCCATTCAAACTTTGAACCTTCATCAATGGGGTGGTCAATCAGCAGTACGCTTGAATTGTTCCATTTTGTCTCATAATATGATTTAATCAGTCCGTCATAATTGATTACCATACTGCATTGATTTCTTCCTGATCAGTATGCAAGTGCTCTAGAGCTACAAATACCCTTTCAACTGAATTATTATATAGGCACGATAATTTGCAAAAGATATTTCGAAAACATTTGAATGATGACTGCCTTGCCCCAGGCCTCAAAACCAAGCCGAGTTTTGAACAAGACAAAGAAATATTTGTAGCACATATTTGCCACATTACATCGTTTATCGTAACAAGGAATGAAAATCTACTCCCGATCGTTGTAGTTATTAGTATGATCTTGTTATCTTCCAACCCCTTTGACTCTTTCAAAGAGTGACTGAATCTAATTTACCTCCTCGATCCATTCACGTTTATAAGATGATGAATAATGCAATAAACAATGTGGTATTCTCGTTTTTAGTACCCATCCGTCAATCAATATTCCCTTTTGAATGAAGAAGAAGGAAGGCAAAGGTTATGAGTGCAATGGATGATGAATATGTATAATTTCATTCGCACGACTACTACTACTTCTAACTACTACAAGAGATTGCATCATCATATCGTGAAGTAATGTCAAAGTGCAATAGGAGAAAAATTGGCAAACTGCTCAAATAATAATTTGGAGACTTCCCTGATCTTCATTGATATGCAAAATTCATAACTGACTAAAGTTGACGTGTGTATGTAATTGTGTATACACCAACCGAAACAATACCCACTAACGTGTGTGGGGCAATACCAACCATACCAAAGTTCTAAAAGTCATTTTTATGAAATATGACAAGATAAGCTCCATCGGCCCTCCTATTCAATCAATAGTTTCGAAAAAATTTACAAATCCATTTGACAGATAAAGTCGGAAAAATTCTGGCTTGTTGTATTAAAGAGGTTTCATTCTGGTTATTGCAAATGTCATGTCTACTTCCTTGAATTAATCTGATCTGTGGATATATAAGACTCAGATACAAGGTCTTTGGATTTACTTATTTCAAGGGCGAAATAGTAGCTATTAGGTGTTGTAGATTTGTTGGAAAAAATATTTGACAATGACTCATTATAGTTCAATGATACTCTCTATCAGATCAAATGTATGTAATTCATTTCCCCCCGTCTCATTACGTTTAGAGCAATCTCCTCAATCTCTCTGAAGGCACCGCAATATGGGTGCTGGTAATAAATTAAAAAAGGTAGCAAACAGGTGGACAAAAACGCTTGTCTTTAAAAAAAATATTATACAACCAATCCATACTCAAACAATACCGTACATCGTATCAATGAATGAATGGCAAATCAATAAAAAAGTGTAACGGGTGATGAAATATTATTATATATGTATCAGCATCATATACGTCCTTGCCAATTACCTATACATTTTGCAAAAAAGGTGAAATGTGAAATGAATCATGTTATAATGTCCGCCAGCTGCTGCTTTAGGAAAATACACAATTGTATACATGTGATAATAATGTTGAAAATGTAATTTTTCAGCGTTTAACCAAAAGGCTACTTAAAAAATGACAAAAGTGAATGAATACACAAGCTTGTAGAGCTCATTAAAATGTCTGTAAAAAGTAAAACAGTATTTCACTTTCGTTTCGAGCACAACTACTCTCATTCATGCATACTGATATCATTTTTCAACCCTGTATAAAGTTTGTGTGACAACAAGACAAGTTATCAATCCAGTTTGATTAACTCCAGGGAATGTCATGAACAATATTATTTTTCAAGGGTCATGCATGCAGCATGCCCAAAACAGGTGTATCATGTTACCCTTATGTATCTAGTACATTTTGTATTGTTTCCTTTTTAGTTACAACAGTATATATAACGTGTAACGGCATCATCTCAATTATGTCTTAAATCCAAATCAATTTATTATACATCCACGCAAGCATACTGAACACGTACTATACAGATCCAGGTCATTGTCAATGAAAAACCTTGCTTTTTTTCTCGCTTTTCCTCCAAGCTATTTCCATCACCCAAAATAATGTTAGCTTTGCCATTGCATTGTCAATAATATTATCCCATCAACTATTATGAGCATTATCATCATTGTACTGCGTATGAAATTGTTATGTAAATCATTTACCATTTTAGAAATTCAAGAATCAACAGGCTAATTCCTTTTCTTGTTGTTATACAGCAACATAAAGTTGCTCATGCTCAAGGCAGTACATAAACTCCATGCAAAAATAGATATCACCCAAATACGTCAACCCATTAAATTGTAACAATGGCCCACTGACTGAGCTGATTAGCTTTTAAATAAACATGATGGTATATGATGGTAGTGATATTAAATAGGATTGAAAATTGAGATTGTAAAGAGATGATGCTATTCCACATATACAAACCATTCTGTCGCCATCATCTTCGATTTGCACACTTTTTTCACAGCTCCATAATATTTGAGAAAGGATGCACCATGCAGTGACATCAAAATTAAGACATGATCTGTGTAGGTAGGTTAATCTCACTCCTAAGCATTATTATTATGAATCAGCTAATAGATGTGCAAGCAGGCAGACCTTTAACCTCCCATTGACTTTTTTATTAGGTGACAACTAAAATACATGAAAGAGGATCATACTGTTATTTGATAATCTGGTGTACTCATCGTCCTTGTCAATTTTTTTTACTTTAAAAACCATCATTTTTATTCTTTCAAGATCTCAAGATAACAAGAACAAACTACTAGTAAAAGCTAGGTAGTTGCCAACAAATTATGTAATGACAACTTTTTGAAATAAGAATGTAGTTTAAAAGTACACAGGTACATTTCAAGAAAACCATAACATAACACATATTATTCAACGTTTATATCAGCACAGTCACTGTCAAAAAGTTTTTTTCTTCTCTTCCTAGACCCACGGCAGACAAATGAAATAAAATCACTCCATCAAAAAAGAAAGTCATTAAAAATAAGTTCACCACCAGCATACCACACCACTCACATTAAATATGCACAGACAAGTCACACTATTAAAATCATAATATACATGTATTAGGAGCAGTTATACAGGTCCATTCATTCATATTCGCTAAAGCAAGAGAGAAGTTGAAAGGAAAAGCAATGACAATAGTACAAAAAACATACACATTACTACTTGAGTACTACGCTCAAGTATTTGAAATGCGTCTTATTGAAAAACTATTGGATTGAAATTAAAGTTCGAGGTGTCATAAAAAGACCACAGAAAAAATACGTATAAATGTACACAGCCATTATTATTAAATGAATGAATGATCTTTTGATCAACAAGTCAACACTTTTAATAATATTATGCATAAAAGCAGTATATTATATGATAATGATTACATATTACACAAATGTATGTATTTTGCTATTGCAGCAATTAACTAATAATAATAATAAGAAGGTTGTAAACGGGGATGGTACAACAATGATGGCCATTTTTATAGTACGTATGTCGAGCAACTATACAACCAATTTGAATATTGCATTTTGATTGACTTACGTGGTATAATAATTTGCCAACAAACTTACTTTAAACTTTAGTAGTTATTAGCACAATTTCATGATTTATGAAAGGAGAACTTTTAAATATTTGAGAAATTATTATGATCATGATTCATTATCTAATTATGAGAGAGTTGGTCAGAATTGCATAGCATATAACATAATTCGGTCAACAGAATACTAAGTAATCATAAATTGGATACTTAAAAAAGTCAGTCCTTAAATAATTATTGGTCTTGTAAGAAGAGTTTTGAATCCCTTTATACAAATTTTTACCATCCACTTCCTGAGTAAGAGTGAGAGACCTTGGCTCCACCCTGGTCATAAGAGTAAGCAAAAGTGAGGGGGTTTTGCTTCTTTCCAGTGATGGCTATTGTGCTTGTGGAGCAGCCACGAGTGGTGCTGCAGGTGCGATTGTTTGTACACTGACAGGTTGAGCAACGGCAACCTGTTGTTGGACAACTGTTGTTGAACAACCTTGACAGGTGGAGGCCCATAAACTGGGGCAGGTTGAACTACTCTGACCTGTGGGGTGGAGGCCCCTGGGGCAGGTTGAACTACTCTGATCTGTTGCTGGGGTGGAGGCCCATACACTGGGGCAGGTTGAACTACTCTAATTTGTTGAGGTGGTGGTCCATAGACTTGAGGAGGTGCTGCTTGGTAAACTTGTCTTTGAACTTGGGGAACGTTCAAAATTGCCTTGTTAAACTTTCTGGAGGAAGTAACTTGGAATCCTTGGGTTCCATAAGAGTGGAGATATGAGTCGGGATTGTTGGTGTGGGTGTGGTAGCCAATAGCTCCGGCATAAAGTCCTAAAACTGGGGCTGCTTGAACTGCGACCTTTTGAACTGCGATAGCTGGTGGTGGTGGAGCTTGAACGGCAATTTGCTGATAGACGGGCTGTTGAACAGGTTGAATAACTTTGACTGGTTGAGGTTGTTGTTGAACAACCTGGACTTTGAGTGGGGCCTCAGTTATTGGAGGTGGGGGCACGTATGAGGGTGGCCCGTATTCGGCAACTGGCTGAACGACCTTCACAGACTCTGGGTAGGATTGTGCGTTTGGATCTCTGAATGTGTCCCTTGGTGGCTCAGCGTAAGAGTCTTTAACAATTGCAACGGCTGGAGTGGATTTTACAACCTTTACAGCAGGGGCAGGGACAGTGAGGAACTTGGCTGGACGAACTTTAGTAACGGCAAGAACCTGAGGCTGCTGAACATATTGGGTCACCACTTGAGGTTGTTGTTGTTGAACAATAACCTGGGGTTGTTGCTGAACATAAACCTGGGGTTGTTGCTGAACAATAACCTGAGGTTGTTGCTGAACAACTTGGGTTACAACTTGGGGTTGTTGTACGGTCAGGACTTGAGGCTGAGGTGGTGGCAAATAAGCTCTTGGAGGTGGAACATAGGCAGGAGCATAATTAGTAGCAATCGCTGCAGATGCAAGTCTCACTGGTGCGACTTGTCTCAAGGGAGCAGGCACAACAACAGGGGAGGATGGTCCTGGCAATGAGAAGGCTTGAAGGTTGAGTGCAGGTGGTGGGGCAGCATAAATGTTGGACTTGTCCACAATTTGGACACGGTTGTCAGCAACATAAGCTGGAGCATAAACACCTGGCTGCTTGTTCACAAAAGCAGCAGCACCGATAGCTGATGTTACAGCGACTGAAGATTGAGCGTGGCCGTAGGAATAGCTCACGACGGGGTTAAAACCTCGCTCATCTGCAGTGTATGAAACCGTTCGGAGGGCACCATTAGGCTCCAGCACACTGTGAAAAAATGGAGACAACAAAACAAAACATTAAAAACAACTCATCTACGGCCTTTTTCTTGGCCATTCATATGCATTGGTAGGAAACGAGAACACAGGAAATGAATAAGGTAATATTTATTAGCAAGAAAGATTTCATTTTTCTTCTTCTGCGGTCACGGTGGTTTCTTTTCTTTGCCACACTCTCAAGCTGCGACAGGTAGCAAGTTCGGCATTGAACATCTCTATTCAATGAAATGTCGGGTTCACATCAAGGAGAATGATTTGCAAGATGGCATGTAATTATGTGCGTATGCATGCGTAAGGGAACTGAAAACCTTTCTGAAAACTCTGTCAGGTGGAAAGCGGAATAGTATCTAGCATTAACTAAGACATCAAGTTCACTGCCGGCCCAAGGTGTGTGTAATTTCCTTAGCAAATATTGACTGCTATGCTATCGAGAAGGATAGATGATAGACTTACATATTATATGAAGCCATCACACATATGCCACTCTGAAGACTTTACTAAACTAACCACGTGGATAATCCGTAGTGGAGCAGTGTTGCATCATTTTTTCTTCTTCTCAAATTAGAATTCGATTTGAAAAGCGCATACAATAAACAAGTAAGTTGTTATTCAATAATCAACTTTTTGGATGTCACTGTTCTACAATCAAGCATATTATTTGATATTTGAAGCCTTCACTTCCCTATGTATAAAGAACGTTTACGTTTCTGTATTATGGATAGAAATACAAATGAATTGACATTATTGACAGCAATTCACCACACCGCAAGTAGCCTATTTCATACCTGCATTCAATTCAATTTCCTTACAAGTCCTGAAATTTATTGCTCCCTCATAAAAAAGCAGGTTAGCACTGTTCACATTCATCCTTGCTTGAGGCAAGTTGTGAAGTAAGAACTAGCTTAAACATAAAAATTTGTCCTGCCCACCAAATCCTATTACGGAGAATAAAATTAGTAGCAGCTTCAACATTTCTATTTTAATTGAATGAACGTGCTCGATTAGATTGCGTGCTTGTGTGTACTTTTACTATTTAAAGAGTGGTAGCCTGTCACCATCATAATAATTATTGGTGACTTGATTTAAATTACTTTTCTTTAACATTTACGATGACAGGTGAGCATGTGTAGTCTGTTAGGATATACCTAATTACAAAGATTTAATGTGTGGCGGATTTGGAACGCTGCATTTATAAACTATTGAAATGCTTTACATTAATGTTGTTGCCACTGCACTGCACTGCTATTTCAGAGGGGAAAAAACTATCGAAAGGGACTTGTTGGTGTTTGTAAAAGTTTTTTAATGTAGAACACAAAAACATATTGGTTTTTCATTGCAAGCTTCACTAGAACCTATTTTGTTCGTATAAAAGCGGAAAATCGTAAGTTGTTGAAGGGCCAAAGAAAAGTGTCAACTCATTCTCCAATCATCATTCTCATAAATAGTGCTTCCTGATGCGCTCCAAATGCTTTTACTGTGAACAAATGGAAAACAATGAAAAACAAAAAAATGTTCAATAAACCGACCAAATAATGGCTTCTGGGGGTTTGAGTAGTCAGTCCGTCGAAATAAAAACCAAATGAAAATGAGCTTGAAGAAGGGGTGACCTAAGCGGAGCTTGAGCGTTCATCTGCTGGAAATATGTAATGTGCTTAGTGCATCCTCAGGAAATGCAGTTTAGTTTCATTTTTTTGGCATTCTCGGTTTTGTCTGCAGTCTGTCTGATGCACGGGTGTAATGACACACTCATGCATACCTAACAGTCCATCCATACGCACGTCGTCCATCTGAATGAAATGTCATTAATCTTGTTTTGTAACAAAAAAACGAGATCTTTTACTTTTTAGAATAGTCTCAGCACTTTTGGCACAATGCCGGTTCTGACACTAATTACTATGTCCTCATGTTAATGCGACAGGTTGTTATTCTACCAATGTGTAGGTAAATTGATAATAATAATTGTGTGCACTCAAATACATTAGCATGATCATTAGGAGTTCAGAATGTAAAGTAAAGTGCTCGCCATATATCTGTTTTGTTCTCAAGTGCAAAGTCGAAAAAATACTACGCACGTGTCTAAATGCAGCTAATAATGTGTTGAAAAGAGCAGTTTATTTTGTCACCACTTTTGTCGAATGACATAATATGATACAATTGATGCATATCAAATGCTTCAAAGGCACCCTTTAAAAATTCTGAATTAAAAGCATCATTTCATGTATTACATGACTGTGTCACACACTCTGTGTGATTAATGCATTGCTATGTAGAAACCACAAGTGCTACAGTTCTTTGACAGTCATTTTGTAACACAGTAATAATAATCAAATATGTTTAAATAGGGATGCTCATTGTGTTAAAAGGGTGTCATCTAAGGGTGTGATTATGTAATTTATTGATAAATGCAGTCCAATAATTAACATGAGAATACAATGTCGATGCTTGTGGAATGTTAAAAGGTGCTAGTAGCTTGCAAAATACGAAACGAAACACACAACGAAACACCAAACGAATTAGTTTGCTGAAATATATCTTTTATTTGGTTCTAGATTTCAAAGTTTTACCTGTAAAATCCTTGTGCATCCTCTCCCTTTCTGGTTTCCGCTTTTTCCTGAAAGTTCACGTGAGTTGGATCATCAATTTTTACATGGTATGAATAATTTGGATTTGCTCCCAAAACTCCTTCATTGAGATGGAGCAGACACACAACAAAAAACACAGCCACCTTCATTTTTATTACAATCCCCTTCTCCAACTCGAAACAGTCCACTTTTTACACACAAGTTTTCCAAACTCACATTTATGAACTTTCAGGAAACTATTTTCAAACCTGGTAACGTCTGAAAATCTCACAATGCGGAAAAATCACTCTAGGGAATGTTGTTTTCAGCGATAACCCTCTGCTTGTCTTGCTACGTTTTTTTCAAGGGAACGTGACCAAGTGCAGAGTTAAAGAGATTTGCCAAGGTGTGTCCCCAAATCACCTGTATTTATACACATTACATAACCGCCACTATCGCTGATCGCCATAGTCATCATCCCTTTAACGGATGGATAAACAAAAAAAAGTAGTAAACGTACACGAACGAAAGGGTCTTCATCATTTAACTGCACAATCAGTGCATTATGTATGTATATGTATGAAAAACGTACGCGCAGTGTCCTTTTCGTATTGTCATATTGACTTCTCATTCACTCATCATCATGAAGATAATATGAACTAGTTTGTGTTTGGTAAACCGAGATGATCATCATTGGTGGTGGTGGTGGTGCATATTGTACAGTTTTTTAATCATGTGCAAAAGTTGTAATGTGATGGGATACTATATAATAATAATGCATAACATTTGAACGACAATGCTTTTTACTAAAAGTCCTATTACCAATGTGCATTATTATGGATTATTTATCTTTTGCTTGAATGATGGTGGTGGGGCTCGGTTGCATTTATTCGATAGGAGATTTGCATTATTTTATGCCCATAAAGTTTGCAAATATATGATGATATTGACAAATGCATCCTTCGCAGTAAAGAGATATTTTATAACTAAAATGCTGACGCTCATTTTATGGTTAGTGCAAGTGCATATATGAACATTTTATGTGCAGGTCGATTGTGCAGTTTTCAATGTTTACGATGACAAATTCTTCATTTGACAAATAGTTTTATGGGACGCGGATGCAGTTGGATGCATATGAAAGTAAAAGTGCAGTCAAAATCAATGTCTTTGAGAACAAACGTTGAGGTTAAATGTTTTTTTAGTTTCATATCGTTTCACGAATTCTTGATATTATTCACCAGAAAACTATTTTTGATTATATCCAGTGTACAAATTTTAAAATAAAAAGGGCACTCGTAACCCATCATATTGGTAAAATAGTGTTTAAAAACTAAAATGACTAGCTTTGCTTTGAAAATTGTTTACGTTCTAAGTTGCAACTACAATTGGAAAATGAATTTTATGCATTATTATCTGCATTAAAATAGTCCATCATACGTTCAACCATTCGAGAAAAGCGTGGGGAAATTGGGCGATCCATCGTGTCGTGGCCATCCATGGGCGAAGGGTTGCTGTTCATCATACCTCCAGATTGACCGTGAGGGCTCATCATTCCACCAGACTGCTGTTGACTCATTCCCATGCTTGGCTGTTGTTGATGATTCATCATGGGCATGGGAGCAGCTCTAGTGTGAGGATTGCTGTCCATTCCGGAATCATGGGATTCCATGGGCATCATTGGTGCTGAATGGGAACTCATTCCCATGCTGGGCTGCTGTTGACCCATCATCATTCCTTGTCCAGTCATCAGGGGAGCTGCTCTGGGTTGATGGTCGCTCATCATCATGTCGGAACCTTGACCTCCCATTGACATCATTGGAGCTTGTTGCATCCCCATTCCCATCTGTGGCTGCTGACCCATCATCATTCCTTGTCCGGACATCATGGGAGCCGCTCTGGGTTGATGGTCGCTCATCATCATGTCGGAACCTTGACCTCCCATAGACATCATTGGAGCTTGCTGCATCCCCATGTCCATATGTGGCTGCTGACCCATCATCATTCCCTGTCCGGACACCATGGGCGCTGCTCTGGTTGATGGTTGCTCATCATCATGTCGGAACCTGAATCTCCCATTGACATCATTGGTTGTTGACTCATCATTTGACCTGGCTGTTGTTGCATATTCCCCATCATATTTCCAGGCTGTTGCATCCCCATGTTGCCCATCATCATTGGTGCAGCTCGTCTTTTCCTATCAGACTCATCATCATCATTATCGTCATCCTCGTTGAGAGGAGAAATTACCGTTGCTGTTGAGTTGAGTTGAGTCGCATTAGGAGCGCTACGAACATGTTGAAAGTGGATTTCCGTTGCGGCACCAGTTGCGTTAGTGGCATTTTGTTGAGGGTTTGATGCGTTAAAGGCCGGTTGTTGACCTGCAATGCTCCGCACGTGAAGTTGATGGGGGTCTTGGGATTGGGGATTAGTTGCATTTAATTGGGTACCGTTAGCGTTATCAACACTACGGACGTGGGGATGATGAGGTGCTGATCCTTTATCTTCTACAATGATGACGCCTGCAGTAACGTTTTGTGGTTGTTGTCCAGTAACGTTTTGGACCACGGGGGCGTTATCAGCACTACGAATGTGTTGTTGATGGACAGCATTTGGTTGAAAAGTTGCATTCTGTTGAGCAGTTGAATTATGTTGAGCAGTTGAATTCTGTTGAGCGGCTGCATTTTCAGCATCCCGTTTGCAGGGTCTCCTGGGTGGAGGTACTACTTGTGGAGCCACATATGGTCGTGGTGGTGATGGGGGAGGTTCTGCAATCGGACTAACTCTTGGTGGTTGGGTCGTCTTGAACGAGATTACAGGGGGTGCGACAAAACCTTTGTCTTTTTCCACTGCAAAGGATTTGCCCAGGGCAGCATCTTGAAAGATAAAAATGAAAAGTTATTTTCAGTTAAAAATGTTCAGAGTTCTAAAACTTCAAGTTTCATTTAGTATACACAGCTCATACAGTTTTGAAAAATTACTTACCAAAGTTTAAGCCATTATCACCTCCCAAATGAATGTTATTCGCCCCCGACAATGATCCCGAAGCTCCAAAGTTGTTGCTGTTATCCAGATCCACCAAATCCGGAGTATCAAACAGGCTTGGAATGGGACCTGGCGTTGCTTTTGTGTGTGATAACAGGAAAGCCAATATAAATATTGTTTTAGATATACACTTAAAATGTGATTGTTCCATTTTTGTATATGAAACACTTAATAATATATAAAGCTTGAAAATTCCAGGAATTGGTTTCTAATTAAAGTAACTTTTCCTCAAGTTGGACTTTGTCTAAAGTTAAAAAGTAAAATAAACTTCAAAATCGAAGCTAAAAATCACTCTACAAAGAGAAAAATAGTCCAGCAACAGTTTTCTTCCTGGATATAATGAAGACTTAGGCCGCGAACCGAGCAAATCAAGGGGTATTTATAGGTTCTGGGGCAATTTGCATAATCTTTTGCAGACCAGTGCTAGAAGAATCTACCAACAAATCCAATACCATCCATTCCATTTCATCTATATATCCAGCTTGTAAATGACCTCTCCACCTGTACCTGTACTGGTCCAAGACTTTAACTTTTATTTTTTCCTTGGTCATTTGCCCCAAACGAAAACTCGGGTGAGAGAAAGAATGAACCTAGAACAGGTACACATATTCTGCATAGACTACACATACTCCATACACATACTCCATATTCAAATTTTGTCATTTATACTGAAAGGAAAAACCTTTTTGGCTTATCGTTCACTTTACCTCCTCTCCTTTCAGTGTGCTTTGGTTTTGTGCAGTGTATGAAGTACAGAAAAACGAAGGTGATTTTATTACAGGAGAGAGTGGAATGTAGTAAAGTGCTTAAAATGCGTTTCATTATCATGCAGAATGAGCTTTATGTGCATAATGATTAAAGATATACATAGTAAATCGTAAATAAGCGTTAAAAAGCAGGTGATACCTATGCATATGCCACGCGAAAACGATATTGTAAATTGTAATCTTGTTCAGTCCTACTTCTCTCGTCCATCCGGCGCCAAGAGTTCTTGTACTTTTGACTCATCGAAATAAATGTTGCTCTTGATGTTGCACAAAGATTCTTTTTCATATGTAACCAAGAAAAATCGCCACAAGGGAGGATTTTGGAATTGAAATTATTAGTTTTTGGTGGAAAGTAACACCTTCTGTATTGCCATTGCCACGATTTGAAGGAGAACCTATAAATGTGAATGGATGGAAAAGTTTAAAAAATGACTTTATTGTATGGTCGCAAGCAATCCATCTTTTGGATAATTTATGACGCTCAATTTCTGCTTAATTTTTTTGGGCATCATATTGGCAATGTGTAGTAATAACAGTAATTGTACTAAATGCAAATGTTAGCGATGATCAGTAAGGTAAGTAGACATAAAGAATGAATTACCAATTATAATGGACAAATTATTGAAGGGAGATTTTCTTGGGCGTTATATGCTCCATCATGACTTTGTTGAAGAAGTATTGAAGTAAATTGCTGTTTTATCATTTTCAGCTATCTTTATTAGTCCGATTAACGTTATAGGACCAAATCATGTACAACTCAGAGTCAGAAACATTTTGTGACGTTCCCTGATGATGGAATGTAGTCCAATACGGTAATTAATTGGGAGTCGTCGATTTTCTCTCAAAAAGTACAAAACTACACATCGTTTCATATTGTTGGCATCATAATGTTTTATGCATGTATACGCTCTTGTTCTTCTTACTGTCAATATCATGGTGGCAGAAAAACTTTTGGCATGAAAAGTGATGAGCAATACCAAAAAAATAGGTGAGAATTTGCATTTTCCTTTATAAATACATGTTTCTTTGCGTGTCTCACTACTTATGAGCAAGTAAGTGGATATTTGTCATACTAGAAAAATGAAAAGTAAAGTCGATACCGATAGCGTTGATGAGCTTGGGGTCATAAACATATTGTACTTTGTGATCGCATGTGAGTGAACTTTATCTTGAACTTGTGCAGAGGAAAATGTATGTATAACTATAATAGTCTACTACTTGGAACGAGTCGATGACAGGTTAACCAAAAGCTTGTGGCTTGTGTAAACCAACTAGAACTAGCAGTGCTCCATTTATTTCTGTATTTCGAAGCTTAACTTTTTGGTTATTGGATGAAAATGGAAATTAAGCCCTGAATGCACGACTATTTTGAAGAATGAGAGCTGATTACAATATTCAAACAAAAGAATTTGCATAAAACAGCCGTACGATATTATCGTAGAGTAGTAGAGTACACCATATTTTAATGACTTGACTGAATTAAGTACTCTACTACCTATGTAGTTAGTTAATGATCTTGTTGTCAGATCGTTTACCTTATATTACAGACTAAACAGATAAAGTAGTTTAGCATAAAAAAAACTTTCCTTGAAATTCCTTAGGTGGGCTCGCACAAAAAAAAGTTTATGCTCATGTCAATGTCAATATTGTTTGATCTGAGATAAATGTGTTGGATACAAATCTTGGAAATTAAGTTTCGTTTGGAACCAAAATTCTTACCGATTTTGAAGGCTAAATGTTTAATTGCGTTTTTATATTCATCCATATTCATAATAACATCCATGGCCAGGCTTATCATTTATCACAATTTATGTGAATTTATCAAGCTAGGACTCAGAATTAGGCGTATCGCTGACTGAATTACACTATTTGCTTCATTCCGCATGACTTTTCTGTCAAAAGAATGACGGTACACAACAGTAACCTACTCGTTTTAAAAGTTCTTTCTTTGTAGTTTAGATAAATGCGATAATAATGCAAAATAAATCATTATGAAATATATTTTTTATAAACACTGCTATGCGTTCATATTTACTACACGACAATTTTGTCTCCATTTCGGAAACTAGAACAGTCAAGTAACGTGCTTGTGCGAAATTTGTAGATTGAATAATGTCTTGTTAGATTATATGGGTGGAAGTAAAAAAGCGAAGGGTGAAAAGTGATTTAGTTGACTTTGACTTGTGCTCTTTTTCTTATTTAATCATTTTTTCTTCTCTTGCATCTTATCGATATTATTACAGACTGGTCATCATCTCAATAATTTTTGACTACCAAAAACAATAAACTCACATTTTGTAGTTAAAAATAATTATTAGAGAAAAGACAATGGCTACGGCATTTTTCAAATTATTGTTTACATTTACATGCATAATATATTGTCACGATCACCTTACTTATATTTACTTTTTGTGTTTGTTATTATAATTAGCAAAACATTAAGTATATCTAACGCTAACTGATCAGCTAAAAAACTGAATTTTTTTCTGATGGGTTTGACAGCAGCGATGCAATCTACTACAGAAATAGGAATCGCTTACAAGTTTGAAATGAAGATGCACACGAATCAAGCATTGTTCATGTGTATTTAAATTAAATTGGTGAAATGATATATATTGATTGCAAATTATGGAGCTGGCTGCTTGTGGTTGCTGCGGATAATGGTATTTAGGAAAAAAATTGAGAGATTGGCAAATCCCAAACGCCAAATTATAGTTTTTATGAGCTTTTTGGGAAGATGGCCTTTGATGTTTATTGGTTTTATTCACGACGTGTTGACCCAACATTGATGCAGAAAAGTTGACTCATTCATTTTGTGTTACAGTTCATTTCATATATGCATAACTCACCAACTAGGATCAACGCCTCGTCAGTTCACAAAACAAAACACTAGTTAGAAAACAAAACTGCATGACCAAAGGCAAAGGAACCAAACATTTAAAAATAAATGTTTTAGTCAGCAAATTATTCCCAAGGTATGATCCTTTGAACCACATATATGGAAATTTTTTGGGAAGGGACTAATTTATATTTACATATTTGTCTTCACACATCCACAACAGTTTGAGTTTTTGAGATAGGATATATAGGATGTGCATTAGCTGCTGTGCACCTGCTATGTGAATGTAAAGTTTTGAATTCAAAATATACTAGAAACGAACATCCATGTCTCCGTATGACCTGAAATAATATTATACGATGAGAGCCAGGCATAATTTTGTTTTTTACATAGAATACAGATAAAAAGGCGTTCTGAGAAACAGGGTTTAGTCTTAGTCCAGCTTATTTTTAGCCACTCGACCCAGGCACATCTTCTATAAGCTTCAGGAAAGTCATAATTTATGAATAATTGTGCTATTATATTCATCCCAGTTTTCGTCACTTTTCACTTAAACAAATGGACTATATCGTTTGCATTTGATTTATGAAATTCAATTAATGACACCTCTCTTCTCATAGCACAAACCATAGGAAATTAATAGCAGAAGAAAAATAGCAGCTACTGCATCTAATTTAATGCCATATTTAAGGCGATAAGTGGAGCTATGCCACTATGCCAAACATATTTTACAAGTTATGCGTGATTCGGTTCGCACCAATGATTTATACTTCCTGTCAAATAAGATTGACATTGTTGAAAGTGCGCCACGTTTGCGCCGTGTCCGCTGCAGATCGGAACGTTTACTTAGTCTAACGACGCTGTGCAACCACTATAGTTGCGTCATGTCATGACAGGCAGTCATCCCAAACCTCAGTTTGGTGTTGCTCTCCACTCGTTGAATCATCCCATCTATTCATTGCCGTCCGCTTAGTTAATTTTTTTCTTCGCCAAATCCATTTTGATTTCATGTCCTACCACACCACCACCACGCCACACCAAACCACTGCCCTGCCTTGGAATTTGAGGATAAAGATATAAATCATCAAATGCATTCATTTTAAACGGCCAGCAAACAAATCAGTCAAAATATAAATTAACCATGTACAAAATCATTCGAATTAATAATGGCAATAGCGGCACTCTTGCAAAAATATCACCTCCATAGTTGCAATTAATTTGTTCACGCAAAAAAAAATGGTACAATATAGAGCGGTGGTGTATGCACACCATCAATCGACTAGAAGTTTGGTGGTAGAAATGGAAGGATTTTTTTCTTGGGTGTCTGATTACCTGATTGCGTCGTGATTTAATTACTCATCGTCAGTGCATTTATACCAAGGTACAGAATAGCTAGTCCATTTGCATTAATAAGATGAAACAGCATTCATTTCTAGCTGAACAAGTCATTAACAGCAATTTGGTGTAAATTAACTGCATTTACAATGAAATTGCTTTCAGTACAGCCTTTATAACGGTTTAATTGGCTAACCACATGTTGGCTAATATAATGTAAATATAATATTACAATACTGATGACTTCATTTCATGCACTAAAATTGACCGATTTCATATTATGATGACTTATCCAATGGAATGCATTGTGGTAGGCCACTGGAAGCAACTACAATCTCAAAACAATAAATTCATGGAAAATGTGTTATTGAATAAAAAATGAAACTCAAACACGAGATAAAAAGGAATTATGCTATTTGCGATCCTACGACCTAACGCCTAACGCACCACAATGAGTTTGGGTGCACCGTGCACCGACAGTACCAACGACACTAATATAATTAAGGCTAAAATCATGACGGAAATCCGTCTCCCACTTTTGAACTGTTTTGTGATACGAGATTTCCCATCTAATCACACACTATGTTCACCCTCCAGTGGGATTTGTTACACCTGCCCATTAGTAAGCTCATACCTGAGCAACGCCGAGCAAGGTCAAAAGATATGCTACTCACTATGGGTGCTGATATTACTCATGGGGACAATTGGAATTGTCACCAACTGTCTGAATATCATCCTCCTTTTGTGGAAATCCCCTTGTGGACCTTCACTAACTTCATTGCTGATTCCGCTCTCAATTTTTGACATGATAGCCAGTGGATTTGCTATCAGCTATAGCACACTCACGTTAATAATCCTGGGTATATATATTAATATTATATAATATGCATTTCATTATAAAATGAGCAAGTGAGGTACTCTTTATAACCTTGAAAACAATTAAGTAATACGTAATTTCACTCTAATTTAATTAGTACTTCAATGTTTTCGTAGAAAATATGAGTCGCGCCTGGTTTACGATGGAGCTGTATCACTTTTCTCTGGTAATGTACCTCCTAGGTATACCTCAAGCACTTTCAGTTACTCACACAAAACCGGATTTGTGGCAACCTTTACATTTAACGTTTATAACGACCTTGACCTTGTTTCTATATTTTGTTTACAGGAAGAACTGGCTCTCTCTTTATTGCGATTTTAATCACAGTAGAACGCTACCTTGTTGTTGGGCACCCATTTAAAATGAAAATTTGGTGGTCGGTCCGAAAAACACGTGTAGTTGCACTAATCACCAGTCTCCTCGCCGTTTTCACCAATATGCCAAGATATTTCAGTGTATCATTAATGGAAAATAATTTCACTCAAGATATTCCACAACTCCAAGAATTTCCCTACTTGTTCCATTCGACTCGGTTGGGAATCTTGTTCTTTAGGAGGATGAAATGGCTCGGCAGAATGCATTTTATGATGGATTTTTTACTTCCACTACCTATTTTGTTGTTGCTAAATCTTTTGCTCTTCATAAAGGTACATATTATTCCAAAAGCTATTGAAATCTCAACAAAAGCGTCAACTGACGATGATGATGATACAGTGCAAACTTATTTCTTTCATGCAGATAACCCAAGTAAATGCACAAGGCCGACTTTTAAACCGAAACCAGAACCATGAAGTAAATTCAGCCAAAATGTTCAGTATTGTTGTAGCCGTTCTCCTTCTCTGTCACATTCTTCCTATTTCGTTCTACATTGTGTTAACAATTCAGAAAATTAACTATAGAGAGCTTTCCTTCAGTACAACACTTTCCATAAGCGTTAACGCGTCCATCAACTTTCTTATCTACTGCGCATGTGGGAAACTGTTCCGGCAAAGATTTCGTGAACTGATTGCGGTTGCATTTGACATTGTAAAAACTTGCAGTTTCCGAACCACCGATGCTACTATTATTAATAATGCCAGTAGTAACAGTATAATTGCGGCACTACCTCAAAAACCATCATCAAATCACCACCACCTGCGATTTTAAATTACAGTAGCATCACCCCTATATAATTAAGTGTATTACTAGCTCGATTGCAAATTACAACTTGATCGTATTATTTAGATTGTAATCAGAAGAGGAAAAAACTTGCAATGCAACATTTTTCGTTTCTCCAAATAATAGATCAGTTAGGGACCACTGAATTGGGTAATTAACTACGTCACCACGAACAAAAATCGCAAACGAACCGTCCATATGCAAAACAATGCAATTACAACCAAAGAAATATATGCGATGAAACATTATATGGGCATAACTTGATGGTGTGATGTAAATCGATAATATGTTATGCAGAGGCATATACATTTCAATGTGTGAATGCAGTACGATTGACTTGTCACTATTAAACTGACAACTTGTTTACTTTAAAAAATAATATATGACTTGTACGAAGAGTACACACAAGTGTAAAAAATTCAACAGTTTAATTTATTTTTTTGGTGCACTCTCATTCATGCTGAGATTCATATTATGTTGCATATTTGATATTATGAGGTTGAACTCAGTGTCAATCTTAATTATTGTTGATGATTGTGAATGATGTGGTTTGGTTGTATTTTTAGGGGGCGATTAAATCAAAATACATATAAAAATGCAATCACT
The DNA here is from genome assembly GCA_001718145.1 of Orchesella cincta. NCBI lineage: Eukaryota > Metazoa > Arthropoda > Collembola > Entomobryomorpha > Orchesellidae > Orchesella > Orchesella cincta. The sequence continues at coordinate 98,643 of LJIJ01000042.1, read as the reverse complement.
ATATTATATAAAGATTGAGCGCACTGCACTGAAATGGAAGTGTTAATAATAAGAATACTTGTAAATACAAACTTGCATATCTTTTTAGTTGACTACACAAGGGTGTAAAAAAGGCAAGGAGAAAACTGCGAGGTCGACCATAATACTATCATTATCTCTACTCAATCCTTTGCCATCATCTCCAAAATAAATACAGATGCATTTCTTTTTTAAATGCACAAATAAATATTTATTCTTTAGTTAGTTATTACGAATAGGAGCATTAGGTATTTTAAATGTGTTTATTCCAATGTTGGATTTAGGACACCAAATATCTTAATAGTGCTGGCTGCCAATTTATCCTAAAATGGGTTTCGTGATATTAATAATATGCTAAATTAAATACTATAATCTATTAATGGTATGCAAGATGGTGAGATGCATAAGGGATCAATGTAAAATCCGACATGAGCAAAATGAAAGTTGGCAAAATTAATGAGCCCTTGGGACTCTTAATCACAAAAAAAAGGTTGATTAAACTGTTTTCTACTTTTGTTTTCAATTTACATACAAACAAACCGTTCCAAATCAGATTAATTTGTTGTAAACTTTTTCATAATTGCTCGTATTTTCACATTTGACACTCAACTGTGAACTATAAAATTTATAGATTAAAATCAAAGTTATTCATAAAGAGTTTTTTAAGCCAATCCCTGGCTGCCTCTACTATATTGACTCTCTGACCCAGCCTTATAATAATATCAAGTTCTGTCACATTCTTCTCAGTTATTGAGCCGACATTTAATTTAATTGATCAATGATCAAACCCGATCTGTATATAAATGCAACACTGCAATTGATTCCAATACTCAATGCATCATCAGCACGTTCCTTCATCTAAATTGGAGAGCCACACCTGCGCAACATCCTTGTGGGTTATATGCCATGCACCTATTATCCTGTTGTAAAAATAGCCGTCATCATCAATCCTCCTCTCCACTCCGCTCTATTTTAATTAAAAGAACCAAAAGTCAAACTTGCCCAAACCCACAACCGCGTCGCAAACCACTTAGAAAACTTGTTATCACCATCTCATCTCCTCCTATTAATAGAGTCTTGAAATAATAATAATAATAATGCAAAGTTTATTAGAGCATGTGGCCATGTTCATGTTAAATGGGAACTGATACTTTGTAAGTTTGTATAAAACTTGTATGGAGGTTAAAAAATTCTCCTAACCTTTCCGATGAAATTGCATGGACGTGCATCAGTTCTCATTTGTTTAAATTTAAACCATAAAATTAAAGGACATCTGCTTATCGTGGTGGCAAAAGACATTGCATGCATGACACAAGATTTTGTACAATTGTATCAATATGCCCATCAGGAACAAGTTTACATTTCCCAATATCACAAAGTTAGTAGAAACATGCTAATTGATATTCATATTACATTATATTTTTGTACATACATACATAATAATATATACATCAACATTGTGAACTTTTATTCTTTCATCTCCTACATATAGAGCCAACACCAACGTCAATGATTTTGATGAGGAATATTTTACGGCGAAAAAATTTACATATTCTGACCAACGAGAGGGGAAGAGATTGCTTATAATTATATGCTTTTCGCTCAATCATAATCATAATGTAGAGCATGCTAGCAAATGAATGCATTATTAGAATATATGAAGGTAGTGAGCGCAATGTCCATGCATAATACACAGATCCAAAGAAAGAAAGAAAAGAAAACAATTAGTAATGCAACATGCATTTTTTCAGAGACATAAACATCCAAAAAGGGCAGAAGGGGACAGAGAGGAGAGCAGGACAAGCCAACCTTGTCACTCGAAAACCTTTTTACACTTCATATTTCTTGTTACAACGGTCAATGGATTATTGCTTTATATGATCACATTATATATTATGCTGAAACTGTGTGTCCATTTTGCAAATGGGATATAAAAGGATGATGGCACTATTATAATGATTAATTATTCCTCATTCTTTCATCAATAATTTTTTCAATGTTTAAAATCATCGCGTGTGTATTTTTAGTTTCTTTAAATTGTTATCCTATTACTTTTTTATATACTATCGCAGCCTTAAACTCTTGTTGAGGATAATTGGATTGGATGACAATGATAACCGGCTGCTGCTGTTTGACATTTGCCACGCTACCAGCAATTTTCCAATTTACTTAATTTTTAGTGCCCATCATAAATTAACGTCGCCACTATAACTTCACTTCACACGCTCCGCTTACAAAAGCGGTCAGCATTGAGGATTTGAAGCAATATGTCAGGGAAATCGATATTATATTTTGGTGATTTGGTTATTTGTTGCAGCCAGCCAGACAGGTAGAGGCTCATTTACATTTTTACCTATTAATAAAATTAGACCAGCATAATGAATAAGCTAATATAAAAGTGTATGTTGAATTTTGCAAGGATCTTGGGATTTTTCTTTCTCTCAAACCATCGCATAAACAAAAATTCATAACGTTTAAATATTATCAATAGCCAACTACACCTAGCTGCACATTGACTTTGCCATCGGCAGCAGCAGCAACAGATTAGTGAACGTCTTCATATTTTTTTACTGAGGTGAAGCATACGTCGCCAACAATCTTACTCTTCTTAATAAAGCTCTTCTATTTGGTTATGGTTGTTGTTTCAATTGAAACAAGACATGACATGACCCTGTAAATCATAATCATTTTAAATTTAGCATTAGCATTCTACTTCTTTACTATTTAAATTACTTTATTTTTATTTTTTCCTTGTCCCTTGATATCTTTATCGCGTATAGTACATAATATGAGCAGCATACTATGTATAGGACACACGAATGACACGTACTACAAAAGTATGCACGTTCTAAAATATTCGCATGTTATTTCAATGATAATAATACATTTTTTCAAGTGTTGGTCCTTTTGCTGCTACACATCTTTGGCAAATTGGGGTTTGGGAGAATGACGAATGATGAGGGAGAATGACAGAGGGAAGGAATGTGGATTATTTATTACCTTTTTATCCTTCTTTAGCTTTTAATCAGTTGACAGTTTTGTATTGCTCTTTTCTCTCGTAGATATATACACTGATATGCTCTGTATGAAAGTATGAGCTGTATCATGTAAAGTGGTTATTTTAGGGTGAAATTTGAATTTGGCAGGGCTAGTAATTAGATTAAATGACTCCATCAAATCCAAACGTTAAAAAACAACGGGAACACCATAAAAATGCAATACTTCGTTTGTATGCATATTTATGCGAAAGTCAAATACCTAAATAAACACATTGAAGAAGTAAAAGTGATGATGTGACAACTTTGCAATCCAATATAATAATAATTGTATTCTGTTTGGAATGCTATCATCATCTGCATCAATCCTTGAAACTAAAATGTCACCATCGGCATATATTTCTCGTGTATGACAATATGACATGCTGACGAGTTGAGTTTGACCATTTTAAGCACACAAACGTACGTACAACAAAAATTTTTATGGTGGAATTCATTTTCATTTGTAAGTGCAAACGCTCATGAATTAAATGACAACTAAAAGCAACTTTTAAACAATCTGGATTACAATTTCATTTATTTCATGCAAGAATGAGACGAACGAAACTTGATGTACAGTCCAGTCGTGAACTTGACTGGAGGCAAGGTAAATTACAACAAAAAAGCGGCCACATTAACCTGAGCATAAAAGAAAAACCCAAATTCTTAAAGAATCTGTTCGATGAACATGGTTCATCATCTTTCTTGTCACATAAAATCGTGACACATTCTACTATATCTTTCAACTATTACCAAAAAAATTGTAAATCCGAGAATATTGGACCAAATTACAATCAGATCATTTATATATATTAACAGCTTTTTATTATTAAATATTCAGCATATACAGTCTAAGCTTGCATCTGTAATTAGCCAAAAAAAGTAAAGTTGGTAGTAAAAAACTTGAGAACAAGTCAAAGCATTCTAATATTGCAAAGCATATTACACGTACTTGATCATAATATTATATAACAACAATCTTTTCTAGAAGTGAGTAAATAATACGTAAGAAGAAAAGGCGTGTGTCTTTAAGTGCCAAAAAGTTCTTTATTATATTGTTGCTCGAAACAATTTGGTTTTTAGCACAGAAGTTGACACTACAAATTACTATAATATAAATTTCCACAGTACAATGCAATTTCATTGCCCCAGAAGAACTATACTAGAAAAATACGATGAATGAATCGTTATAAATTCCATCCAATTTTGATTCGATAATAAAAGTGTACTGATCAATATGATTAATTGAATTCAACATTATATAATAATAACGAATCTCGTCATTTTATATTATTACCTTTGGATGAATGCAAAAAAAATCGTTGTGTAAAAAAATTCGACTAGTCACTTTGACTGATAATGATACTGATTACCACTTTTTAAAAAACTTGAAACTCCGAAAACAAGACGATAACACATTGCATCTTACAGTTGCATCGCACGCTTCTAGAAACGCATAATGAGCTCGACAATTTAGTGCCAAAAGTGCCGACTTGCGTCTATGATAGTTTGTAGCAGCTACAATTCCAGAGTTGTAAATCAAAAGGTGCAAACTGCTTTTAGCAACCCAATCTTATTATTATTAATATTGACATTTATGATCAAATTGGAATAATCATAAACGGCTTTTATAACAGTTTGAATTGTGTAGATGTAAAAGGCATTTTTTACATGCTTTGTGCATTGGAGCAACATGTAAGCCATTTTTGGATAAAAATGTAGTGCAACGACGGCTCCTAATTGCTTATGGCTTGTACGATTGTAGTTTTCTGCAACAGAAGATATTCAAAGTCTAATTATTACAAAATGCCGTAAATAAAACGGCATAATAATCCATCTATAATTTACTACCATTACTTGAAGCTGATTTTGTTATTCAAGTAAGTATGATTCCAACGAATGAGATGAGATTTGTCAACCCACTTGCATCGTTTTGTTTCGGTTTAAGCTAACATTGAACATGAAAATGATAGTAGTGCATTGATAATGAAGGGTGGATCGTGTATCACACCTAAAAACAATGTGACCGCAAGTAAACAGGTAAATTATTGATTATTCAGGTGAGTTTTCAAATCACATTGCTCTACTCTGCCTAAGGTTCTTGTCATTTTTGTAAGCAAATGTAAAAAAATGATGTTATGTAATTCAATAAATAATACATCTTATTTTTTTGTCCATTGAACTGTATTATAAAAGAAAACAGATATTTCATAGTTGTTTTGATAGCTATTAGTTAGATTGTTAGAGGGAAACTTGCTCGGTGAGTTGCGTGAGTATCTACATGCTTCATTTTTTAGAACATGAAACTTGATAATATGATGACGAACCGTATATATAGATGTTCAAAACAGAAGCTATGCATTTTCATGCATTAAGTACAAGTTTTTGATGATGATAAGGTTAAAGGTGTCTGGATAAAACGTGACTAATATGACCGCGTGCCTAAAAGAACCCCACTTATTTCACTCCTTGGGCTTGTTAATTAAAATGTGAAGCGATACAATTGACGATGTGGTCAATCAAAATTATGCTACGAAATTATGTGGTGTCGCACTCTTTAATATGCTTAATTATCTCTATTTATCCTATTATTAAAGATTCTAATATAGATCAAATTGATAAAATAATTGCATGTGTTGAGTGAAATATGTGTAAAAATGCGATTGAACAAGACACTTTTTTGTGTGACATTTCTAGTCTAAAGGATTCAAGCAGAAGCTGAAAAATGGTTAATAGATTGGAATATAAGTAAATTTTATATAGCAGTAATCATCAAGTTGATAATGCAATGAAAACTTTTTCAAGTTGACGATGATTGTTGGCTGACGCCTATCAATAAAAACCAGTATACCTACTGGGAGTTGCAGTGCGCGTGTGATGTCAAAGGTGAGAGAATAATATTATTATTATGTGCTCCTGATTCAATGACATTGCCACTTGAACGTCATAGGTATGCTAGTAAGCAAGCAAGCAGATATGCAGCAAGTGATTGACACTGACTCCTTATATTTTAATATTCATTGTATGATAATGTCAACGACATTTCAAGTTTCAGGTAACTACATAACCACATGCTCCAAAGGGAGTTGTCATGTGCGGCTGGTCTAAATTGAGGACGCAAAAAATGCAATCTTTTATATACTCAAGTGATCTTGGATGTCAAAGATAGGAAATGTGAGTTGCATCAGCTCATTGTCGCGACTCTGTATGCAAACGGATGCTCACACAAACAAAGTTTATGCCAAAAAGCTTTAGTCTAGTCAAATGATTCTTCACAGTCGAGCCAAATATAAAGGGTCATCATAAGTAATGTCATTAAAACTACCCAGTTCAATCTTATAAAATTCAATCTACAAACATGTTTTTTATTTTTGAAACTATCCAGGTTTTCATAGGCTATAATCGCAGCTACTATATTGATACATAACACACATAATACAATTATTGCTAATCGAAGCACCTGTAATGTGCATTGATTCTGCTAATGATTGTGTAATGATGGCTAATTGACATTTAAAAAGATTTGTCACAATGCAAGAAGCTATGAAAGAAATGCTTGCAAATATGTTCTAAACATGAGTGATGAGATTATTGAGCTACCTACTTACATTCCTAATGTTTGCTATAGCGCGTGCTACCTACCTGCATTCGATCATAATAACACATAAAGTACGATTGTTTTCAAATCAAAAGTACGTATAGTTCATGAAGGTTGGACGATTCTGACAATGAGATCGGGACTCAATTCTTTGCTCGGATTTCCTAATCGATAAGATCAATTTGCCCATTTTAATCTTGTCCGTACAATAAATTTTTATTATTTATTCGTAGGCCGGTTTGCATTACAGATCATCAAGGGTCATTTAAATTCTGTTCACATTATCATTCCAAATCAGCAGCATCGATGCAACCCCAGTTACGTAATATATAAATGTTTCTAAACCAGGAAGAAATTAAAAAGTGTCCACCTTTTCTATTTTACGCCTCTCTGTCGATATCTGGCAAAAACATTTTTAATTCTGCTCATCAGTGTGCTATGCTAATATTAAAAAATAAGGTTCATCACTTTTCGTGATTCAGAGAGTTCGAGGTTCCTTTTAATTCCTATCCTTCCAAGGCAGTCACATAACATTAGAAATTATGAGCTCTAAAATATTGCCAACTCATCTAGACAATCATCATCATCATAATTTCCTTTTCTCTTTTTTGTGTTTCCTTTTGATACTCATGATAAGCTTTATAAAAAACACGGCATCTTGCAGAGTGCAGCTGAAGATCAAAAGAACTAAATAGAAACAAAAAGTTTTCAACACTTGATATAAAACACAATTATTCGTATCAACGGTAGCTCTTACAAAAAATTCATGCTCGCACAAGCATCCCAATGAGGATAAAACTGAAGAATCACTTCATGTTTGCCCACTGTTCTTTTTTGAAAGATGAATACACAGAATTATATTTTTATCATTGAATGCTCTGCATTGTGATTTCTCAATAATCGTAACCTGCAAGTGCACACACTCACAGAGAATCGTTATAATTGTTGCAGTGTACACCATAAAAAAAAGAGTTTGAATGATATTAGTCGACTTGGGTGGCCTTTTGCCAACTCTTGAACTTTATGATTGTAACATTTCATTTTAACAATAAGCAAGTAAATAAAGGACAAGGCAAACGGTTAAGAAACGAAAAAAGGATTTTTGAAATTTATTATCATTATGAACATCTCAAATGAGTCGGTTTCGTTTCGGCATTAAAGTTTTACTTTAGACACTTTTAGATCAGTCATTTTGATTAGATCAAGACTGCAGTTGCAAGTAAGCATTATTATTATAGTTGTAAGTACCGCATGACAAAAATGATGCACCTGATTCCCATAAATAAATGTGTTTTGATGAGAAGGTCATAAAAACTGATTCATTGCGATAGAATCTATGCAATATGTGTGTATTGTGCATCAACAGTATCGATTACGTTTGGTTTGAGAATATTTATATCCATTTCAGTTTAATTTACATTACTGCAACACGACCATTAAAAGCTCAATTACATTTGGAACACATGACCGTATAGCAGAAAGGGCATTTTAAATGTAAGGTATGTTTCAACTTCTTACTGCATTACGCCAATTATGAAACGTATGTTTACAAAAGCTATTTGAGCACATCGTAAAACCCTTGTGATATGCTACGATTGCATCAATTATTTCACGGATTTGTTAGTCAAATGAGACAAATCGAAAATGAGTGTCTCAATGCGGGCAAGCTGATTGATGAGGTATCTAATTTAAGAGAGCTAATTGGGTTTGCGCCAATTGAACCCATTTGATTAACCGTTTTTCCTATTATTGTTATCTTCAAATTTTGAGTTTTATTCAAATATTGGCTAAAATATAATTTGTTGCAATGATTCGATGAAATCGTTATTATTCATATAAATCTCACTGGCCGAAAGTACTCAACTCCACATTACATTTTAGCTTTAGTATGGGCTGGGTTATTGTGTGCGTACTACCGACCCCAGCTTTGCATTTCGCCACTTATCTCCATTATCAATCCTGACAACAGGGAAGTCATCAATCTTTGCCCCTTTTGACATTATTCTTGCGGTAGTGCATTGAATTACCTACTAAAATCCTACTTTAGACCAACAAAAGAAGCAAAACCACATACTCTCCTTTGATGACGGTGTCATGCTATGTGCTAATGGCCATTTATGCTGACGATTGTGTTGGGAGTAATATGTTGTAATAATTTCAGGTAAAACATCAAAAGGAGAGCATCAATGATGATACAGTTCCTCGCAGAGGATTCACCCGTTTTTGTACAAAAAGCTGATGGTGGATGGCAGGCAGCAGACAAGGAATCATCGTAACTGTTCAAATGCTGTGTCGTATTATAAAACTCATAAAGGAAGATTTTTTATTATACAAAACTCAACTCAGTCAGACCTTTTTTAATGAATATATACAACAAACTATGTATACGTATCCACTTGCAACTACTATAAAGGTGAGCTCCGAACGTTTTTGCATATTCATTATTAGTGTGAGCATACACATGGACTAATAAAAGATGAAAAGGGTATTCTAGGTATCCTGTGAAGATAAAGTAATTATCATTTTGTGTGTTGTCTAGCTGAACTCTTTGTAGCTTGTACTATTGCTACATTTTTGTTGAATTCAGCAGGGAATTTAACGCAGCCAAAGAGTAGCACTCTGAAAAGTGCTTTGCATCGCAATCTAACCGGCAGGTTACACATCTTCCATTAAAATGTCAGCAGGAGAACATGGACACGGCAAAATTATTCATGATTATTCATCAACTGAACAATAAAAGCAAGCGTAGCTCAATAAAACATACAGAGATGTTCTTGTATATATGCTTATTGTATAAAGCAAAAGCTTTTTGATTACAATACCGATGCAATGACAGTTTTTTTCTTCAGAAAACGCAAAATGACAATGAGAGATACAGGGAGCTATATTATATATATTACGACAATGACAATAAAAATTTGTAATGACTGGTGGTTGTAGTGGTGGTGGTACATGATGATAGAGAAAACTTATCATTGTGCTTTGTTGCATGTTAGCAGTAAATGACAAAGGACAGACCTACAAGAATAAAATTGTTGGAGAGAAAGCAACCATACATTTGAAAGCAGGCGCTGCTGGTGAATATGGCGAGAAACATACGAGTTTCGAAAATGTTCGTGAACGACCAACATCTAGGATCAGACTATAGAATGCAGCACAGCATGGAGGAGGACTACAAAATTAATTCTGTAAAAACTGTTATAGCCTTACGTGGTACGCATTATGGCAGTCTTGATGAAAATTTAATGACAATGTCTCATGTAATTTCGTTAGTTCTACGTTCATGCTAATATATGAGGATGATATCGAAGCATGAATGGCAGTTTAAGGGATGAAGGAACAGCAGGAGTGCTAGAAATGTGCAGGATGATGACAATGGGCCAAAGAGGACTGTACGTAGCATACCCCCGACCATTTTATTGTCACCGGGAATGACCAATGAGAGTTTTAGAAGGAAACGGTTTCAAAAGCAGTTTTTTTCTGAAGATACATTCATAATAATAATAATGCACGTACAGTTCCAATGGGAAATTATTACAGGGATGTTCTCTTTCCCTATATAAGTCTTGAAATAAATTAGATTATTAAAAAAAGGATGTGCATAAAAATAATGCTAGGTCTATGAAGGAAAAGTAATGTTTCAACTGACATTACATGTCTGTTTGGCATTCTAAAATTCATTAAAATCTTTTCCCAAAATTACTCTGGTTCTCAAAATTCTCCATAATACCACACGCATCAGTATCATACCATATGAATAATTGTATTTACTTCTTCCTTATTACATTCCCAATCGTCACACATGGTTATCATTTCCTGAATCATATTCCTGCTTTAAACTCCTCTTTACTCTTTGCATTACCAATCCGACAAGCAGTCATCTAACAAATCTAATATAATCAAATCCCTTCCGTAAGTACACATACCAACTTGCCACAATAAATTCCATTGTTACGATCTCGATAGCTGAGTCAAGGCAGCATTGTTTTCTCTTTTGTGTACTCAACAAAGCGAAAGGAGAGTTTATGGTATTAATGATCACGAACGGATTCACTTCGCATTGCAGCAACGAACATAAAACCCAATATCATCATCATACAGCAACACAACACGAGTGGCATGCCGGGTAATAACACACGCTCACTTTATAATAATACCTCTTACATTTTCTCATTTTTACTCTCGTATATTATCTTTAGATCAAAATGGGATTGATCGGTTGGTTAAAGAGAACAGGTAAGCCATGCTACAATGTGGTAGAGAAAAAAAGATAATGAAACAATGATGATAATGTGGAGTCCAATCACTCAGCAAGCAGTCAACTAGTCACTTAATATTATTGCAATGACTTTGCACTATTTTTGCGGATTAAGCGATATGGATTTTTTCGTTTGTTTCGTAAGGGATAGTGATAGCAAACTATTGTATTGTATATAGTTGATATAGTGTGCCGTGTTTGTGACTTTGAGTTTAGTGCACGCATTCACCAACTTTGAGTCGTGTATTGTTCATATTTATATTCTAGCATATACTTTTTAAACTGGAATTTATTTATAAAAAAACAAATCGAGTCATTTACATTATATATTCATAAAAGTAATCTATAATATGTGACTATACTATATAATATATGCATTAACATAATGCAACTACACCTGATAGAAAAGAATGAAATTCGTGCATATCATACTATTGTATTCGTTTAATAAAAAATACAGACATAGACTCTATTTTTATACAAGGAAGACCCCTGGGGTTAACTCGTTTGAAAATAGAGAAAATACTTATTTTCTTTTTTGAGCTGGTCGCGAGAATGATTTTGGAAAGCTCATCGCCGTCTCATTACCGGATTGAAATCTGGCTTCGTGTGATATATACCTATACAAAATATCTCTAAAGGCAGATCCTAGGACATACATAGAAAAATATATGCCAACTCATTCTCATCAAGGTAAATTACTAATTTCTACTGGCATCGGCTCTCCTAACTAAAGCCTTTACCTGCGTATATAGATATTGATTTGTTGTTTGCAACTTACAAACTTAAAGAAATAACAAAACTGCTAGCAGTCGATTTTTTGGATTCAAGATCCGTTTTTCGCAGTTCACAAAATCAATAATTTCACAGAATTTCATATTTGCATAGATGCGTATCTGCTGTTACTATTATCTGTGATGGTTCATTAATTAATATGCTAATAATGCCTAACAAAATCATATTACAGTTATCTATGAGTACTCTGCCATTTATGTATAGTCAACCAAGCTCTAGAAATATCCGAATACTACAACCGTCGCAATTTAAGGTTTTATATAGCAAAATGCAACTTTAAACCACAGAAAAACTGTCGAAAATCGACTCTATACCTGCAGCTGCACAAGACCAAAAAACTGATCTGGAATTTATGGAATTAATGAACAATACCAACCTAGAAAAACAATCTTTCCCTCAATAATGACCACATTATAGAAACGAGATGAACATGAAATGACTTGGCAAAAAGTGAATTTCTCCAACTTCATCCAATTTATTTTCCTCATTCGTCTCGACGGTACGAGCCATGAGCGACCCCACACAAATTAAAACCTACCTGTTTTGTTCACTCACATCATGCATTGTTCAACGCAGTACAACACTCCAACAATGGTTTTGAGAATAAGTATAGCTCAATGTAATTATTTGTAAAACACAAAATAAAAATAATAGTGTCCAAGTAAAAGTGGAATGTATCAATTGAAAACAATTGTTGCCCTCTTCTATGTACATACATGCATAGTTTGGCTTGACGGGTATTGTTTACCCAAAAAAAGCTATCAGTACTTACTGTAAGCAACAAATAGTTTTTGCTTTAAAATCCATAGTATATTGTTGACTACTAATTGTTAAGCCAATATTGAAGTCTCCTCTTTGTAATCATTGTATTCATTTCACCAGAATTCAGAAAGTTGTAAGGCAAGTAATGAGCATGAGGATGATTTGTAAAATTTTCTTGTAAAAATGGTCTTTGGTTGCTTCAGTACAACATTCAAGTTCAACTCTGAATGTTTTTAGTCCAGTACACTTACCTCAAGGCAAGAAGTCAATCAATCAAGAGAGAAAAAAAAGAAAAAAAACATACAGTCAAACATTTTCCTAAACTTCTCCAAAAATAGATTAGATTCACACGGTTTCACGCATTTATACACGCTACGGTTCAATGAATGAATGGACTATGCTGACGGACGGACAATCTACTGCGTATAAATTGGTATCAATGCAATGACAAGATGGAATGAATTTTCGAATCGAGTGAAATGGACCATGATGATTTAAGATGGTTAAGCATACACTGAAGAAAGTATGTGGGAAATAGCATTAAATATCATGCAGAAGTCGGAATGACATGAGCAGGAGACAGTAGATATGCTTCAGTAAACGGCTAAGTAGCTAGTGCTGGTATCAAATTTACAAATAGCCAGTTAGTTCCGCAGGTTTTATAACATTCTTTAATTCCCCATTTCCTCTAGTTGGATCATAGGAGTGAATGAAAATGCTAAATTTCAAGCTGTCTCATTAACACTTTTTGTAAAATCATTTACACTCCGGAAAATTGGATAAACTGACAGATTGTGAGAGAGAAATCCAATAACGCAGGAGTATAGGATGCTATATTAAATGAGCTTATATGGAATTTTTAAACTATACATACCATATACCTCGTAATACACGTACACCGGAAGAAGTCATCAGCTCATAAAGCGCATTTTTGTGCTTAATCAAATAAATGTTGGCACCACCCGTTTTGTAGCAGTCGATTCTAATACTCAAATTTCTTGCAAAAAATAGTAAAGAATGGTATATGGCTACAATAGCGCTTTTTCTTCATGATATTTGCTAGCTGTACTTTATCAATTCTTAGTAAAAGAACAATAGGCTACGCTAAACATAAAAATGTTACTTATTCCATGAATAACCATTATTTCAATTGAATCATCTTACTCATATTCCTTATTTATTTGTTAACTTTCACGAGGCAAGAGTTTTGCAGTAACGTTCGCATATACTAAAGATTACTAGTTATCTCCTACAAGACAATCGAAAGTAAAAACTTTAATTAATTTAAGGATGTGGAAGATAATTGCTGCCGTGTTTGTACTCGTATTCCTCATAGGGACCATTACCAGCGTAAGTAAAATGCACACAGTGTTAGATTTGTTGATACATTAAATATCGTGTCATTATGCTAATTGCAATCGTTATTTGTGAAGCTGGTACTGATTGTCCGGTTGGGAAGGACAGTAATTTTTACAGTAGCGTTGACCATGGTGAACATCTTTAGAATGGGATGTCAGTATAGAGCTGGTGCATTCAATGTCTTCAAAATCCGGCATCGACAAGCCTCTGCGAAATATCAAACTGATAAATGGTGTCACTTTTACCCTTAATATCCAAAGCCTTAAACCAGAATGGCATGCTGATAAACAAATTATGATGGTGAATAAAGAAAAGTAAGAACGTTAAATATTCAAAAATCGAATGCAGCTGCAGTATTACTACTTATATTTTCATAAATTAACAACACATTTCAAGGAAAAACTGTGATGCATTTATTTATTGCACATCTCACCGAGTACGTATGCTATATAAAAGCCAAGTCAGTAGTCAGAAAACAAAGTTAAGTTTTTAATTTGAAGAGTGTGCAGTCATCAAATCAAAGCATTCACAAGGATGGAAGTATAAATACTTGACGAATCTCAGTTCATGATTAAAGCAGATTGATCAGAAATAATATTTTATATGAAGCAAATTATCATACAATCTATTTCCATTATGAACATCATTCGCTGCTCTAGTCTAAAAAAAGAATGATACGAGGACTGTGGCTAATTTCATCAAAAAGAGTTATGCAAAGCCCATATCACATCACGTACATAAGACCATTCATCATCAAACAACCTTTTGTAGCAACACCGACCGTCAACCGTCTCATCACGTTAACGATATACAATTCCGTCGAAGGATGCCGTGCGTTATAAAAATATAACAAATAATAATTTTTATTATTGCAACCAAATTTTCTGTCTGCATGTGGACAAAAATAAATGAGTGATGATGACTGGACAGAATTCCGGAAGGATCATCACATCACATCACACCCTCCGGGTTAATTAGCTCAAGTCGGCCACATCTCCCATTGGTCGGAAAAGTGAACTCCACCCGTGAGAAAGGGAGGAATGCCCAATCCTGTGAGCAATACTGGCTGCACCACGAATATAATTTTATGTATTTGTATTGCACAACACTTTGAGCAAAGAAAGGAATACTGTTCCTCAAGCTCAAGCCAACAATGTAGAAACTTTCCTCGTCACATTGTGGTATTATAGATAGACATATCATTGGCAATGCTAAATGTAAGGTAGAGGGATACACCTTTGTGTATATGGTAGCTCATCCAAGTAGCTCATGTAATGGAGTAAGGTAAGGGGTAACTTAAGGAAACAGTGAAAACTGAACCTACTTCTACTACTACATACATTTTATTGTTTAGTGGAATAAATGCAGATAAATTGTAGATCCTCGTTGGATGGGTTTAAATAATTATTTAAATAGAGAATCGACTTGGAAGATTGAAGGAAAATACTGAAAACTATGTCTGTTTAAGAGTACAGAGCGAAAAACACTGCTTTCATTAGCACAATAAGCATCGATTAGTCATTAATAAAACTCATTTGAATAAATGGTATTCAATCTATATTAGTTGAGTTTGCATTATTTGATGGAGTAACAATGGGAAATGAAGCCTTTCATTAATTGAGGCGAACAGTTAAACAAGGTATTGTAAATGACTGAGGTTTTGATTGAGCTTCATTTTTAATAAATTGACTTCACAGAGTGAGAGAGAGTGATAAGGGCAGTATCTATACCCGATGCATTGGCGCCATGATTGCTTGTGAGGTTTCCATATCGCATTCAACTCCAAATATGCGGTACCTATTCACCCCCGATCATCCTATTTCCAAAGTTGCAGATTATCCATGTCCGTAGATGTAAGTCACTTGGATTGGTTACTGCAATAAGATCGCTCGCTCCAAAGAATTCAACCACAACCCCGATCAAACAGGAACATACCGAACTCTCTGCTGCGTGGTTTGGCAATTGAACCTTCCTCTTTTTGACATGGTATGTTTATAGGCTGCGCCTTGTTTCTCTTCATTTCGAGAGTATGCATGACGAGGTGTTTTGTACTGCACCGGTTTTTTTTTTATTGCCACGCTAAAGCACCCCGACCACAAGCAAACACGTGATAGATCGACACAGTATTCTTTCTATATTTCTTGACTTCTATTTAGGAGTTGTTCAAGTAGACAGACAACGAATTCTTGGTATTGACCTGGTCGGATGAACATAGTACAAATCTCTAAGCCGGTGTATATAGTTAGGTAATGGAAAGCATATTTACTTGTGTTGTGCTCAAGTAGAATCTGACTGTAGTGCATCCGTTCATCGCCTTCACCACACACACCAATCCTCTTCCTATTATTATAGCCATAGGTCTCCAAGAAATTTCACCTCAGTCGTTATTTATCTTCGTTCTTAGACCGACAGTTACCTGTGCTTTCCCTTGCTGTATGGTTTGATATAATAATCCAACGGTATTTTGTTAAAATGTTATGTAATCAAGTTCAAAACACAGTGAAATATCAGATTGCCCCAATATTCATTGGGAAAAAGTCTCTCTCCTTTCTACACGCTTACTTTACACATTAAATTCTTCATCGACGAAGGAAAATCCTTTAATAAATTTTTTCTCAAGTTTTATCGGGTGAAAGTAATATTTTCCAAGTTTACAAAATGGAAACTCGAATTTTAACTCCACAAGGGCTGAAAGTCATAACAGTTGATGTAAAATGTCGGAGAAAGTCGAAAAACTCGCACAACTCTAGCGATTCCTTTGATAAGGGTGAGGATGAGAAGCCTTCTAGTTCATCGGGGCATTTTGAAACAAGCGACCAAGAGAACCCAGAAAGAACATCCTCCTCATTAAATTATTCATCGGATGAGCGTCAGCATAAAAGTTCATACCGTTCTTCTTCTTCCTCTTCATCATCATCATCATCTCCAGAGACTTCCGATAACGAACAAGGTCCTTCTGATTCCCATCGATTTAGTGACAGAGACAACTCTGTTATTGGTAGCAGTGAGAATCGGTTCATAAAACGACGGTTAAGAACTCGTAGTAAAGTATACACCAGAACTCAAGTCAAAATCTGTGCAAGTAGTGTGATTGAAAAAGGAACTTTGTTTTCAGCGAATGATGGGGATGTACAAGTTGTTTATTTGAAAGACGTTCCGGTGATTGCCAAGGATGATGTAAGTATCTATCAAATGTATCCATTTAAATCACAACGCCGCCTATATAGCATCACGAACAACGTCTTGTCTCGACTTTGTGATTGCTTCTGTCGACGAGTTAATTTATTAGAGTGTTTCACTTTGCATATTTACATTTAATCAAGAAGTACACATTTACACTAGCAAACGGTAATTTTCATAAGCATG
This sequence comes from Orchesella cincta, assembly GCA_001718145.1. Taxonomy (NCBI): domain Eukaryota; kingdom Metazoa; phylum Arthropoda; class Collembola; order Entomobryomorpha; family Orchesellidae; genus Orchesella; species Orchesella cincta. The sequence goes on along the minus strand of LJIJ01000042.1, from coordinate 81,452 downwards.
CAAGTTTACATAATCTTTTACAAAAAGGTTGGCATTGATTTGCGTCTAGTTTCATACTGTTTCGTCGAGGTGAAACTTTTTGTTTGTGTCGTGATTTTATGCTATCACGCGACCATCACTTTCATAATCAAACTATTATGATAAAATCGTAGTGTTGCACCATTATTTGAATATGACGGCTACATGATGTCTTCATTCATATCGTTGACAGCTTTATTTGCAAAAGTAGCAAGAAAAGGAAGGGGGAAATTTATTGATAACATGAAATATGATTAGATATATCTACCCAGTTCATTATCGTTATGAAAATCCATCCTTTCACTCATTCAACCTCAATGTAGACTTATTGTATAACTTTTCAGGTTAGTGATGAGATGGGATAGTAAATAGTTTCTATTCTTACAAACGACATTTTTGTGCAATAAAATTTATGTAAAAATTGGAAATTAGTTTGTATCCAAAATGATTTCACTGGTAATTTTTATTTATATGGCAATGGTAAGGCGATTTACAAGTGTTGACATTGTTTTAGCACCGGCCCCAAGATTTGGACAGAAAATATTTCAAAGAAGAAATTCGCCGAAATAATTAAATGTATCATAACAACGGCGATTGTACCCCAGAATTCGGAACAGAAAATAATTTAAAAAAAAGAATTCCGACGAAATAATTAAATGTATCATAACAACGAGAATTTTCCCCCTATTTTCTGTCCCAAATGTTTGCGCCCACGAAATGCATTAGAATCTGAGTTTCGTCATCACTTGGTAAATCACCTCCAATGGCCATATAAATTAACATACCAGTGAAATCATTTTGGTTGTATCCGTGTATGTAATTACACAAATCGACCAAGAAAAGTCATATCACCAACTTTCAATATGATTAATTACCTTCAAAAGTCTTTTCTTTACATTTCAATTTAATTGAGACCTAGATAGGCCCCTCGTTATCAGGAATGGCACCTTGAAAATTGAAATTCATTTAAAATATCTATGCTGTTTCGGGTTTTCGTGCATGCATCAACATAAAACCCCGTTTGTTGCCATTAAAATGTTTTTCAATCCAATTCTATTCGCTTGTTTTAGATTCGCTTCGTTTTTGGTGGTTTCGAAAAAATCTCTCTTGCTCCCCACACTTCCCCCACCGCAGATCCGTTGATTTCTTCAGCATCTGCCACTTCTTCTTCGGTGAAAGTTGGGATCTCAAGAAAGCACAAACAAGGTGGCAACCTCCTCATTCGACTTTGTAACTGGGTTCGCTTTCTCCAACATAACCCGAATACCAATCCCACAGCTACAAAACCAGTCTCAAATTCAGACTCTGACGAGGATATTGATGAACGAGATAACAAAAAAGGTTTGGAATGCTATTTTTTGTTTGGTCTGCTGACACACATTACATTATGCTAATATCACTAATAGCTTAATACCTACCTTTTTGCGTGTGGTAGCAGTGAATTACAGAGAGACGGGAAATAGTGATGATAAAGGTAATAATAATATTATCGCTCGCTTTATTGATGGACGGCCAGTATTTGAGGTTACATCCCGACTCGTGCCAGGAACGGAGCTGAGAACATATTTTGATATGGACTCAATCACGCAATCTTCCCCATTCATGATGATGATGTCTACTACTACGCCATCAACTATAGGGACGGTGTCATCATCCCCATCTCACTATCAAAAACCCTCTTCATGCATCACAAGTAGTAACTTGTCTACATTCTTAGGCGTTTCATGTCATGATGGTCTCATTTCAAGCAACCGTGACGAGAAAGGGCAACTATACAAAAAGCTGAGCACTTTGCACCCTTCTGAATATCACCATTACCAAAATGAAAAACGGGGCGATGGCAGCAGTAAGCTAAATAGTGGCTTCCGTTTGTGGGCCGGAAACGGCGTTGGAATGGTGGATTATGGAAAGTGGATTGGAGGTCGCGAGAAAAGCGAGTCTAGTAGTGGAGATTTTGGAACTAAAGAAAATTTAATTGTTGGTTCAGATGGTATGCCTCTTGTTTGACTGTATTGTTAAATGCTTTCCTAAAAACTGCCAATATCATCGATACGTTTGGCTGATTTGGTATATTGTACTGTGTATAGGACCTTTAGATCTATCTACGCTTCCCAACCTAGCTATGACTGAACCACTTAAAGTGGGCACACCTTTCGACAGTCCAGACTCAAATGATGATGATGATTGTAAGAAGATTCCAATACAAAACATAAAGAAAGAATCATCCTTTGGTAGTAGTGGTTCTTCCACCTTGTTTTCCATAAGGAATGTGTTGAAGCAATCATCTCCGCCTTCCAAGTTGTTTCAGCCATATTCTTTGGAGTTTGATAGAGGTGACACGAGAAAAAGAGGTCACAGGTCGTTTACTCCACCTCATCCCTTTACAGCCCCATCTTCATTAGCAACTCCACCATCCATACGCTCTTCCAGTTCTCAGTCTCCTGTACGCAATTCCCCAATAGTTAGACCTATTCTTAGAACACGGGGCAGAGAGAGATCCTTACTTCCCTGTGAAGTCTGTGGGAAAGCTTTTGATCGACCATCACTGCTGAAAAGGCATTTGCGTACACACACGGGTAAGTTTTTTTTGACAATTTACCTATTGAAGCACACAGTTTTTTGAGACTATATGAGACCAAAATTGTTTTTAATTTTAGGCGAGAAACACATATTTGCGATGTGTGTGGCAAGGGTAGGTCTTAGTTAATCCGCTATAATATAATCTTGTCAAGATTAACAATGTGCATTTTATGTTACATGAAACGGGAAAGACACTTGAATAAAGACTCTTATTTTATCTAAAGTTTTTCGACCAGTAGTAGTTTTAAATACTCATAGAAGAATACACAGTGGAGAAAAGCCCCATATTTGCAAATCTGCAAACAAAGCTTTCACAGCCTCCAGTAACCGTATATTAATCACAGGATGACGCATAATAAGGTCTGACAACACTGTCTTATTTAGCCCCATACATAATATGTATGGCCTTCAATTGAAGCCTGTTCTAACAATGATATATATCTGATTGTACTAGGAGAAGCACACAAAATGCGTTCTGTGTGGCAAGTCTCATTCCGACCCCTGGAGACCTCAAGAGCCATCAGTATTGTCATACAGGAACGTGGCCGTTCACTTGTCCTGTCTGCCACCGTGGATTTTCAAAACAAACTAATCTCCGCAATCACTTGCTCCTACATTCGGGTATGGGCAGTAGTAGTAGCAAACCGGGTAAAAACCATTTCTTTTTATCATTTTAGTTCCTTTATAATGTACTTGGCAGTTCTGTATTCCAACTTCTTCTTGAATCTCACTTTGCCCCAAAACACATTTCCTATTGATTTATATCTCTCTTGAACTACCCAAGAAGTTTCATGAAGCTTAATGATTTCGTTTTCGTAGGTGACAAAAATCACACCTGTAACATATGTCAAAAATCTTTTGCCCTCGCTTGTAACCTTCGAGCACATCTTCGAACTCATGAGCAAGACCCAGTCTCCAGTTGCTTGGTATGCAAACGAACATTTCTCACTTCTTTGAATATGTTGGTGAATGGAAGATGCAGAAGTTGTATACTGAACACACAATCCAACACCAATGTGTCTCCTTCAACTGTGGTATCGAATCCAGTCGTAAGTACCAAAGGTTCCACCATGGAACCCTCCACAATGGTTTCGCACACGATCTCATCTTCATTACAGCAGCAAACGAATTTGAATTCACAACAATCCAACAACCCTATGCAAATTGGTTCTTTGGCAATGGCTCAAATTCCTGGCTTTACAATACCATTTCCAACCTCCCTATCATCACTACAAGGTGGACTTCATTTTTCTAACGCAGCAACAGCATCGTCCAATTCATCCTCTGCTGCAGCTGCTGCAGCGTCATTGTTCCGTAATGGAGGAGCTAATAACGGAGCGAATTCAACATCTAATCCATTTTTAGAACAGCTATTTGAATGGAACTACCGATTTGCAAAGGAAACTGCTGGAAGTCTAAGCTTAGGTATAATGCAACAAAAACTTTTGGAATCTCAAGTCTTGGCAGCGCAACTTATGAGTGTTTCCGCGAATAATTCAGGATTTGGCTTAAGTACCATACCAGACATTCTCAGGTTGCGCCCAACTGAATTTCAACAGATGGATATAGGCAACGATAGTAAATACCTTCAACGTTAAAAATAATAATATGTAAAATGCTTCATACTCATACTGGTAGAAGATATAATATGTATGAACTGTAACTTGTATGAAAACCATTGAAAGTAAGTGCACGTTGTTCATGATCTCTCTAATAATGTAAATAATATTTATTGTCAACGCGTTTTAAATTAAATGCAATATAGTAAACAAGTAGATAATAAAAATGCAATGACTTGAATATAATTCAGTCACTCGTCAAATCTGTCCGTATCCGTTTTGCTTTAGGCTCATCATTGTCGTTTTTAGCAGCTGGATCGGTTGTTTCAGGTTCGATTTTTATTACTTGGTATGTCTGGGTGGCAACAATTTCTGAGCTTGAGAGCATAATTTCCCTCAGTGCCATTGTGGCATAGGCCGAAGAAGGTAGCGAGAATTCCACGATTACACATTTCTTATCCTTTGTACCAACTTCCGTATCGTTTGATGCACACTCTGCTGCTTCATTGTTCATTTTGTTCTCATGTTGCGCTTTGTCAAGCTCGGATGGAATAAAAGTATCTACTGGGTCTGCATCACCATATTGTATGATTTTATGAGAAACGTTATGAGGACGAATTAGTAGTTTTCTGTATGCTCCTTTCGGTTGGTCAGCCCTAAAACAATTTAGAAATGCATTTGTATTTCTCATAAAATTCTTTAAAATAATAAATGATCTATGTTTTATAATCAATGCCAACGCATTTAAGGTTTGATACTAACTTACACTGGTTTGAATTTGAGAAAACAATCCGAGTCTAGGCCTTCTTCTTTCAGCAATTTATCATAATAATCCTTGGTACCATTTTCTGGAATTCTAATTTGAGAACCCTGGATTGGAATAAGTACATCGTATATAGAGTAATTTTCGAGATCCTCAGGTGTTAAAGTTTTCACTGTCGGACGGGATAGTAGCCTATCTGATGGTTGTCCATTACCGGACTCTTCCTCATAATCTAATAAAAATATTACATAATTTATTAATTAAAATTCACAAACAGACATAAATGAATCAAATGATCTAAATAAACTTCAAAGGCGACTCACCTTCATCATCAATATCTTCAACATAAAAATCATCATGTTCCTTGTCAACGTACACCAGGTCACCAACTACTGGCTGTAGACCCATTTCTTTAATCCTATAGGTTGCAACTTGGTTCCACAAAAAGCTCTGGAAAGAGTGAATGTATAGATGTCTTGAATTCCTTGGGATTCTCAGAAAAGCCCCCATGAGGTCATTTTTGGAATAATACTTGGCCAAGCCATGAAGTAAGTTTGATTCAATGGAACGATACCAAGGAGGCAGTTTCTTAATAGCTGCAACAGGATCCCGATTGGTAAACCATTCAGTTTTTGCTTTCTTGACAAAATCTTGATCGTTAGATTTTGGTTTCAGAATCAAATCAAATGCTTCCATCCATTGCATTTGTAAAATACATTTGCCCACTGCATGAGTAGAAACTTCATAAGAACCGAATCGTTGTAATCCAAAGTAGTTTATAAAACCTTGTGATTTTAATGACTCGACAGCTGCATTGATAACTTGATCTGAATCTACTAGCACATTTCTGAGAAGAATTTTGAAGTGGTTGCCCTTTAGATCTCCAAGCCGAAGGTGGTGAGGAAGATACTCGTAACTTCCCAGTTTAACATTCCTTGATTCATTGGAAATTTGAGCCAGTCGAGAGGCATCAATATTGGAAATGCTAATCCGCTGGGTAGTTTTTCCATGCTTGTCCTTTGTACCACAAAATGTAATTAAACTTGGTTTAATTCTGAAATTTGAAAAACAAACATCTTACAACCTAATTTTTTTAAACAAGTATTTACTACTTACACAAAATAATAATGTACCGTAATTTTTTTGAAAGTAGTCCGATTGCCTCAAAAGTGTCAACACCTTCCTTATATAAAGTACAATGAGTATACTTTGCTCGAGTTGCTGGTCTCCGTTTGTTTCTATTGTTTTCTGATAACAGAAAAATTGAATTTTAAAACACTGTTTTTAGAATTCAAGAAAACCCAAAAAAGTAATAATACTGGACTGCACCTACTTGTTTCATATAATGCAACAATGTACTTTTCTCCATCCTTGTCAATAGTTTCGGAACTCAGTTTATCAAAATTGGTTAGCCATTTATGAATTCTCGTTCTCTCCTCTTTATCTAAAGTGGTAACCTAAAATGAAGCAAAATATTACCTCGTTACAATCCCGCATAGAAAACTAATCTGGTTACGTGCATACTTACTTTTACTTCAATTCTTTCAGTCCAAAGTTTATCAGATTTTGGCACACTACCGGCATTTTCCAGTCGCTCCTGAAATCCATTAATGTTCACCCGTATATCTTCAGGAATCCACGAACATATTGCCGGATCATCAACAGATATTTCACTCTTTCCTGACCGGCAAAAAAACACATTTTCAATTTAACCAATACATTAGACATTTGAATACAGTGTATATTAAATAAAGCTGGTTTATTACGTTCTTGGGGTGGTTCCAGAGAACCCAGTTGAACAATTTTCCCGTTCAAATCAATTTCATTCACGTGAAAATCCGAATACCTGAAAAAAATATGATAAAAACAAAAATGCATTAAAGACAGCAGAAAACAGCATACACTAAAGATGTGATTGACATCAATTGTCAATTTGTTTATTGGTGATCCTCACCTCTCCTTAAAAAGTCCATTAAATCGTTGTTGATTCCCGACTCTCAACAAAATACCAACTTCCTCCTCAGACCTAATTGCAGTGTACTTTGACATGTCACTAAATTCACTGGTCTTGTCCACTTTCGTCACAAGACACTTGCACCAGCTTATCAATCACCAATTATTTTATAACCAGTCAACTTTACGGTCAATTATGGTTGTCAAAAACAAAAGTGTATTCAACATGTGCTTATTCGGCGAGATCACAATAAGAATGGGAAAGGATGCCTAAATGCACGCAAGGTACAAGCAATGCACTCAAGATCCCATGCGGAACATCTGATTACTCAATGACCACACACAACACAAGCACAAACCAAGGAAACATTCAGAGGCAAACAAATCCGAGGGAATAAACACACTGCATCTGCAAATGTATCTGCATCTCCAAATCTCCATCCGTCAAAAACACCAACTAAGAACAACAACTCAAAGAAGTTTGACAAAAATGTATAAAACAGTCACAAAAAGTAAATAAATACATTATCGGATGACAAAGGTATATTTAATCTGGCTTTAATAACATTTTTAGGCATTAATTTTTGATTTTGTGCTAAATAAATTGAAATTTGAAACTTTAAGGAGTCGGCAAAGGTCACATTTTGAACCGGAAGCACTGTTTGGAGTTAAAAGAATCTCGTTCTTTTGCAACTACTTTTGGGATCTTGTGGCTAAGTTAATCTGGTAAGAAGTAAACTTTTGTAAAGATTTTGATTTTGACTATTACATGCAAATCAAATGCAAAAGGATTTATTTACTTATCAATACATTTACTTTCCGAATGACAGGATTCAAGCTTTTGTTCTCATTTGTCATGTCTGGGGAAATAGAGGATTCGTATTCGGGCGACAGCTTTTTTGATGATGAGCCGACCTCATCCAAAAGGGATGAAGACTCGAATCTTATCAGTATTGGAAAGCAAGATGAACCAAAGTCTCCACCGTCTGGTCATCATGAGAGGATAACAACGGTTGAATCGATGGAAGAATATTCCGAGGTCAGTTCTCCTCCTCCTGATGCTGTCGCCAAGTCTTGTATGTCCACAATTGAAGAGGAATCCAGATCTTATGACACAAGCACTGCTGCATCAGTGTCTTATAGTAGAAGAGTAGCTCAAGAGCAAGTAGCCAGTAGTGAAGAAGACTTTTTAAAAAGTAACAAAGCCCAAAGTCAATGATTTTAACCTATTATTAGTTCATGTTCTGTCCTGTTATATATGAAATTGAGGAACGCCGTGGCCATAGTCCTCGAAATCTTATGATTAAAGTATGGAATGGATGGTATGATTCTTATGATTGTTATACTTTTCATTCATTTCATTTCAGGCTCGAGAACAGAAAATTTAAATATCAACGAGACTCTCAAGGAGCTGCAACAGTTTGTTAATGAAACGGAAGCTAGGCACAACCAAGAATCTCAAGATCAGCAGCGGAAATCTATTACCTATGATGCACCTACTACTGAAATTAAAGGCTCTGGCGATAACGAAATCTCGAACAAAAGAAATACTTCCCTTTCAGATGATGGTATTGATTCACTAATGCGTAAACTCGATTCGCTGGAGTCGGCTCAAAACATTTTGGAACAAGTTTTCAATACAGGTGATACAAATGACATTGATATTGATGCATTAATTGCTCAACTTCCACTTGCGGATCCGACATTAGAGCTAAATGTTGAAAATGGGGAAGACGTGTCGCAGCGATCATTCAACTCTGAGATTGCTTCGATTCAGAAAATTATTGATGGTGGTGACTCTTCTTGCTCTATAAAATCGGAAGTTGCTGGAGGTAACAATTTGTTATCAACATCCCAATTAACTGACGTTTCTACATCTTCAAAAAAAGAAAGAGCCGTTGATGACGTGTTGAGAGAGTATGAAGAGTTTGAAAGAAGTTTAAGTCGTGCTAGCGCCATAGATGAGTCGTTTAGAAGTGACGTGTCTTCATTACCCCCATTGTCAGCATATTCAAGTAAACCTGAAGACGCGATAAACTCTGTGCCAGTAATCAAGCCTCCAGTTTTAAAGTCAACCGTTAGTCCAAGTATAGTTGCAACAACTTCTGCGTCATTCACAATACCGACCACTACATCTAATAATAATAGCCAAACTAGAATGGCACCAATACCCACTAGAGATATTTACTGTCCTCCTGGTTCTGCTCCTCAAAACAAGAATGTCAGCACAAAGACTGCCAAAAAGATTACAGAACCAAAACCCACGACTGTACCTAAAAGTAGTACTCGTGTTGAAGTGTCGCATTCAACACCAGGTGTGAAGCTGCCTGCGTCCAGTTCTGCTCGATCAACCACTTCAGCTATTACTACAACTAGAACTAGTAGGGAACTTAACCAAGAAGCTTTCAAACCAAGAAATAGGAAATCAATGAGAAGTCCAAGAACCATGATAAGCCCAAGGCAGACTCCTGCAGAAAATTTTATGGATTTACCCGTAAGTTGTATGAATTAAATATGTTTGGTATTTTGATATGTTAATTCTTATAATCGGAAAATGTAACATTTTATTAATTTGAAATTTAAATGTGGGTTATTGCAGACAAATTCATCACGGATTGGAGCTGGTGGTGATGGGTATCAGGCAATAAGAACAGGAATGTCAAATTTTCAGGACAAATCAGAATATGCTGTTGCAGAAGCAATGAAAACGATTGAAAAGCTAAATGCAATGGTAGCGAGACAAGAAACATTACTGGAAGCATATTCAAACGATAACCAAAAATTGTGGACACAACTCAAAGATTCAAAGGTAAAAAATATATAATATTATATGCGAAATTCTCTTTAAAAGTTACAAAATCATAACTAACTACTGCATAAATTAAAACTCGCATTCTTTCGTTCGTTCCATACTGATTCACTTTTTAATCAGACTCATTATCGGCATTAGTAAATGGCTGTTCTTTTTTCTTCAGCGTACGGTACAGTTCTTGTGCTACCGCAGCTACGGCATTAAATGTCTCTTCCCCTGTAGCCTTTATTTGGTTGGCCGGAAGTGCAAAACCATATCGACCCTTGTCTCTCAATTCAAGGCAATATGAATAAGGTATTCCGGCAGCTAGTTAGTAGGCAAAACAAACAAAGTTAGTAGGTAGTTGGGTTTAGGTTAGAACCTTACCGTTAGAGTTTGGTCATTTTTCTTACCTCCTTTTGCCCAATCATCGCTACCTCCTGCAGCTGGGTAAAGGAGATCAGGTGCGGTTCCAACACTATATCTCGTTCCATAAGTCCTTTCCAAAGCGTTCTTGCCAACTGTAGCTAATCTTACGAGCTCATTGTAATCTTGGGGTTTTTGACTTTTTGCGAATCCCCAGGGTACAAGCCACATTTGAGAGTAGGCGTGAAACGTCAAGTACAACTTGAGTTTGTCTTTTAGGTACAGAATTGTGCGTCCGAGATTTTGCGTTTCAACTTCTGAAAATGCTTTTGGTCCATGATAAATGTCGGAACATGGTTTGTTTGAACTTCCAGACTCTGCCCAGTGAAAACCGAAGTTTCGGTTAGGATCCACCCTTCAAACAAAAAACACACAATATATCCTTGCCTTAAGAAAGCAACTCGGGTACTGACGAGTACTTTGGTTTTGTCATTGTGCTTGCATTTGAACTTACCCATAGCATCCATTTGAGCTGCGTGACCTTGTTTTTCTCCAGTAACGATCATTTGTGTGAGTATCTAAAACAGTTGGCTTTTATAACAAAACAGCTACGTTTTCATTTTTAAATGTTAATTTAAAAGATATTATTCTTACATTCATATCCATCAACATTGACAATAGGTACAATGTACCAGTCAAACATATCCGTAAGGGGTTTTGATTTGGGATCGTTGACCAATTTGTTCATAATGTAAGTTACTGTAGCAGGTGAAATCCATTCACGTGCATGCATGCCACCATCTGAAATGATTGATACATATAATATACTACCCGTTTGTTAGGTTTAGTTTTAGTAGTTAGTCATGGACAAAAGTAATGTACCTATAAATATTCCTGGTTTCGATCCTCCAGTGGCAATCTTAAGAATTCCCATGTCTTTTCCTTCATATGACCTTCCAATCGACTGGAAACTTACTGTACTTGGATTCTCACGTGCAAGTTGACTTGCAAAGTTCATAATGGCTAAAATATTAAAGTTATCGATTACTTGTTTTGTTACAAAGATTGCACATAGTTTTGATTGTTAAGAAATTAAATTTTACCATTGTATCTTTGGTATCTGTTGAAAAAATCTGGAGCTACAGCTCGAGTTGTTCCAGTAGGAGGCATATCTTGTCCTGTAGCATTTTCACTTTGATAACTTACATCACTAGGTTCCGCCGTATTCTGAGCATCATCTTCCCAAACAAGCTGCTTGGCTTTTGCTTGCGGGGGTTGCTCATAGTGCATAATTTCTTCTGCGTCATGAAATACGACATCGTGATCGAGACCAAGATCTTTCAATACCCCCTGTACTCGTGATAACTGCTTTGGAGAAGTAAAAATGTCGAGACTTCTATTCTCCAGGGGATATGTCCAGTAATTGATTCCTTGAGGTTTCAGAAAAATTATTAAAATGATCAGTTAGCTTAAGAATTTAGGTAATTTTAGTAACTTGCACACTTTCATGCTTTGCTTACCATGAACATCTTCAAGATTTCTAAATACAGGCACATTTCCAGTAGTCAACGGTTCAGTACGAAGAAGCTTGTACCCAGCATAAGATTTTCTTTTAGTGACAGTGGTGCTCTGACTCACATCGTTCAGCTCGATTACAGATGGGTATCCCACAACGATGTAGGCAAGGTTAAGTAGTAGAACTAGCCATAATGCAAACGGTTTCATCTCTGAAAACATTAAATTAAATTATTTAATTTTTCATTAGCGTTGTAAACAATAATTACGGGCTTAAAATCAATTTTGTATTAGCCCCTTGAGATCAGACGATTAGACCATTCTGATTACTAGAGTTGATTTAAATAACTTAGTAACTAGGTTTATATATTCACTTCACTTTATATACGTTTTTATGTGTTTTCGAATTTTGCAAAGTAATAGAAGCAGCAGGAGCATTGTATTGTAAGATGCAGTTGCACTTTATAATATTGTGTTAGGAAATAACTTGCAACTGCTCGTTTCTTTTCAGCCTATAGCTAGCTGGTGTCTGCAAAATATTTCAACAGATCTATCCAACAGCAAAGTAACAGGATCAGAGAATAATATACTTTTGACACTTGTGAATAATTCATTAACTAGAGTAAAAATATGTAAAGTTAATGTCATGCGTAATAGTGACGAAAATGAGTTTACAAATAATGGCATGTACTGTTTAGATTTGGCCTTCATATTTGAAAGTTTGAAACCGAAAGCTTCATGTTCATGTAGTCATGAACTTTTTTTTTATATATATTACTATTGCATTACCTACCGTGGCTGATGTCCTATAGACGTATTCTGTGTAAGTGATCTTGCTCTCTCTAAGCTGTCTGTTAATTTGACCGAATTATCAGATTGGATCTAAGTCGGGTTTGGCTGATCTGACTTTGCCCCAATGTCGGATGAAGAGCAAGTGGATTATGTTTCGCAATCTTCGACTGCCATTGATATTTATACTTTATGTACTGATACTGATTATAAACATGCTACAACTTAAACGAAAAACGAAAGAAATGACGTAGGTTTGGGTTCCCTTGAGCTGAAGTAATGTCATCCTTTTGAAACCGTTTTGTAGCACTTTCCTCCTCAGAAGAATGTATTCGGAAAGGACACTGATTGCATGGAAAGTTTTAAAAGTACAATACACGACACTGAATTGGCTATACTTTGAAGAGCTATGCTATAGAATGGAAGATTTTCCTTTTATATAGAAACGACAAATTTGCATGAAATAGCACAAGTTGAATATAATGTCAATACAATTCCAGATTTTATTGTGCATTCGCCAGAGATAAGATCCCATTTCAGTTCAATTACTTGAAACTTTGTTTGTCAGGGTCAAATGGTATTTATAGTGCTAATTCACTCAATATTCTATTTAGTATACTTGGAAGTGTGATTGTTAGCATGAAAAAACAGAAATAATGTGCATATAACATGACTATTGATATTGATTATGGATATATTGCGTAACGTTTAGTTGAGCAGAGCCTAACAAGGCCTGTATTTGACTCCATGCATGCATTCAAGTACATTCATGTGCTTGAATAGAAAAATGATTTTAATGGAAATTAACCGGCTGTGAAGGTATTGGGTAACAATGCAATAAAACCGTCATCAGCCATAAACAGCTCCTGCCGCATGCTAATAATAGTAGCACGTACTATACTTACATTCAACATTAGATGATTGAACTATCAATAACACTTATTGTGGAGTAGACAAATGATATTTCCAGGGATCACTTTTGCCTTGACAAGTTGTTGGAGGCACTCGGAGGCAGGAAAGCATCATTGACAATACTTTGGATTAAATGTATAAGAATAATATGATAGCATACTTGAGCACATTTTATTGTTTTCTACAACTAAGTTATTTATAGATGCGTAAATATGAAAGGAGATTAAAGGTGACTCATGTGTGCTTATGTTATATGTAGAATCAAGCAATGGTTTTGACAACCTTGACATGAGGTCAGAAGTTCTGACTCAGAACAATAATTGATTATAGGCAAAAATTACGCCATCAAATACAGAAAGTTTTTGTCAGAAACACCTACATGTTCACATTTTGCGTTAAGAACATTTAGTTTCAAGAAGTAAAAATCGAATCGAATCATATGAAAATGTTTATAATTTTGTATTGTATCTCAGACAGAGTCTCAAGAGAAAGAAACCAAGTTTCAGGACGTCATCAACTCACTGCAGACAGAAGTGGCTACGATGAAATTAAACCATTTGGTATCATCCTCTTCAACAGCTAATTCTCCAAGACAAGCAGCAGTGAATAAAGCAGAACTTCAGAGACTTCGAGAAGACGCAGAGTTGAAAAGTCAACAACTCATGGAATTACGCAAGGAGGTTCTCCTATTACACAGTAAATTGACAGAGGTATGTATATAGAGAGCTATTGAACTGACTCTTCAACTTGATTCGCTATCATTCTTCAGTTTACTTAAACGGAATGAGAAAAACATTGGATTTCTTTATTTTTAACCGAGTAGGCTAGATCTCCAGTGAAGCCAAAACAATCCGTTGTAGCTGTGACTTTTTCTCAAGAAAAGGAGAGAGAATACCAGAAAAACATAAATGTCTTAAATAAGCAAGTCAGAACGTTGCAAAATATCTTGTACAGTAAGGATCAAACAGCTCCTCCGCCGGCTCAACAGCAAAACAATACTTCACAAACGATATTAAATAAATCAAGGCCTTTGCAGAGAACAAAGTCTGATGTGACTAAACAGAATGCAAGCATGCACCAGCAAGCGATGATTAAATGTGTCAGAAATACAGGTGTTGATGCAAAGGGGCTATTTGGCAGAAGTAAGACTATATTACATTGTATGATAACTGATATATTATGACTTGTGAATTTTTGACTTGGATAATGTAATTTGGCATGCATCATTTTAGGACCGGGATCTCCAGGAGGTGGAATAAATATTAATACAAGTGGTGTATTGCAAGCCTCACTGAGTTGCTTAGAACAGGAACGAGAAGAGTTTGAAAACATTATTGCTGAGAAGAATAAACTCATTTTCGAAAAGGAGAGAATGGTGAGTTATTCAAATCTGATTAGTTTGATATACGTGTTAATGGGCAAACGCTCTTGTTGAAGTCATTGAATTAACGAAGAATTTATTGAATTATGGCAGATTCTCCAACTTAAAGATAATGTAGAAACTTTGAAAAGTCAGTTACCTGAAGACGAGGTAGTAGACCACGGTTTTCTAGATGAATTGAGATCTCGTGTAATAACCCAAAATAAAGTAATACAGACACTAAAAGAGCACCTCTCCTCTTATAAAAAGATGGAGACAGAAAACATACTGCTACGAGAGGAGAAAAGCATTCTGGAACAGCAGATTTTAGACCTAAAAAGAAAGCTTGAAATGACGCAAAATCTAGGAAAACCTGTAAGACTAATCTTTTTATATATAAACTTTTTAGTATACTTGATTGATGAGTATATAAGTGATCGAATGCGATATCAGACGATATGCATGGTATGTACTTGGATGCGTTTGCTCAGCAGTTTATGTTGCATTCATTTAGGAGAACGAAGTGCTGTCCATACTTTCGGAGAAAGTAGATGAACTCAATTCCAGATACTACCATAGGGAGAAACAACTCGACACTTTGTTAAATAGACTGACTCTGAAAACAACGACGGGAGGGAACAACAACTCTAGTAATCTGTCTCCGTTGAGGTTGTCATTGGGCCAATTTAGCAATAATAACTGTTCTCTTGGGGGTGCACTTTCAAGAGGGCGAACTTCTGGAATGTACTCTGCGGATGTACTCAATATGGCTGACTTTTCCCCAACTACTTCCTTTCAATTATTTAATGCAGTATCAGATCTTCCGGAGATGTAATATGGAATGTATTTTTCATATGTAGTATACCTTTAAAAATGGCTCGGAACCAAATACGTACAACGTAAAATAGTAAATTACTATTAGTAATATATGTAGCTGGCTACATAAAGGGAAAACCTTGTGACGGCTCAAGCTAAATACATCTTTGCTCAATGTTATTGGAGATGCTATGTAAATCTCTAACAACCTGCAAACTAGCAAGTAAAAGCAGTCATTAAACACTTACTGAAGGGAGCAAAGTCTCTGGAGTAATTAGATTGAGTGAATGAATTAGATTAGATCTAGACTACATAAATATTTGTATATGTATATACAGCCACAAGTTCATATTTTATTAGCCCGCAAGTCCTAATGATCTTCCTACTCAAATATACATCACTTGTCATATAATTACGTACAAACATTCACATATCTCTGTGTTCAGCAATCCCTATTTTCTTTGAAGTTTATGTAGTGTGATAGGTTAAATATAGTTACTATTTATAGCTTAATTAATATAGTTGATCAAACAGGAATCTCGAAGCCATCTCAAAGTTTTGTATCCATTCAGTGATGATAATTGTAGATTTTAGATTTAGTAAGAATATGTGCATTAGAGTTTGTGTTTGCAACTTTTTGTAATTGTTGACTATTTTTATATTGATTTTTTATGCAAAGAAGAAAGCAGAGGAACAACTTTTAGTTTTGATGCTCATTCAGAAACGCTTTTATTTATTTACAATGCAATTATTAGATTATTGTGTGTTACATGAAACATGATCAAACAGTACAACATAACATATTTTACTAATGATAAATGTACTACTGTGAAATTATTAAATAGATTTAAAAAATGATAAACATCATTGTAAAATCGTATTTGCAAAAAAATTGTTTATATTCGATGATTAACATCGTAAATGGAAATGAGAAAATGAAGTAAACCTAAGATACCTGAGTCAATAACCTATTACTACTTGTATACTTTTCTATAATATGCTAAACTGCTACGAACTTCATGTTGTTCTAGCTTCAACATTTTTTCCAAATACATGTCAATTCAAAATATATATGCAGAAATCTCTGATAGCTTTACTAACCTTATTTTTCGTGTGGTACCTACAAAAGTTTAGTTTTGAAAATTTGTCATTCTAAGCTAGAAAAAGATTATAATTGAGTCTTTTGGCAAGTTTCGTGAAATTTTCACCGAATCTCGACTACCGGAATCAATTGAGACAGCAAGAATTTGAGACGTCATGTATACATTCATACATATGGATTTGAGACAGCAGTACATACTTTGATTGATAAGATATCAATGTTTCCTTCATTTACTCAATTTTCAATTTTTTATTGTTCTGGGTGTACATGAGGAGTAGAGCAGCACCTCCAAACATAGCACTGGTGAATTGACTCCAGGACGATACTTTGGGAGAGGCTGAAAGCTCCTCCTATAAAAGAATAAAATGATTAAACAGGATGGTCACTCACCGCTAATTACATATTAAAGGATTTGATAAAACATGTAAATGTATTGGCAAGAATAATATTATTACCAAGTTGAAACTTTTTCCAAAGTTTCCTTGATCCACAATGCTTCTTCGCTCATCAACTATTCGCTCTCTTGTCATTCTCTCATTGTTGTCTCTGGAAGCTTTTGCTTCACTGAGATCTTGTACAACGCGTTTGATTTCCAATGCTAATGGACGCATATCCATCCGTCTGTTGTCTTCTCTTACAACTCTTTTCTCATTTTCTTCACGGACAATTTTCTGATTGGGAATTTCACGTACAAATCGTCTCTCCTCAGCTTCACGAACTACACGGCGACTTTCTTCTCGAACACGAGCTGAATCTTCTCTGACCATTCGCCTGCTCTCATCCCGAACTCTGGAGCCAGCTGCATCTTCTCTGACCATTCGCCTTGATTCATCCCGAACTCTGGAACTGGCTGCATCTTCTCGGACCATTCGCCTTGGATCATCCAGCGAACTAGCTGGTGAAGGCCAGGAACTGAGATCGTTGCCGCGGTGACCCTTCGCACTGCTCTCCACGCGAACTGCTCGACGTACGGCTGCATCTATCCCTGACCATATCGCGCTGCTCTCATACAGAACCGAGGACTCTGAGACGGGCTGCATCTTCCGCGGGACCATTGTTCGCCTCTGCTCATACACAGAGATTGGCTGAATGGCTGCATCTTCGTCGGGATCATCGTCGGCCGCCTGTGCGTCGTTCCGAGTCAGCGCTGAGCGGGACGATGAGGGTACGAACGGAACAGGGGAAGAGAGCGCGCGAGACACGCAGGGGCGGCGCGACCACTGCACAGCAGTCGGGTGAGTGAGAGTCACGATAGGGTATGGCTGGACGGATCGAGGAAGTGAATCATCTCGCGCGTGACCATTCTGAGGGCTGCGTGGGCCACCTGAGAATCGGGTCCAACCTCGGATCTTCTACGTGCCGAAGTTGGGCGGTAGGCGAGGATGGCGACGCAGTGGGCAGGGGGATAGACGTGGTTGCAGGATTCGACGTCTGGCGAGCTCGGCACGTAATCGCCTCCGTGCTCCTACCATTTTCTGATCCTCTCGGTACTTCTGTTACCGCATGGCACCTTTTCATTACTTACTGTCCCTGTGTTGATTCATTGGATTGAGTTCCGGAACCAAAGTGACGGTTTCCTGTAAATGGTCCGAACATTTGTGTTCTTCTGCTTTCTACTCGCCGTTCTTGTTCGTTTGGGGCAACCCGAGAAAGTCGGTCTTGGCTCAGGCTTCTTCTGCTTTCTTCTTGACGGACCATACTTCTATCTTCAGACCGTACCATTCTGTGTTCACGAGCCCGTTCCTGATTTGCAGGTCTCGCTAGCGTCAACCGTCTCGTCATTGTCACTCTTTCTTCAGGTAATTCACGTGAAACTCGAACCCGTTCTTCTGAAGAAAGGGTACGTCTTTGATCTTCAAGGCGCACATCTCGTACTCGGGACTCAATGAATCTCCTAGTCTCCCCATTTGGTTTGGTATTGAAACGAGAGATTGTGTCACGATTGTGGTCTTCAACTCTTGCAGTTGACAATACTTCAGAGCGAACAAGACGTTCATTCTGCAGAATACAAAGTGAGAAAAGAGCTAATCCGAAAAACACAGAATTCTTCATTGCCTCTTCTAGACAACTTATGTTATAGGTACCTATCAGGTTTTTCTTTCACTAAAAATTTTAATGTTTCTATAAGAAAACCTTTGAAATGCAGCTTCTAGTAACAATTTAGTCTCAACCTCAACAACAATTACTGCTCCTTTTTGGTACAGAATCTAAAAATCTGGAAATCCAAAAAATTTCTCCGCTTAAATTTTTACAATAGGTGATTGACTTCAATGACCAGTTGAAGCTGAGAAGAGACTTGAAATTTGACTGTGAAAATCCTCTGGGATTTCACGCTTTTTATACTGGTGGAACTGGTGACGTAAGAAGCACAGTCGATTTACTGACAATGAAAATCGTAGTGAAAGTTAAGTAAAGTTCCAGACATTATGAAATTTAAGACGGTCATATACTCGCAATGTCATTATAAGTTGTCATTTTCTTGTTATCTAACGGTAGCACTCTGTTAGAAAGTAGTGTGAAACCATTTTCCACACTTTTACTTCCAAGTCAAGTCATTGGATTGCCGATGTGGAAAGGATTCTCAAAAGAACTTTTTGTAGAGTCAATTTGAATGAGCTAGTTTGGGAAATATCTCTCATGTCCATGCAAGTTTTACTCGATTTAAATTTTAAATAGAACAGAATGCAGAATGCTGGAAGTGAAGTGATGAGCTCAAGCTCAAACTGGAGTAGGAAAATGTAGGATGGCATCAATGCATACACTACTATTCCACATTGTGGAGCATCGTAAGATGATTCTTAATGAATACGACAAGAAATTGGGGGTGTTTTATAATGGCATTGGAGTGAAAAGTTGATTAACTCTATTTTTAGTTCATTTCAAGTCGCAATTCAATCTGTTGCTAGTTACATGTAACACATACTTTGCTCCAGCAGCTTCATATGTGCATGATTTAGTTAGGAAGCTCAAGCCGAAAATTGAATGGGCAGCGAACCGTTGTTATCAACACGCATAGAGACTCGACTACATCAAAACAAAGTCACCAAAACTACTATTATGTCTTAGTATGATGAATTACAATAAAGGTCTACCGTTCTTTTCACTTTGCATAGAGCATCATAACATTATGTAACATGTTGCTGATGATGGAAGAATATATATGCTTTCAGACTTTCACAGCCACATCCCAAAAAAAATCTGAATAAAAATTGCTTCACAGTTCAAGTCTGTTATTGATTAAATGACCTTAGCCTTTTATTGTTGATAATCCATCACATTCACAAGCCATTTTAAAACAGCAATGTGTTCCAATTCCCACTTTTAAAGTTTTGTGTATGTATGTTGTAGGAAAACATGAACTTGTATCAGCAAAGAATATTTCCCATAATGACCAGTAGGGATAATTTTTCACGTTCATTTATTGCGTGGTATGATAATTGCTGCTTTAACTAGCCTTTGTCATTGTCGTCTATACTAGATGAACGGAGTGAAATGAATAGTTCGTTAAAATAAGTTTGTAGACTCCCCGGCCGTCTATACTCGATCCAAAATAAAATCACCGAATGAACTCGTTTGTGTAGCTGTACCGATATTATTGCATGTTGTTTCTTCTTCGTGTCTGATTCCATCTACATTTTTTGTTCGCTCTTTAAATACAAAACTCAATATTTTCGGTCGACCTTTCTAACTCCCATCATATGCTATTCTAAGGTATAAAATAGATAATGAGCGAGAGACGTTGAATGTAGTCAGACGAACGAACCACAAATGAAAGAAAAAGTCAATGTCCTTCATTTACATAGACAAACCAAAGAATCAAAAGTTGACCGGTGGTTGAAATCTGTGATATAATTCATGTAGTTTCTTAGTTAGACAACGAACCATTCTAATTTGTACTGACGCCTATTGCTTCTAGGAGCTATATAAAGGTGATGAAAATCTCATCACATGTGCTTTACTGATCGAAGAGTACGCAAAATGGTTGCGCCATAAAAGGGTTATGGCCATAACTTATGGGTATGCTGATAATCGAATTTGACGAATGTCTAATGCAATTAGTAAATAATTCATTGTTAATTTTTTTCAAAAAATTACTATTATTCTTATAAAGATTTTAACATAGCAACACTGTTTTCAAAAAACTAATTTGCCAACAATATTATTTATCTATTATTATTCCATGCCCGCAGTAAATATCTAGTCAACAGAGCCTGAATCACAAAGTTCTGGCCCTCAAGACCAGTTTGTCATATCGTGAGAAAATGGATAAGCAGTTTTGGCATGCTGCTAACACTATGAAATACTGGTTGATTAGGAATACATAATAATACACTTTTGCTGTTTGTGAAGAGAATGAGACAGAGTAACCCGGTCAACCGGGCCCTGGTTTGTACAACATCAATCAGTGCTTGCTCATACAACGTTACAATTCATATACCAATACAATACTTGAATAATACCGTTTAAGTTCTTTGTTTGACATTCCATTTTAATGTGCTACACATTTGCACATAAAATGATTCACTAACTTTTTTGTTTTTCATTCACAAAATGTAAATTTTGTGCTTTATACTCTCTCGCTATAATAGGCACACTTGTATCCATCATCCATCATCATATCATGAAGACTCGTGTTCTTTTAAATTAACTTCCAACCAAAGTTGGGGTTTGTCTTTAATGGACTTGTTAGCATTCAAAATATTCTCATAGACTTGAATCCTTCGTCAATAATAAAAAGGAATACGTACATGTTCTTGAAACATTTTTATTCCTAGCAATGAGAAACAACTCAAGTATAATAATGCATTCATGGTATTAATATGCAATTTGTAGTAAGTACACAAATGTAAGACTTCATAATACGCTTTTTATTTCATTTTTTAATAATACACAAAAGTAGTTGCATCGTACAAAAATACATAATAATAATTAAAAAAGATAAAAAATATATATGATCACAGTCGGGCTTCTAAAACAGAAGTTGATAAATGCATGAGAAAAGGACACAGAGGAAAAGGTAGACAAAGTAAAGTATTTCAAGACTTTTTGGCATAAGGTTGCAAGATAAAAGTAGAAGTGAGTTAGTAAAGGGTACATTAAAAATAGTTGTAGATAACATTGAAAGACATGAGTTTGGTTAAAAGAATACTGACAAGAAATAACCCAACAGAGTTGACAGTCAACAGAACAACAGGCCAAAGCTTGTAAAAGAACCACCAAAGATTCCATGAAAAATAGCAACAAGATTGTAAAGTAATGAATAAAACGAGCAAAAGACCAGAAAATGGATTCACAAGAACAAGATCAGCGGAAAAAGGAATATTTTTTGTTGTAGGTTTTGCTACCGTTTTGTTTCTTTACGTTCTCCTTACGCTATCTATATAAATGTATGTACTGCGTACTGCGTACCGAGTTGCCGAGTAGAGGCGAGATAAAAATATGTATAAAACGCACAAAATATTTTAGGTGGACATCGTGTGTGGAACCCTTTTTTTCACTGAAGCTTTCATCGCGTCACGGAGATTTTCCTGGAAAACTTAACGTGAAGATGAAACTAGCTTCAAAAGGTGGCTTTCTTTGATATTTGCTTATCCTACCATAATACTTGATTCATTTTAGTACTATACTACCTATGTATCGTTAATATATATTATAAATGCAATGATATATTGTATTTCCGGAAAGACATTTAAAAAAAGAGAGAATCCTGTAGTTTGTCATGGCTGATAAATGTCACGTCAAGGCAAGTAGCGAGTATGCATGATCGAAATCGTCAACAACTTTATAGTATGTTTGGCAGTTTAAAGAATATATTGATTTGCATGTTTAATAGTGACCATATCCATGACCAAGTCCCCCAAGATGCCCGCCTCCAAGATGTCTCCATACCGATTCCACCGTGCCCAAGACCCCCAGCATATCCGCCATATCCGCCGAGGTGACCTAAGACATTTACAATTAAAATTCAATCTCAGAGTATTATCATTATTATTATAGAGTGATAAACATGATACTTACCACCGTGATGAGCGTGAGAGACTGCAACAGGCTTAGCGACAGCAGCAACTCCATACCCATGACCTAAGTGACCGCCTCCGTAATGGCCCCCATAGCCAACACCAATAGGTGCAACGGCTGGGACAACTGCCTTCTTAACTCCAACGGCTGCACCCAGGACAGCGTGGATTGATTACTTGAGCCATAATCATGAACATGATGAGTGTTAGCATGGCATTTATTGAATTACTTAACATCGTGATATGTCGGTTTATCTTTGTAACGCGTGGCTGTAGCATAACCATGCAGTGTATCAAAATAAACACATCACGCAAACGAAAGGTGTTTACTCCAACTTAAATTTTGGCGATATTGCATGATTTCTGTTATGTAACAAAGCCATTTCAGGTCAAACGATAAAATTGCATGCTAGTCATGGACTAAAAATAATGCTAAAAATTCGATAAGTAGAAGGTCATTATGCTTAAGCAGTTTAGTTTTAACAGTTTTTTGGCCACTAACCTGGAATCCATGAATAGGGTCTGCGACGTAATTGACCGTACGGAGAACTCCATCTGTTCAAAAAAGCATAAAAATGTGTGCAATGTAGTACCAAACCCATTTCCCACAAACTCATTCATAAAAATATAAAACAACTCATCTTACCAGGTTGAACAAGGGAGTAGCTTCCTTTAACAACTCCACCATCACGAGTCTAGAAATACAAGGTCGTGAGTTAGCTTTACCATGTATTATACCTTTGCATGTAACCACCCCACAACAAACTTAAAAAAAGCTTATTACCTCATGAGCAGACTTTGCATCTCCTGTAAGGGCGTCCTTGACTCTTTTTTTTAAAGGATAAATTTAGGATTATTTGAAACATTCAAAAATTAAATTTAAAAAATAGATCTGTGGCAATAATGGAACTAAAAATAAAACTTCTTATAGGTTTCTTACCCGTAAGAATAACTGTACTTGGGGTAGGCGTAGTAGTCTGCAGCGTAACCTGGAGCACCTGGAGCGGCACTAGCAGCAGCAACAAAGGCCAAAGCCAATGCGATAATCTATACCAAAGAACAACATTAGCACTCAATTTTCTTAGTCTAATATGAATTGAAGGCAAAGAAGAATCATCGTAAAAACTTTGCTTCGCTTCCCAGGGTTCTCATGCGGAACCAAAAAAAGAGGCGAGTATATAACAGGATTACAATGCAAAAGAAATTCAGACTTGTTTTTACACAGTGGTTTTTTATAGCATCAGCAAGAAATGAATGCTTTTTGTGCTAAAATTAAGAATTTGCCCTGGCATTGACCATGGAAAGAATGACAAAATGCAGTTTCATTCAGTAAATGTAAAAAACTATTTTCCCCACTGATATTCACGGATAAATACTTATTGATTCCGAAACTCGCTAGTTTCCCCACTTCCTTGCACATTTCAGATTCTAGTTTTATCAATTTATAGCACACTAGCACAATTTCCACAATTTCTGCTTACCTGAATGGTATTCATGATGAATAGGTTGTTTGAGAAAGGAATTTTCCTTAAACTGATTAGTAGTTGAATGTAAGTAATGTGTATAGTCCAAGAGGAAACTGCAAACTGATACTGGAAAGGGTAAGGCAGGCCAGCTTTATATATGAGACACGGCTGAGAACTCACCGGTGACCCTGTACACCTGTGCACTTATTGGTACTCATTGTTATCATCGTCATCATCATCATCATCAGTGCTTCTCATATAGTAATAGTAGTAGTAGCCATCACACCGCACATGAGCAAAAAAACTACGTATATGATTCACTCTTCGTCAATCTTTGCTTAATTTTTAATACACTTTGACTCAACTAGATATATGCATAATATTATCCATATAAAATACCGTAGGAAAAATAGGGATTAAAACTATTACGTACATTTTTGTATAGCATGTATGATAAAAACATAAATAAAAATATTCCTGCTACTACTAACTAGTCCTATGAAGTAATAATAAATGTTTATAATTTTTAAGGAATTCCACAATATGTTTTGGCATGCATAATAATATTATGCATTCATTCCTATAAATGGGATGCTTTTGTTGAGAGTGAAATAATGCAGCCGCTGCAAATACATAACCGGTGGCAGGTCAGAAATGCTGAATCGTGATGGCGCCGGGGCGGATAGCGCCCGACGTTGCGGGGGCGCGTCGCAGGAAACAAGCGAGCAAGAAAGAAAGCAAACACAACACCCCAGCACCCCACACACACAAACAAAAAAAAAAAAAACAACAAAAAAAAAAAAAATAAGAAAAGAAAAAATACAGAAAAAAACACAATAGAAAAAAAAGAAGAAAGATCAAATACAAAAAAAGACGACGGAACGGGGCCCGAGCCGGGCGTATAGGCGAGTCGGGGCCCGGAGCTGTGGAGAGCGGGCAAGGGGATTGGTAGGGAAGATCGGGTGGGCGTGACGAAGGAGGTGGCAGAGGGCGAAGGGCTCGGGGTGGGGTGGGAGGCCAGAGCGCGCGGGTCAGTAGGAAGTCGGAACGACCCCGTGCGATGAGCCAAGGAGTGGGAGCGTAGGAGGCAGAGTTGGTGAGGTGATAAGTGGTAGCGACCGCAGGAGGGGGACGAGGGTGAGGGGGGAGGAGACGCCGCGCGGCGGGCGCGAGGTGAGGGAGGGAACCCAGGGGTGTGGGAAGTGCGAGGAGCCGGGCGATCGGAGCAGAACGAGGAGTTACATAGTGGCGCCTGCGCAAGCGGCCCGCGGCGCCGCCGTCGCCTCGGCACGCGCGCAGGACAGCCAGGGGGGGGATAGGCGGGCCCGCGCGAGCAGGCGACCGGGGCTGCGGCCGAAAACGGCGGGCAACGGCCGTGTCAGTGTATTATTGGTATTTAACGTGCATACAATAGCCCGGATTTACTTCTCACGATGTTCTCATACACACGTAGTTCTAGTATGTTTACTACAATACGCATTGTCTTATTCATCATCAAGTCCAAGTTTACCTGAGAATTAGCAATATTATGTCGTTCAGTCGAATGCTGTGTTGCGGTTGTCGTGAACGGAGGCAGACAGGCGTTTGTAAATAAAGCATAAAGTAAGTCGAGTTGATGTGATGGTGAGTGATGATATGATGATGGTTAATGTTGTTGATGGTATAATAATAATGTGCCTTAACCTTAACACAGTTGCGGACATGAGCAATTACTCTAGGAATGCATGTAAAATGCGCAAAAGTAAGCAAATGCCTACGTGAAATTCTTTAAGGGATTTTTTTGAGTCTAACATAATCGTAATGTTCTTTTCTTGTATACTTTTGCTTTCATTTGGTTTATGTACTACATATTATCGTACTTGCATCGTGGATTAAATAAGGAGTTCTTGTTTTAAACACATCTTTTGTCCTTTGGAAGTAGCATGAGAGAGCTTGGGTATATAGTGGGCTGGGGGTAAAATGTGTGATCTCATTCTCGTGAAATTGGTGATGATGCGTTCCTGCATTAGTACATATATTATGTAGGTACTTGGTCGTACAAGTTTACTTGTACAGTAAAAAAAGTGCACAAATGCAATTCCTTACGCTTATATAACATGACAGGATTAATGAGTCACACAGGATGTTTTAATGTTGCATTAAATGGTGTGCTTACACAAGAAAGGATTAACTTCTTTGTTCGTTCTTCCTAATCCTCTTGGGGTATTAAAAGTAGACCCGATAAATTGTTTAAATATATAAATATTCCGATTATAAACTATTCCAGATAAAGTCTACATGTGGACATAATAGTCTACGTATTAATAAATCACTAAATTATTCAATTGTTTTTTTTGCACATGTATTTAGCTTATAAATTATGGGCATGTTTCTGAAACTACCCAAATACATACATTATTAAGCCTAGTTTAGCTTTGTAGGGCACATAAAGTATTATAAGTACTGAATTCCCACTCAAAAAAGTACATATTCCAAATACAAAGGAACTTGCATGCATGCTTGTTAATTTCATAGGTAAAAATCAAAGGACACCACACTACTTTAAGTACTCCAAACACGAAAAAATTGATAGGGTTTCCCATGAGTAGTAAAGGTGGTGTGTGTTTTTACAGCTTCATAGGTACACCTGAACCTTACAGAATGTCTATAAACATAAAATTGAATTGAGTGTGAGAGTGACTCGCCCTAAAACTCCACGCTTAAAAAATTATCCTCCAAGAAAACGAAGGAGGAATAATGCGCATCGGCTGACTAAGTGCGTAAACAAGCCAGAGAAGACTTTGTGAACTGAACTACCAAGCAGCGTCACTCCTTTTTTCGTATTACATGATTATGACTCCATAATAATAGTAATCATTATCATCATCGTTTCATCAAGGAACAGAAATAAAATGTGTGAGTAGCGGATGGACATTAAAAATTGAATTTTTTAGCACTGCCCTAATAATAATAATAATACTAATACTACCACCACTACCACCAAATCTCTATAAACTATAAAGAACTATCAAAAGCACTCAATTCATTGTTATCTTTATTTCGCTATATGGATTAATTTTTCCTTTTCTCCCTCTTTTCATTCATTTTCTTTGAATTCATTCATTCATTCCATTTTTTCCTTTGAGCCAAAGTGATTAAGACATGGCTACGAAAAGTCTACGAAAGGAGCGGAAACCGTACGTACCAGCCAAGCCCAAAACAATGGAATATAGGAACATTGTTCAAAACTCAAACCTCATCTCAATACCACCATAATACGGATATTTTACTATATCAAAAGAATGATATTGACCAACAACAACACGTGTACTTTACATTACTCTTTTATGTATACTATATTATTCATGAGATCAGGATCAGAGAGGAGAGACTTCATTGATATTTAATCATGAGAACCTTTTTAATACCTTTGTTTGATGGACGCGAGAGATACGACAGTATAGCGTAAGTACCAAAAGATGTAGTCGGGAAGATAGAAACAAATGCAAGGAGCAAATAGCTCCATTCCACTAAGGACAGCAAAATGAATATAAAAAAGATTCATTGCATTGCTTGAGCACGTTCTTCCTTTTTTTGAATTAAAAATAAAAATTGCTTACATAAGTCGATCCGTTTCAATAAATGGTTTAGGTAACCTTCCTCTTTCTCTTTAAGGATTTTTGTTGCAGTCTGCTGAAGTAGCAGCAGCAGCCTCATGACTTTTTTTTTGTATTCTTGAAACCTATCCTACAAATCCTCACGATAAAAAATGATCTGATGATATGATAGTGATGGCTATTGAAATATTGATTACGCACGTTATTTTCTTTGATAAAAATAAAGCCACAAGAAAATTGCAGTGTGTTAAAAATATGTCGCTGTTCTATGTAAATTTAGCCGAGAGCATTGATAAAAAAATGCAATTGCGAGCTTTATTTTTTTGTGAGGGTCACCAAAAAATTGGTTTGCTTTGGCATGCACTAGCAATATATATGTGAAATCTAATTTCAATTGAACCGATATGCGGTGATGATGGATGGACGGATGGATATAATAATGACAAACGTCTCAATTCTTCATACAAAAATGTTCATAAAATTCCATAATATATGTACATTCCACACTCCACACAAACACGAGTTTGAGGAAAATTAAGAGGATTGTTTTTTGTGTGGATGCAGATAAGATAAAGAAATTTGTGGCATCATTATGATTATGTATGGCCACCATAATCGTAATCATCATAAAAGAAAATGACACAGTCAATGAAAATTGTTTAATTCTTGATTTTGTTGTCTTTGTAAAATCATGAATGAGGATAATAATGGCATCACGGGCCACGGAATTGCAAAGGTATGTCTAGGCCTAGGCAAACGCACCGACCACCAAAAACTGCATTATTATTATTATTATTAAAAGTGCACTTTTTACATCATGGAATACATTCCAAATCCTTAAAAAATATTCCTGTGCCTTACTCTGCAACGAAGTGACGTGGACATGTTAAAAACATTTTTACTAATTTAGTTATTACGTGAAAAAGGCTGAAGCTGGGAGCTGGGTCATGCAATATGCAACCCTAAATTGGTGCAAATGCACTGTGGCTTATATGAAAATTATATTATAACATTGTACATTATATATTTAAATATGGCAATCTTTCCATTTACTTTGCATCAAAATGTTTGTTTATGTCGCATGCTTATGCTGCAGTTGTGGTAATTTGAGTATCACTTTACAGAAGAACGAAATGAAAATTACTTTGAATTGAAATGCTTTAATCCAATAAACGTACGCGCTATATATATTTTCATTCAACGATACTGCTACCTGTCAAGTTATATAAGACGATTGTAATCTAAATTGCTGCAAGCATGTGCATAAGAAAGCGATAAGAGAAGGTTGAGAAAATGCGCCATAAAAAACTTTGAGCTGAAGGTTCGCCTGGTACGTACGATCGCTTTCTTGGATAATATAAAAAATGTAGGTTCCTTTTTCGCCCATTTTTTTGCTCCCGTTCAAAATCGAATAATGTCAATAACTTATTGTATTGAATATGAATAGTAATATACTTTTACTTGTACGAGTAGTAATAATAATATTTGTGCATCTACTAAGATTTAAAAATGCTCAGCATATATAAAGATTAAATTAAGTGAACAAAAAGGCACCCATTTTTGTCTTGTGTGGAAATTATGAAGCAATAGGTGATAGGAATAGCATAGCACTGGGGCTCAGGAGACAGTCACAGTACTTAGTTATCTTAGTAGTAGTGGTAGTGCATAGGGTTAACCCTTTCATTTTTCATAAATGTATAACCCTTATTACTCAACTATTGCAATAGGTTACGTTTGCTTTTGTTAATTCTCACTATTAAAAGCAAGTTTGAGCTTTAGCATCTCTATTTAATTTGCAGCCTGAGCACCTCGATTTTGAATGCCCACACAATGAATATACACGACTTCGACTTTAGCTTCAACCTCGTAGAGGGGAACACAGCGGAACAAAACTCGTTGTTTTTTGTTTGCAATGATTCCTCACGCTGTTTCAGTAACTGGTTGAGTTGTTGTTTTTTAAAAATGAATCTCATTAGAAGTTTAGTTTAGATCAGTAGCATGCGTAGTACGCAACAGTCTGTGAGTATGATTGTCAGGGAACATGAAAACGAAATGAGCATGAGACAAAGATCGAGAGTTGCAAAAAAAGAGAATATTTGTAGTAATTATAATGCAACCGTGCTAAATTGTGTCTTCATTGTCTTTGGAAAAATGTCTTCCTTTTTTAGACAATAATCCCTTAAATGTGATTTTGCATGCAAGTCTTTGCAGTCCCTTGTTGAGTAATTACTGTTGTCGAATTCAAGACAAAAAATAATGTTTGGCAATACAAAAAAGTATTGGGTACATTCTACATTATTACATCTATTATACGTGTAAGGCTGTAATTATGTGACACTTCAAAAGATGCGTAATAATCTACCTATAACTAACTGCTACTAAAACCACATGAGCATGAAAATTATAATTTGTGACAATGACCAATTTTTTTCATACTAAAAATGGGGATGCAGTTAACTGAGCAGTTTTTTAGACTTTGAAAAACAGGAAAATACAAAACACTATTGTTACATAAGACAGTAGCAGCTTTTAGGACTTGTATAAACGTTAACGACACAAAAGTCAAAATAATTTCGACTTTTCCAATCTGAAGCCAAATACATTTCCCTTACAGGTTCAAACCATTTCCGTTTAAGTTAAGCTAAGGTGCAAAGTTTTAGTGGTATTTATAAAAGCTCAAATGGAAAATTAAACAAGGTATCAAAGAATGATTTCAGGGGAAGGAAGGAAGGAAGGAAGTACGCGTTAATGTCCTATTGTTTTTTGCTTCTAATTTGTTTTAAATTTGCAAACAGGCATGATTGTAGTCTGGCCTTGTTTTTACAAGAGTGCACTGTTCTTTTTTAGCTAAACATTTATTATGATGGTGTTTTTTTTATCAGAAATACAAACTAAATTGTCGCTGAATCAAGTTTTATACTACCAACATTGATCATATGTAATTTGTAATTCACATAAACTAACATGCAATCTATCAAAGTAGAGGTCAACGGCGACAAAATTCAATATAAAACGTTTGTTCATTTTTACTTTGATGTTTCTTTCATAAATCTCTCAACTGCTAATACCCAACGATCAAGCTTAACTTCCTTGATGTTGCAACCACTTGGAGAACTGAACAGGGTAAATTTTGAATGAGAATTTTCAACAGAATTAGCATTAATCATCGTCACCAGCCTCTCCAGTTCTCCTCCACTCAAGTTTGTTGTAAGATGGGCTAGCTCATCAAGTTCTTCTTGTTTCATGACACAGTTCCGTTTGCTCAAATGTAATTTGAGGATGGCAGCCCGTTGAGTTGGGTCTGGAAGAGCTATATCGTAGACAAAGTCAAATCTTCCAGGCTGTAGCAGTTTTTCATGAACAAATCTTTTCTTGCTTGTGGTAGCTATCACGAGCACTTTCCCCTTCAAAGCGGAAGTCAACTCTGAGATGAAAAGGCAAGCGGAGCGATGATATAGGTTTTCAATATGATCAAATAGAAGGACGGAAGGAGCTGTGTCCATCGCAAACTTAAATACATCATGGAAGGTTGCTCCACCAGAGCCGATAAAACAACCGAAGCAGTTTGCCCCATCAATTCTGTATAGACGTATTTCTGCTCCCGTTGTTCCACTCGTTTCCCGAAGTTTGTTGACGATGGCTTCGACAATGCTACTTTTACCAGTCCCCTCGTTTCCTGTGAGAAGTATCCCACGCGTAATATCTATCTCAGATTTAACTCCTAAAACGAATGGCGTAACCACTTGATTCAGTAAATTTTGTTTCAAGTCTTCGATTCCTGTTAAATCCTCGAAAGTTGTTGAAATATTTTTCACAATAAACTTTTCGCATGACAGAACTATTCCGCAGCTGTCAAAATTGAAAGAATTATAGTGAAGAGCAGATGTTGATGCAGATTTTCTGTTTGTGCAGACCCAATTCTGAAGTTGTGGAACTTGAGGAAACTTTGGGGTAGAATTTAAGACTGTGACAAACATTTCCGACTTTGTTTGACTGTGAGTTTCTTTCAGAAAACCCGTAGAAAGTTTGCGGGCGTAGGCATTGCTTTGAGACTGATGTACCTCGTCGTCATCCTCTTTGCATAAACTCGAGAATCAATAACAGTTAACATAAATTGTATTTTAATTACTGATCATCATGAGTTAGTAAGCTCGTATTAATTAGTATTTATGCAAGTCTTCTCCTTACTCCCGAACTAGTAGACCTATTGCCAATCCATTGAATATCAAATAGAGGTAAATTCCAACAAAAAGTTTTACTATCATAGTCGGCCATTGGTCATTTGGAGAATACGCATATTGCATGAAAAAAGTATTGCTTCCAGCTATGACCGTTACAACTAGGGAAGCATACCCTATTGTTGTTAGAATCCTTAGAATCATGTTGACTTTATATGCTTTATTGGAACTTCCATGCAATATACATCCAATAATATGCTATATTTGTAAAGGAATCCTAATATGCAGAACTTTTGTGAACTCTTCATAAAAAATGAATGAATAAATGTTACTTAGGGAGATTCCTTCTATTTGATGGAAGAGGAAATCAGTCAAATGACAAACGAAACGCAGACATCTTACTATTATTATCTGCTTGCTTATCTACACTGTCATAAACTAACAATCATGCATTGTGGACATAATTATTATTAGTGGTAGATGCCACACTGGGAAGGTGACACATGACATACCATGAGAAATCCCATGCAGAAAAATTCTTTTATATTCAATCAAGCAAAGGCTAGAGAGTATATATAGGGAAATAGTGAAAAAGGTTCATTACTATTTTAATTAGTGTGAAAAATATATAGCAGTCTTCTTTTTCAAACTTCTCACACTCAAATTAATTAAATACCTATATAATATATCAGAATGGAAAGTAGGTATCAAATTCCATTCGTAGGTGTAACTAGTAATCAATTATTGTCCTGATTCCGCATCCTGATTCGCATGACTGATTTTAATTAGTATGACAAATGTTAATTAAATTATTGCTTCTGGCATTGCTGATTAGATATTAATAGTGAAAATAATGAAATAATTAAGGATATAATAATTATTATGTATTGACAATGAAAGGTCAATTGCTGTTAACGGATAATCTTAACGATTTATATTATTGGAATCAAAAAGTTAATTATATGCAAAGAACTCTATGCTCATGTTGTGCCAGTGACATGGGTGGTGTAAACTTTAGGTTGATGTTTAAAAATTGAATTTATTTGAGAACAATACAAAAATATTATTAGATTCTATATATCACGTTATCAAATGTTTTTATCACAATGATGAATGGGGGATATGTCAGGTAGGTCCGTATTTAGTACGCTGAAGAACGGACAAGTGCTGGAGCATCATAGTTTGAGGTACGGATAAGGGCTGGAGCATCGTAGTTGGAAGTATGATGGAGCGTTTGAGTACGGATGAGAGCTGGGGAATCATAACTGCTACCAGAAACCCTGGCAAGAGCAAGACGGTGGGCTTCAGCGTGCTCAGCAGGCATCTCAACTGGTCTGGGAAGATGAGCTCCCTCGGCACGGAAACCATTCTCATCAGCGACCCATGTGGTGGAAATGAGCTGGCCATCTGGAGCAGTGTAAGAATAAGCACCATGCTTTCGTACAATGGAGTCTGATTGGATCAGCTTTCCATATCCGTCATCATAAGCGCCACCACGACCAGCAACAACTTGGGTCTCATCAGACTGAGAAATGCCATTTCCAGTTTCGAATCTGTAGGGACAGCAACAGTTTATCATGAGTAAAAAGATCCATACTAAAATTTGTTTCAAAACCTGTTTTTTTAACTATTGGTCGTACGCAACGCTATCAGAGAGGGATCCACGAATGTCATGACTGAAGCGCGTGATTGGGACGAAACGGGCTGATGCAGATCCATAGCTAGCTCCATAACTATCAGTTCTGAGCTCAGCAGCGTATGGGGCAGCCCTGATGGATTCAAAGCGGACAAGGGAAGGTCCGTTGTTTGATCCCCATCCTGCACCGTTGGCAGCGACTCCAACAGCAAAGAGGGCGAGTAGTGCAAACTGTAAAGAGAATCGCAAATTATAAAAAGTTATAAAAACTAGTCTTAAATTTCTTAAGTTCTTAAATTTCCGAAATTCTAAAGTAAAAACGAATCAAAAGAAAACTTACAGGCTTCATGATGATTATTAGAGTTTTGTGTGCTTTGAAAGCTATTGAATGGGATGAGAAGACTTGTGGAAACTGAATGATGACCTATCCACTGGAACTCTAGGTATTTATACTGAAAATGGTTTAGCCTAGCTGAAATGCATAAGTACATTGGGGCATTGTGTTCTTTCTCATGAACCCGACGACAAGTACCCGACCTTCTAATAGTCCAGTTTTTTCTGCAAATCCTAAACCCGATTGAAGTTCAACCAAGTCCAAGTTGTAAGGAATACAACTAAAATAAACTGACCTACCTCAACCTTTTCAATTCAAGGTCGGCTTACATCTAAAAATAGATGCATCAAGTAATCATCTTGTTAGCAAGAAAGAAGGGTTTTGAGCTGCTTGAAAGCGTGCATTTCTACTGCAGTCTTACATGAGCAGTATATCAGTATGCAGTGTCCTTGTCCTTATGTATGTACCTTAAATTAAACATCTAGATCTGAAAACAGATCAACGATAAATGAATCAATGCCTTTGTATTATACACACATTAATCTAAAAATGTGCCAAAAGATAATGATTTATGACTTCTGATATAATAATTGCATTTAAAGTATTATTATTATGAGCTATTGTATGCGTATGTCGCACAGGTCGGTATCAACACCGTGCCAATTAATTACGTAATTGATAATTTGGTCAGGTCATTTCATGCAACTTTTTTTGTATCATCATCATGCATTATATCTACAACCTACCGTACCTACCGCATAGCTATGCAGTATCATTTCGTGTGTTTTCAAAATTTGAATGATTCCACTTCAATTTCATTGCTTGTTCGAATCGAATTTGAATCGGATGCGCTGACATTCGTGTCAAATTCTACCATCACGTTATGCAAAATGTTGATTGCATGCAAATCCATCCGGTGCTCTCATCTACATCTGATTTCTCATTTGTCATAACTTGAAGGAGAATCCAAACAAAAATTGAGAAATCTTGGGATTGATTGACACGTCATTCTCATGCAGTAGTATTCACCATAAATATATCAACATCAGGAAATTCAGGCTTCAACTTGTTTTCTTTCCTGCTCCTCTGGAAAGCATTCGGTCAGTTCAGTTGGCTTTCTAATCATATATTTAAGTTTAACCTGTGTAATTATGTAACTTTGGAAGATAACCCTTTTTAATTGGTTGATAACAGGGTTGGAAAATGGCTACCATGAGGGAAGAAAATATCAATTCCAGCTGCCAGGAGGGTGATGAAATAGGGTCGTTCTTATCATCATCCTCATTTTCTACTGATGCAGTAGCAAATCGGAGCCACTCGTTCACGACTTCTGACAGCGGTGTCCATTCGGACTTGGAGGCATCAGGGAGTGGGGTTATTTTGAAGGAGGAATGCACGTCCAAAGGTGAAAGTGGCATTATTGGCGAATCTCATGAAAATTCATTCTTCTCACTGTCGCCACCACCAGTATCAGCGTTATCACATGAGGAAATTTGTTGCGGTGTCCAATCAACTGCTGGTTTGAAACAGGTACTTACGTGCTGGTTCTATTTGATTTGATGAACTATTTGATACTATTTGATGATCTATTTGATAATATCCTAAGTGGTCCAGTTAAATTTTATGCTATTTCCTTCACGTAGGAGGAGGTCGACATTCAGGATAGTGAAATGCAGACATTTACACAGAAACAACAACAAAATTTCCCGATGATAATAACCGCATCATATTCAGTTCCACCAGCGATAGATTTAGCCCCGGTGCACCAAACAGTTTCAGAAATCAGCCATAGTCGAAACAAAAAGGTCAGATATGAAGGATCAAATGGGGCAGTCAAAGTTCAGGTAGAGCTTTGGCTTTGAAAGCTGCAACTATCAAAATATAATAAAATCTTATCATAATAGAGCTTGTTTGAATTTTTGAATTGCAGACCACAGCAAGGGAGATGAGCAATCGATTCTTAAGTCCTGTGCCTGCACTAACTCCAAGTCCTGCAATTGCAGCTAATTTTGTTCAAAGGTTTCCTGAACCCATGCTTTATTCAACACCGGGCTTCCAGTTTCCAAAGAGAAATACTCCACCTCAAACAACTCCAGCTAAACATCTGATCCAGTCGGTTTTACGAGAAAATCAGCAACTAAAGCTTAAATTTAATACGTTTAGAAAGGAGGCTCAAGCCAAATTGAAAGAACGAAACGAATCCATTAGAAAACTAAATGAAGATTTAAAGGAGAACAGGAGAAAAGTTTTAGAGCTAAAACTTCAAAAGGAAGTTCTTGTTGCACAGGAGCACAACGCATTTCAAGAGATACAGGATGATATTGAAAATTTATACAACAAACTAGACGCATTTTCGCAAAAGGCTGAAGAATATTTACATCCCAATAATTCCGACTCCTTCGCTGAAAGCCAGCTTCAATCTGATGCTGGAAATGTATCAAATGGAAATGAATCTATATTCAAACAAATTTCGAATTTGCAACAAAGAATGGACAATTATGAGAAAAATCATATTCAACAGATCGCGATAAGCAGAGTTAGAGAAGAAAATTTTCAATCCTTTATGAGGCAAACAAATGAGAAATTTGTTCAAATTGTGGAACATCTTGTACAAAATGACAAAAGAAAAGGTGAAAGCTCTTTGGATGACGAAGAAGATCTAGGTGCAACAGCAAAGTTACAATTTTCTCCGATACACATCCCTGCAGATGAATATTCAAGTCTAGATGATCAAGTTTTAAGGGCGACACCAAACTGTGATCCTCCAGCATCTTTATTCGAGAATGCAGATATTGATCAAGGTGTAGAAGCTAGTAGTCCACCAAGAGAACTGTCCCCAAACAAAACAGGCCATAGGAATATCTTGAAGTACGCTAGAAATTTAAAAAGAAAAAGATCAGTATTAAAGAAGAGCAAAAATGAAAAAGTTTTACAAGTTCTTGATGTCAAACAAATTGATGGATTAAAAGATCAAGACCATCCTCCACCTCCAGCATTGAG
This sequence comes from Orchesella cincta, assembly GCA_001718145.1. Taxonomy (NCBI): domain Eukaryota; kingdom Metazoa; phylum Arthropoda; class Collembola; order Entomobryomorpha; family Orchesellidae; genus Orchesella; species Orchesella cincta. The sequence goes on along the minus strand of LJIJ01000042.1, from coordinate 44,701 downwards.
TTTGCCAAGTAGACTAGCGAAAGGAAACCAAAAGCGATCCGACACAATGCCAAAACTTATTCCTGAACACTTTGTCTTGCGACAATGCAGTCAGCGAATGAATTTGAGTAATGATGTCAGTGCAGGTAGCTTCAAGATTGCGAAACTAACGCAAGCTGGAGTTCAAACTCGTCGCAGTTCAAAGGCTGAAGCTCTGATGGATGTTGAGAATATTCCTCCTCATCATTTATCGGAAATCAAGATGAATGCAGCGACATCAGCTTCCCCTATGCTAGTAAATGTCCCACATTGCAGGGACGAATCCAAGCCTGGATTTACATGTGTTTGTGGATCCAAATTTAGTGGCGCTGGAGGTCTTTATGTGCATTGTGTAAAGACAATGGAAGACGAGAAATTTGCTTGTGACTTGTGTGACCGACGCTATCACTACTTTGCCAGTTTGAAGGCTCATAAGAAGACAACACACAAACTGAAGTTGACCCAGCAAGTGGGTTGCTCTCGGTGTGGCCGCGTATTCGAATCTAAATCTGAGAGACAAGGTCATCACGATGAAAGGTTTGTGAATAGCAAAATGATTGTAACACTCAAGTTCAATTGTACCGTTAAATTCCTTATCGGGGGACTATTTTCAGGGGGCTAACCTGTTGGTTGTCCGGCAGTTATCAAAACAAGGAAGGACAAAAACTCAGGAATCGGACACCGCATGCCGCTTCAACTTCCAAAACTTAAACATGAACAATTAAAGATACAGATAGGTGTTATTGATACATATTTTGGCTTGTATTTTTTATAATTTCGGAAATTGTATATAGTGCCATGTTATGTCAAAGATATCACATTTAAAATTTGTATTTATGGAATAAATCGCAATATCGGAATCGGTTCTAATATTTTACTTATTCACGAAATATATTAATTAGGGCATGATGATATGTATCCGTAAACAGAAGATCGCATGACGCACCTTTTCTGTCAGAAATCTTTGTCCATAAAACCCAAAACACATTTTGATGTAGATGTTTACATTTTGAATATTCTTTGCATAAAACCAAAACGTCAGTCAATGTGTTTCGTATCATCATTTCATTTTGTATCTTGCATTACCACCACCTGGATCCCGTCTGTTGTGTGTTGTGATTTGTGATCATTTGTCGTTGTTCCGTCTTCAGTCTTGTTCGTCTTTCCTTTCTCTAGCAAAGTGCATTGGAAGTTCAACATTTAATTAAATGCACTTTTGGTACTTTTGGTAGGTTTCTCTAAACCCATGTAGTTTAGTATTTAGTAGTAAATACAAATTACCCTTAGTTTTAGATTCCAGTTGTAAAAAGTTGGAAGTGCAGAAAAATAACAGTCCGTTTGTCAACAAATCCCGAAATGAGTACTACTCTCAATAAGCACTACAAACAGGTAACCAAGCTTGGTGATATTAGTGTAGATGTTGTGTACTAATTTGCGTCTGTGCATTTAGACATTATCAATAACTTTTCGTGGTGTTTGATTTTAATTACAAACTACAGACACGATCTCGTCGACACTTTGATTTTCAAGGCTCAACCATCACATCTCGTAGCGGTGTCAAAATACCAGTAATGTCTATGATCCCGATATCACTCATGCCTCAAAAAGGGGCGAAGCCTACCACGCGTACCTCAGTGATGACTTCTCCTCCAGTTCGAAAGTATGTCGCATTTTCATCCTCTCGGGGTAAATCATTAAACACTTCCAGCGAGGATGCTAAGAATGGAACGACTAAGCGGCCACGGTCACGTCAGCATAAGAGTTGGAAATGTTCTGGCCAGAATGAAGTTTACAGCTTTCTAGCAGAGGAGCCTCAGTGAGAATTTGTGTTTGATTTTTAAATATGCAAGTTAAAGACATTCTTAAGAAATGGTATGATGTATTTTCATGTTTAATATAGGTATGTTGTGAATGGCATCGTAAACGACAGTGGAGGGAAAGAAATTACTACAAGCGTTGCTGACAGCGGCTTTAGCGATCAAGAATTGTCCACCACCAGTCAACAAAATATCAAGACCCCCCGGAAATTTAATATTAGTATTAGACAACTGGCTAATGATTCACCCCTGAGGTCTCAAAGAGGCGATGATGATGGCGATGATGAATGCAGCATCTTGCGTTGGAGTCCCAACGTAGCCAGCAAACAGATGAATTTTAGCCAATCAGTACTTGAATTTTGACCTGTATTAATTGTTTGTCATAATAACCTCATTGTTGTTTGAAAGATTGCTATTTGTGGATTTTAAAAATGTAGTTGCATGTTGAATGACATTAGAACTTCTAATTTAGAAGTCACGGTTAAGATTAAATTATAAAATGATAGAATATATGCAGATAAATGTTACTAGTATACGCATGTATCGCTTAAATATACTTTATCATCGTTAGTGCTCATAAGATCAATGTACAAAATTTGTATATAAGATTTCATTAGAATAGAACCTTAAAATCTTATTTCCATAATGTTCCTGACCTGAGTGTGTTCAACCAAGTCTTTTTCATGTTGAAACGTACGTACGCACGTTGAGTTGTGTGTGTGTATTTTTGCTAGAGCGAAGCGAGAAAAGTACTGGATTATTGGATGCATTGAATTATACACAAAGTGTATATGCACATCCAGAAAAAGGTACTTGCTAGGTTGGAAGAAGTAAGGGAATGAAAGACGACACAAAGGTTACAAAAATATTTTATTGAGTAGCTGCGTTATACTTATCTAAAGAGTTAGTCTAACCGAAAATATTATTATCAGTCATCCCTTATACACAACTCGGTACAGGTCCGTACGTGTTCATCGTACCAGAGGATTGTTGTGTTTCACAATCTTTATTTTTTCGAAATGCGTTAGTACAGATTAGTTCTCAGTTCAAGTAATGTTTAGTTGTCAGTACGGAAGTATCCAGAAAGTGTTTTTCCTCTTGGAACATAGTTTTTAGTGTGGGTTTAGGGACGACAAAATTCCGGAAGGACGACCGAATACAGCTCTGTACTGATCATCATCAATCCATCATCGAAAACAAAAGTAGGTGCTCATCTGCCGGGTTGGAGTTAAAGTTGGAGCCGTTTCTCTTTTATTTCAGAGGACATCTTGTCAGGGATAGTGTAAATCTAGTTGGATTAATTAATTGTTGTCGCAGATGTTGATTAGCGTTGTTTGTGTTTGCAATTGTAACTGTTACATTTAGAAAGGAAACGTTGTAGTAAGAGAAATTGAGTAAAGGAGGGTTACACTACAGCTTATGTCTTGTGCAAAGGTACTTTTAGTGTAGTGTAATATTGATAAATTAAATCACCGAAGAATTTTTTATCGGATAGTGCTCCGATTTAGATCTTTGTTGAAAATGGTGAGAACATGTATTTTACTATTATAAATTTATTTTATAAAGATGTAGCATTGTTATTTCGGAATTACACTGATAAGATTGTGTTGATTTTTATTACTTCAATAGGGCAACATGGGTAAAGAAGTTACAATACGCGTAGAAGGCACTCTTGAAGAAATGGCATTATTGTCAAACGTTACAGTGAAAGCGGATCCTTCAGTACCATTCCAAGAGCCATCACAAAGGCGGAGACGGAGAAAGAATAAAAATACGAAACGCAAGAGTGGGCAGTGGAATCCCAACGACCATTGGGGCAACCAGAAGTCGTATCCTCCACCTGGACCATCTAAAAAGAAGGTGGTGCACACATTGATTGACTACTCTTTCAACATTCCGCCTATTCCAGCTCAGGAAAATCACTGGGATCCGGATTTTGTCAACTACTTTAACTACAAACCAGAAGACACTCCAGTGCGCACGCCAGAGGAGCAACAGCGCAACGCAATCGCTTTCCTTCGTTCGACGCCAATTTTCGAAAATCGGACGGTTATACTACCAAAGTACATCCCCTGTAGAGTGGATTTTATTGGAATGTCAAAAAGAGGAACGGTATTTATAAAGTTTACGGATGAGCGAAATTTGGTAAGTTGAAGACGTTACTATTAAATACTTTTAGAATGTTTAACATGGCCTTATTTTGTATTTGAATTGTATTTTAGTTACGTTTTCGAGATTTGGAACAGCGGATTCATATGTGGTTTATAATTCAGAATAAGTGGAATAAAATCGACACTCGAATCCAACTGGAAGATGTTAAGGTTGGATTGATTGTCCTTGCTAAAATTTCGAAACCAGAAGACAGTGCGTTGTATGTTAGAGCCAAAATTACAGAGGTCAAGGGGGCTGGCGTTTACATCTCTGGAGTAGATGATTTGATCGACAAATGGCTACACTATGACTGCATCTACTACTTACCAACCCAGCTGAGTGGCTGTCCTTTCCAGGTATGATATCGCCTAATTAACTAGATTTTAGATAATAAATTAAATGAGCAAGAGTTCATTACTTAAAGAACTAAATATATGTGCCATGTCTGTTGTTTTCAGCTGGTGGAATGCCACTTGAAAGGTCTGGGAGATTGGGAAAAGACTTTTCCGATGCGAGTCATTTTTCAACGAATGGTGGATATCGTACTTCTGGGCCGAAGGGGACATTACTGGGTGACAGAGTTCAAGAAGGAAGCTGAGAAAAACATTGTGACCATTGACTTTCCGAGCCATGTGGCCAAAGATCTGTCGCTCAACAAGTGTGTTTTAGATCAGTTGGAAAATTTTGATTTTCGGAAAGACTGCTGCATTTCCCCATGAAATACTTTCTACGGAGAATTCTTTTCTACTATGTTAGTCATTCAATCATTTTGGCTGCTCATTTGGTGCCGTCTTATATGTTAATTAATTAAATTTAAAGTTGTATTGAAAAACAAAAGCCCTCCGTTTTATGTTACCGGACGCCTATAGTAAGACATTGTATTTCTATTGTGTGGCGATGTTGAAAAGTCGAAGGACGTTTATATAAATAGTTATTTTATATATAGAAATAGATTGTCTACTGCTTTATTTAGCCTCACATGAACGAATGTTGTGTTAGTGTAACATTATTGTACTTACATTAATTTTTTGTAGCCTAAATAATATATCGTTGTATATTATCTTGTAAAAATTTGTTCCTTATTTTAATTAATTTGATTTGTAAAGGAGTTTGATTCTATGCATGTTTTCGGCATAAATAAATCATTGATACTAATGCAAAATTCTACATCTGGTATTTATTTAGAAGTTAGTTAAATTATTGTATAAAATTTAAAACCATTAACTCTTCCTGAATTGCTATGAGTCTGCTATGATTGCTTTGTTAATAATTTTCAACTTGCTGTTAATTGTCTTTTCATAATTTAGGACTAGGACTCTTTCAATCGTTCGACCTCATCTTAGGTCTCTGTATATTCGAGTAAAAAGTTCAAAAGTCATTGTACTGAATGTATTTTATATGCTAAAACTTCTTTTTTTCGGACTTTTTACTAACGATGAACGATGTTCATGGTTCGACCTTATATGCAAAATGGGTTTCGTTTGGTAGAAGATAAAATAAAACGAGCTAACACTGTCTCAAGTAACTTGAATATTAGTCAAAGACAGAGAGAAGGTTTCAGATTTTATTATCTACTTAACTAAAAATGCAAAACTAGGCACTTTTATTCATCCAGTACTAGAGAAACACGCTACTTCCATTTCCTTTCATGACAGAGTTTTGCTTTAGTATTCTTATCAATGACTTTTAGCACTGCAAATCTCATACCTACCTAACCAGTGTAAGCTTTTCTTACACATTCTCATTTCATTCTGTCTGAAGCGTAAGCGCATGTTACATTCAACATTAGTCCTTCGTGCATTTGTCTCTAAACTGTGTCAAACGTTTGTCGACGACGGCAATCAAGAAAGCAGAAGTAATGGGATCCAACAGTATCAACACCAGTATTTACGACCTTTCTATCAGGGACGTGGAAGCGGTTATGAAAAAGCTGGAAGAGGACAATACAAAACTTCGACACGAGAAGCAAACTCTTCATCAAAGTCTCAAAGACGCCGAAGCAGTTCTTAGGGAGAAGGATGGAGAAATTCGTAGGTTGCAACGAGCACTACTAACAGAACGGGAGACAAGACTATGTCAAACTCAGCAATTCATGCAGCAAGCAGAGCATCTCAAGAGGAATCAAAATGATCAAATGGACAAGTTATTAGCTGTCATTTACTCCGTTGCCGACGCTGGACAAGGTTCGCCTCAACTATCTTCATCGAGCAGAGAGCAGCAGGATTGTGTATGTGAGCGATTCGACTGCAGTGGTGAACTGAATAACATGGAAAATGGACATCCAATCCAGCAGGTTAGTCTATCGTGAATGCGATAATATTTAAACTACATACATAAACAATTTTGCATAAAAATCAATGAGTATTTGCGTTATCAGTTGATTGCATTTCTATGCAAATGCCTTGTCGCTAACTTGAGTGCAAAACAGTTAATGTAATCATATTCTGTATTTTTCAGGGGCACTCGGAGATTCCATGAAGAAAGTGCATCATCAGCAATTCACTATCAGCATCAATCAGCTATCAGGTTTTATATGTCTGACATTTTGACTTTTGGATTCGTCCTGCTCAAATGTTAATTTTGCTGACTCTGGACTGGATTCATTCATATTCAGATTTTCGCTTCACTTTACAATTTTGTTGCTGATAAGAATGTTTTGAGATGAAAATAAAGTTTGTATGAAAATATAACGATGCTGCATTTGTGTTCAAGATTGCTCAGCAAGATTGGTAGTTTAAATTCACTGTGAAATTCTTATTACAAGCAGTTTTTCTTTAAATTCATAACAAAAGCATTTTCATATAAAGGAAGGATGACATCGACATCGGTACCAGTAATCATGGATGAAGACGACATTGTCAACTGGGATAATATGCATAGTCGACTGCCAGATCTCATTTCATTTCCGCCGACGACGATTGAATTGCATAACAGAGAGATTTTAAACAATTCCAGTGATCGTGCTCTAAATGTAAATTACAACGATACAAGAATTGCAAGTACAGTCTGCCTACAGGTTAATGAAGTTAATTTAATTACGACCACTGCTGACCAACAGCCTTCGTTTGCCGGTTCAGGTGATCCTATTAATCCTAATTCGAACAGCAATCCTTTTTATTGTGGTGATACTAACTGCCCTTGGCCATTTTGCAATGTTCATGCAAATCAACACGCTAGCAACAACCAGAATGAGCAAAATCCGCACCACCTTGTTGGTCGAATGCAGTCACTTTCAAAACTTTACAAATCGTTGCTCAAGACGCATTCCCAAACATGTGCCCAGTTGACAGAGGCCCAAATTGAGTTGCGAAGTGCGCAGAGTAGAATTCAACACTTGAAGCAAACAACGAAAGAATTAAATGGTTTGAACAGTAGCCTATCCTTAGAGAAGGATTGCTTATGTGGTGAATTGCATAATTTGAAAGAATCTTTTGAGCAAACTGTTTCTCAGTTTAACACTGGGTTAAATGGCATTCATGAGCAGGTGCTGCAATTGTTTCCAATTCCATCTGAAATCAATGACGACTTTACAACTCTAAGAAACAACTTTAAGAACAATAATAGCCTCACGGCAGTTTATAGTGAGATAAGTAAATATGTGGACCCAAAATTGCAGGGCCTGTTCGAAAATGCAAGTGATTCAATATGCCAAATTCAGGCGTCCTTACATAGTGAAATTAAGCAAAGAGAAATGAACCAACAACAGCAACAACCTAAAAAAGAGGGCAATCAAAATCATTTTCAATTTGTGGTTCGAGAAGAAGCCAGCGACATGGATGCTGAATGGTGTTTGAGTCTAGAGTCAGTTCCAGTATGAAAAACATCAATATAATCTACTCAATAGTCTTAATACATTTATATCATATTATTTGTATTATTTAAAAATTCTGTGATACTGTTCAATTGACATCTTTTATATTGCCATTTTTTAGCAAGACTTCACGATTGATCCACTGCATCATGGAGCTGATGATGGGCCAACGATATTGAAACGGGCGACCATCAGCAATTGAAAGTGCCATCAAAGATGATGAACCAACTGATAATGAATGGGCGACCATCATCAACGAAGAAGTAAGTCCGAATCCCGATACTATACCCTTAGTAAGTAGTTCTGGCTCTAACCTGCTAGCATTATCTACTGGTGGAGGTTTATCAAAGGAGATCACCGCACCTTCAACGTCCACTGCGTCCCTTGCCAGTTCCAACAACAACAGTTCCAGTAGTTGTCCTAGTCTTCCGAAATCCAGGCACGCATGGGATGCCAGTAAATCTGGGAATGGTTTCGCGTGGTGTGCATGTGGTAGAAAATTTAAAACCAAAGGTTTACTCATGAGACACATTAACAGGCAGAAAATACCAGCTAGTTATATTTGTGGATCGTGTAATATGCAATATATGAGAATACATTGGTTAAAACGGCATATGGAGGAGGTCCATAAAATTAGTTTGCCTAAATGAATAAATATTTGTACACAATAATTGTGTAAAAATTTCATTAAACTAGTATGCTTAAGTGGAGTTATAGCTTTATTTTTACATTTAACTTTCATGTAAAGTGCAACACACCAATGAAACTATTCACGGAATTCCAAATAAAAAATGAATACTTGAGCACATAAAAGTGTATTTCATTTAACGGCTATATCCTCCTCCTCCGCCACCACCTCCACTGCTCCACTATATCCACTTCCGCCGCCACCTCCGCTACCATGAGATGCAGTATATGGGTAGTTGCTATTTAGAGTGTGATGTCCAAACATTCCAATGGCTTGATCAACGGTCAGTTTCCTTCCATGGCTGCTCCCTCCACCACCTCCTTGATGGCCACTGTTTAATAGCTTATTATATGCGGTATATTGGATCTGCAACAGGGTGATTAGTTATATGGTTAGTTACAGGTTTCAACGAATAGATGTTTTCAATTTTGCTCCTCTGTTAATTTCTTACAACATTAGTGATCCCAGGTATGCCTACACCACCAGTTCCATATCCGTTCCCTGGGTGGCTACCTTGAAATGTATTTACATGCAAAAATTTACATTTAGTACAAGCTTTTCACGTACTGGCTAAGTTTTCTAAAATCATATTATACCTGCGTAAGCTGCTCCTCGTTTACTCTACACATTAAACAAGAAAAAACGGTTACACGATTCTTATCGTCCTTCATGAGTATCCGATATTATATGCTTGTACAACTTTACTTGTACTTACCCGAACGTAATCCAAAGGATTGGCGGATGTCAAAGAAATGGCTAGAAACACTGTCGCAAAAAGTACCACAGTTCTTCCGTTTATGTTCATGTTAATTAACTAATTAATACTAATATGTAATGCAATAAGTCGAGAACAGATCAAAAGTTCAGTATGAAAGAATCACGCAACAGTTAAGGTTTTAAATTATGTTAAGCCGAACGATATCTTTCTATGCTCACTGCTCTACTGGTTTGCATCAAATCAAAATTTCTCGAATATCGATGAACCTTTTTATACTTGTGACAGAATGGATTTAAATTTAATTGGTTTATTACCATTTTTTTCTTTGCGTTTACAGCAGTATTAAATTAAAGAGACAAATTTGAAAGTATAGATGAATAAACTACGTTTCACGTTGCATTGAAGTAATGTCCCACTTTACTGAATGAAGTGTTACGAAACTAAATGTCATTTGCCTTCATGGTTTGATGAAGATTTAAAATGTAGATCAGATTCAAATTTAAAGAGCTTCAGGTGAGGCTTGCACTAACAACAAAATCCTTTTTGTTTCAAAAGCAATGAAGACTCTGTTTAGAATTGCAAGTGATTGTTAGTGAAAATCAAGAACAGTTTTAAGAATGTGTAATGTAATAATAAGTTTGTTTAAATGTGCAGCTGTTGCGTAATGAACACGAACCATTTGATGTGTATTTCTATGTTATTAGAATAGTACTGTGTTTATACAAGTGTTCATTTTAATAATATTTTTCGTCATATTTTACGTTGATTCTTTTTACCTTTATGCTTCGTTACAAGAATTGTATTGTCAGTATTGTTTAACCTCAAAAGTTCATGTTCATTGACTTCTTTTCCTGAATGTATAATAATCCTAATACTCAAATGTGTTTTTTGAATAATCTCCGTATTAATGTAAATCAGATCACTTCAAGACTTTTCTTCATGAATACTTATCTAGCTAATTATGTTTCCTTCGTTGTTGACCAGTTTTTATGTACAATTTTTCCCTATAAAAAGCAGTCGCACATTAGCTTCTGCGCTCATTTTTCTACTTCTGAAAGGTCAGACACCTTCACTCTGTCCTTCAACTTCACGTCGGTTTAGATCAAATTCTCATTTCACCCCATTAGACTTTCTTGACATTAAATTTTCCAAGTTCTTTTCAAGCTAAAACACACCTTCCAGTCTTCTTGTGTATCATTCATTCCTTGCTTGCTACCTACCTTTGATTCTCATCCACTCACCTTCACACAATCCATTTACAAAATACCTAAAAACATTTCTTGTGCATTCCTCACTATTTCAAACCCCGCATTAATATTTTGGTCCTTCTTGAACCCGATACTGTCGTCTTACAGTGGATTTTACCAGTTTTAGAATTTTAAAAGTCGCTTTTTAGTGAAGTTTTAAAGTTTTTAAACCATCAACATGACGCTGACAAATCTCGACAAGGCTGTCATGGACAGGAAGGCGCAAGAGATCATCATTAAACTTTTAGAACAAACAGTTACTAATCATGCTGTTGTTCCGTTGTGTGAACTAGAAGTTGAATTGAACCTCGCTACTGCCGCTAATTGTGAAAAAGAACTACTGAACATTCATGTGCGAATCCTTCACACCAAACCTACAGCAGGGGAAGAAGCTGATCATGAGACAATCTTGACTGACTTCTCCACCCGTATCAGAGCAGTGACCTCAAAACTGCTTATCATCAAATCTGGATTTCCTCAACCTGCAGCTGCCACTACCTCAGCACCACCAGTTCACCGTACGAGACTTCCGGACATTTCACTACCCAGCTTTGACGGAAAATATGAAGAATGGCCTGCCTTTGAAGACCTCTTCAGAGCAGCTATTGACTCCAAACATATTCCACCGTGTGAAAAGCTCCAGTACTTGAAGACGTGCTTGAAGGGTGATGCAGCTCAACTAGTGAAGGCATTCACCACCGGACGCCAATTACGCAGAAGCCTGGAGAATAGTAAGCGAACAATACAGTAATAAACGTGAAATTATATTCTCTTTGGTTGAAAAACTAATTAGTCAACAGCAAGTGAAGACTGAATCTGCAAGCACTTGCAATCCCTCATCAACACTACCACCGAGTGTTTGCAGTCCTTGAAAGGTTATGGGACGACCAATCGATACTGGGATGACCTCATCCTGGTCATCATTCTCAAGAAGCTGGATCCTGATACTCGTTCTGAATGGGCCAGAACAATGAAGGGTACAGATCCACCAACATTCAAGGAGCTACAAGATTTTCTACAATCTCACATCAGAAGCCTCCATGCCAGGGGTTCCACCTCAGCAAACAACCCACCAGGGGTTTAAACGGGAATGGTGCACGAACTACATCTAGTTCTCATCATGTCTCATACTCAACAACGACATGCAAGATTTGCAATGGTCGGGAGCATCCGCTCTACCAGTGCCAAACCTTCATGAACCAGAAGACTGATGACAGGGTTTCCACAATCAAACGGATAGGAAATTGCCTCAATTGTCTTCGTACCGGCCACGTTCTGAAACATTGTACCAGCAACAGTACATGTCGAAAATGTGGAAAGCAGCATCATACTTTGCTCCATTACTCCAACAGCGGAAGAGGAAGTAGCTCTACTTCCACTCAACCACCTCAGGATAACACTCCTCAACCCAACACTCAGAATATTCGTTCCAATACCAGCTCAAACTACTCATCGGCAACAACACAGGTGCTTCTGAAGACTGCCGTTGTTGACATCGAGGACTCATCAGGAAACAAGCAATCGTGTCGAGTTCTCCTGGATGATGGCTCCGAATCCTCCTTCATGACGGACTCGTGTGCAAAGAGTCTAGGTCTACATAAGGAAAAAACAAATGTCTACATTACTGGTATCTCTGGTTCCACCAATGCTCACGCAAAGTGGAAAGTAAACGTACGTATATATTCTCAAGTTAATGATTCATTCGTTGATGTTTGAAAGTTTAATCTTACCGAAGGTTCACAGGAACCCTTTCCATTGCCTTTGATGATCCAACTTCTTGTTCATCACTACGAGACATTCGTCTTGCTGATCCCCACTTCTGCGAACCTGAGAGACGTTGATCTGCTTCTGGGAGCTGATATTGTCGTCGCCTTAATCATGAGGGAAGGAAGGAGGCAAGGACCACTCCAATATAAACCTTTAGCTCAGATTACTATTTTTGGCTGGGTTTGTATCTGGAAGAGTAAATACACAAACAGCAAATCCAAATCCGTTCTCATTTGCAACATTTGCAACCTGGAAAAACTAGTTCAGAGATGATTTGGGGAAACGGGAAGCCACCAGCAGACAACCCCTAACTCCAGAGGAAGCCCAGTGTGAAGCTCACTACGTTTCTACCCACTCCCGTCTTTCAGATGGACGCTACATGGTTCGCCTTCCATTTTAAAAAGGACATGAAGCAGATTGGTGATACTCGACAACAGGCAGTTCAACGGACTCTTTCACCTGGAAAGAAGATTCAAGGACGTATCCCTGATCATCATCAAGAGTACATCAAATTCATGAGAGGTACGAGTCCTTTGGGCATATGAAGCTGTGTCACTCAGTTCTACAGCAAAACAATCCAATTGTTTACTTAGCTTCATGCAGCTTTATTGTAGATCAGGGATAGACTCAACAAAACCAAAAGCTTAGGTTTGAGTTGGTTGCCGATGGATCGTCTAAGGTGGTTCAGGGACACGAGGTGTGTCTCTCAAGCAACGCTTCGATTTGTGTGGGAGGCACAATAACTAAGATGCGGCTCCTTCTCTGCTCCTGATTCGATTAGAGGTTCACCCAATTTAGCAATTCTGAAGCTGAACATTGGCATTAAATGTTTATCATAGGCAGTTTCATATTGAACTGCACTACGGAGTTGATTCAGACGAGTCAGCGGATTATCTTTGGAGGTTGTAAGACCACCACTCGATCACAATGCAATTGTTGAGTATTCGTCAACGTCACACCACCGTATACATAAGCGTACAGCTCCCTAGCACCATATTTCTTGTTAAACGCGTTCCATTGTTTGCAACTTTCGGCATAGATGAGAAGAAGAATTTTCCTAACAGCATTAGAGTCCTGGAGAAAAATGGTCGCTGACGCTAAAGCTGATACTCATGAGTGGAACATCTCACAAAACAAAGCATTCAATTAGTCCAAGATCTTTACTAAGTTTAGTTTCAACAGCAGGAATGGATTTAAGAAAGTAGGTGTACTAGGATGATCCGATCGAATAAATGGAATCTTTGGGGGACTGGATGTCGGCTTCTTCCAATCGAATCCCCGAAGAGCTCTTCAGTTGAGAATTATGTCAAACGTCTGGACATGATTCTCTCTAGATGGTTCTGATCTGACACAGTGAAAGGCGCTTGTGAGTGACCGATGGGTTCTCCACAAGATGCGTGTTTCATTATTTCGCCCAAGTCAACGCATTTTCCAAATCTACGGCAAGACCGAAGCGGTTCAACTCCTCGTCACAACCTTTCGTGGGCCGCAGTTTTTTGATCCACTTGGGTTTGGCTAGGTCGACTGCAACAATACTTGGGAAGCCTAATTCATACCAAACATGCTTTGGACTGAGAAAGGTGACTGGGATGACAGAACCAGTGACATGATCTACAAGAAATGGAAGTTTACGCAAGATAACTTACGCCATCAATTTCCGCGCAGCCTTGAGATTGCCTCGTATATAGGTTTGATGTTCTTACACCTACACGCACGTAAACTAATTATGCACGTAACGGATTTTGTGACTCTATCTTGAATAAGGCGTTTGCTTGTGCTATTTAATCTTCGATCAACGGGCAGGCTGATGGATGCCATATAGACTATTCTGCTGTATCACTAGCATTTTAAGACTAGAGTTGTTGCATACATAGTTCAAAGGCACTTTCTCTTTCTACGGCCTCTGAGATATAGTGTGGGAGCCAAAACTGCTGCTTGATTGCCTAGAATCAGTCAACAGCTGCAATAAATATTGAAAAATAGATTTATTCGCTAATTGCTCATATTGCCCTGAAGCAGACGTCTTACATTTGTTTTTATTCGATTGGCATTTCAGCATTTTCTTACCAGGAAGATGGAAAAATTAGCGGGATAATTTGGGTTTTGCCCTTTAATCGTGTATTTACCGCAAATAATCGCAGTATACTTCTTTATAGGCCCGTCCAGAGGCCCTGGAGGCACGTCCGCAAGTGAGGACAATCCAGCTGATCTCCATGCACTCCAGAGAATTTCCCTGAGGAACTTCACGACAACAGAGCTCGGTGGTATGGACATCATTTTGGTTGCAATCAAAACGAGTTTCCTGTGTATCCCATTGCAGTTGATGAAGAGGACATAGCAGCTGAAGAACGCGCGAAAATCCATTTCGCCTCCTGTCACTCCACCTCCCGTGATCACTGTATGAGAGGATTCTCCCAACACTTTTCATCGTCGGTACAAGCTCAGGAGCGAGCTAGAGCATACGTGGATTAAGGTTCGATTTATTTTAAACCTTAAAAAATGTAAAAACAACAACAAACCTCTTCCCCCTTTGACATTGGAAGGAGCTCAATTTGCATACAATTAAGTGGAGTCAACAAGATGGAGTTTTAGACAAGACATCCTCAACCTCAACAAACACACCGGAAAGTTTCATCCCAAAGCTCAAAGTTGAAGGAGCAGCTCAACCCCTATATCGACCAACTGGTCTCCTCCGAGTTGAGGAAGATTGGAAGCATTCATCTCTTCATGACGACACAAGACACCCAATCATCCTGCTCCACATCACATTATTACAAAAATGATTGTGAATCAAATTCATCATGATGCACTCCATTCTGGATTTACTCTCACCCTCTCCCTCATCCGCAACTCCTACTTCATCATTCGGGACGTGATTTGGTGCGCAACCTCATCCGTAAATGTACAACATGTCGTCGTCACAGGGCTGAAACACTAACTCAGCTGATGGGCAGCTTACCAAAACACCGAGTGACAGCTCAGACCTTTCCTGTACTCCGGAGTGGACTTTGCAGGTCCTTTCCAAGTGAAAACGAGAAGAGGACGAGGAGTAAAATCAGAAAAGGTTTGGTTTGCTATTTTCGTTTGCTTTTCCACAAAGGCAATTCATCTTGAAGCCGTCTCCGACCTCAGCACTGAAGCATTCATCGCCTGCTACGACGCTTTGTGGCTAGACGTGGAATCTGCAGTCACCTCCACAGTGACTGTGGAACCAATTTTATTGGAGCGGAGAAGGAGATGAAGCGACTACTCAAGCAAGAAGAATCAAATTCAACAACAGTTCACCAGAATCGGAACCACCTTCATTTCAACCCCCAGCAGCACCCCATCAAGGAGGACTGTGGGAGGCTGGCGTCAAACAAGTCAATACCACTTCCGCCGAGTTGTAGGAACAACCCTTCTCACAGCAGAACAGTTCCAAACTTTATTATGCAACATTGAGGCCTGTCTCAACAGCAGACCTCTTTGTGCTCTTTCTTCTGATCCCTTAGATCTAGAAGCCTTACTCCTGGTCATTTTTTGGTTGGCTCACCTCTCCTATCAATTCCGGACCCTGATGTCACTCACATCCCACCCAATCGACTTGGTTACTGGCAGGAAGTGCAGCAGCTTAACAAACGTTTCTGGAAGAGGTGGCAAACGAGTACCTAACTACCTGCAGCAGCGTATAAGTGGACGAGGAAGCAAGACAACCCCTCCATTGGTGACATTGTGGTCATCAAGGATGAGCAGCTACCCCCATCCAAGTGGAAATTAGGACGAATCATCAAACTCCACCCTGGATCTGACAACCTTGTACGAATCGCTACGTTAAAAACAATTTCCGGCGAATTATCCCGACCCATTACAAAGCTAAGTCCATTAATTAATAATCAGAATGAAGCATAGTAAGTTGAGCTAGATGTACATTAAATTTTGTTTTTATTGCTGCAGGCGGAGGTCTCAAAGCGTCATGATTCATCTTGCAACTCGGCCGCGCGGTTAAAAACGTAGACAGTGCCGTCCCAATTTTAATCCCCCACAGCAAGGTGTAGCATGATGTCCGCGAGTCCTCGTCAGCCACAGCGTATTGATTTTGCATCGTTTAATGACTTTCCTTTTATTGTTTGACAACTTATCTTACTATGTGGATTTCTGAACTGCGTTCAGAGGTCGGGAGAATGTTTAATACAAGTGTTCATTTCAATATTACTTTTCGTCATGTTTTAAATGTTGATTCTTTATTTTATGCTTCGTACAAGAATTGTATTGTCAGTATTGTTTAACCTCAAAAGTTCATGTTCATTGACTTCTTTTCCTGAATGTATAATAATCCTAATACTCAAATGTGTTTTTTGAATAATCTCGTATTAATGTAAATCAGATCACTTCAAGATTTTCTTCATGAATACCTATCTAGCTAATTATGTTTCCTTCGTTTTTGACCAGTTTTATGTACAATTTTTCCCTATAAAAAGCAGTCGCACATTAGCTTCTGCGCCCATTTTCTACTTCTAAAAGGTCAGACACCTTCACTCTGTCCTTCAACTTCACGTCGGTTTAGATCAAATTCTCATTTCACCCCATTAGAATTTTTTTGACATTAAATTTTCCAAGTCTTTTCAAGCTAAAACACACCTTCCAGTCTTCTTGTGTATCATTCATTCCTTGCTTGTCTACCTACCTTTGATTCTCATCTTCACAACCACATACAGTCCATTTACAAAATACCTAAACATTTCTTCGTGCATTCCTCGTCATTTCAAAGCCACCGCATTGAAATAGAGGATTTATTACCTAAGTAAAAATGTCTTCTCTGGTGGAGTCTGGCTGGGGAAATCAGTGGGAGAAACGGTTGAAAAGTTCGTCAAGAATCTTCAACTTAACATAATAAACTCATCAGAGAACAAAACCGCTACCCACGCTGAAAACTAAATGACAACATAAGCGTGGTTTTCTATGTGCATGTTGTACTATTAGCTGCTACTTGTGGTGTCCTTATGTTGGAGCAGTGCATTGGATTATTGACTCTTTTCAGAATGATACGAATAGTTTCAAATCTGTTTTTCAGTTGATTGCTTTGCAGGTGGAATTGCTGTGTGATATCAAGAATAAGCCATTTCAACCCATGGTTTGCATTGTCATCACTGTTCCATTTCACAAAATCACATTCAACATTAATGGTAATCAACATTAGTATGCGTTTTAGTACTCAGCCGCTTTCACAGAGCTCATTTTACAAGTCGCTACCCTCAGAGAAAGCTGGGAAAACATACAGCAATCTGTTTTGAGGTATATTTAAAGAAGGACCACTTACCACATTTCATTTGGGAAGGGGGAAGTAATCAAAAAAGAACGCCAGATTTCATGTTCTGCGACATTGACTGGGAACACAACTCTCAAATGAAAACAATTCAACAACAAGCGACTAGGCTACAAAAACCGTTTGCATATGACAGCCTCGTGATTACGTTGTTTTCATAGGCAGTGTCAGACAAGACTTTGAATAATTTCATATCCCTAATTATCTAGTTTATGAGCCATGAGATTTTTACGTATATGTTCTCTTCCGGACGAATTCAACAACACGCATTCCTTGCATACATCAACTCGTTCCCATTTTCCATGACGTGTAAAGACAATGAGCAATGACGACACGCAGATACTTCTGTTCACGTATTTACTTATTCGGAAAACGAATGTTTTCTTATCATTTCAAAGACTCAAGTAGCTGAAGTTGTGTGTCAATCAAGAATCAATATTCATTTCTAACTGCTGAATATTTTATATTAAAAAAATATTTTTGAGACAAGGGAGAAGTTGTTAAGTTATGAGCGTATTCCTTAGCTTGTAACTTTGCTTTTTAAAGTATCAACTATCGACTTGGTGGTGTTCAGTTGAGTAGGAAGCAAGTCAACTGCCAAGACGAGTGAGATGGATCTTGGAAATTCGGGATCAGATGATGAGGAAGATGAAGTAAATCCATTATCGACCTTCGATTCCTCGGAGAGCTCAAAAGTGACACTTAAAAAACGGTCAAGCTCTGAGAGTGGAGGTTCCGAGGATGATAAAGAAATGTTGCCTCCAACATCACTTTCTTCTGATGAGTAAGTTATTTGACTGAAACAATATTAATGCTTGTAGTGGGAAACTTGTTTCAAAAGAAGTTGCTACAAGTTATAATATTTCAAGTATCTTTCAATTGTTTATGAGCAACTGTTTGTTTGAATCTTCAGACTCCATGAAACATCTTCCAGTGATGACAGAGCAAGATCAGAAAGTCCAGAAACTCCGGAAGACGAGTACGAATTGGAGGAAATTGTGGATTTCATGCGGGATGACTTTGGAGACTATTACTTCCTGAAATGGAAAGGCTGGGAGGCTAAGTACAACACATGGGAGCCAGCATGTCATCTTCTTAACTGTGATGCCGAATTGCTAAGATTTTATAAGAAAAGGAAGGAGGAAGTACGGGAAGCACAAGAAGACGGGGAATATGAATTACGTAACGGCAAGCGACGCAAGAAGGTCAGAGTTCGTGACTTGCCTCCTGATCCGCGACCCTTTGAAGTGAGACTTCAAGAATTTTATTGATGTTGCTGGTAAACCCACAGAAGAGAAGGATAGTGAGTTGTGTCAAGTAAGTTGTCTGCTCAGTCAGCTTTTAACATCTTCCTTGAATTGTAATGCATGCAATGGATTCAATGTCGTTTTTGGATTTCAGGAAGCGATTCTGCAATGGAGAACTAAATCCACAAGTGCCGAAGCCTGGTGGCCACAAAACAAGGTGGATAAGTTTCTTGAGAATGGGACTGATGAAAGACTGTCAGAGAGGGAACTGAAAGAGTTACAAGTCGAGCTGATACTTATTGAAGTAAATCGCAGAAAACAGGTTAGACCAAACGGCAAGCAAATAAATGTTTTCATAAACAAATTTTTAAGTCTCCATTGCAACTGTAAATATTATAACTTTTCAGGAGTGGGAAAGCCACATTAATGGGATAACTGGTGGCCACCCTAAAATTACAATGGAAAATTATGTAGATCTCACTGGACCACCCACTGCGTTTGAATTTGTAAACGACTATGTTGCTGGGGACGGAGTTGATATCCCGGAAGATCCACCGGTTGGTTGTAACTGTGGAAAGGGCCCTATTAGTTGTTACTATGGAAGCTCTACCACGTGTTGTGCCAAGCAATCCGGATACAAGTTCGCATATACTATATATCGAAAGTAAGGGCAGAACTATTCTCATTCTCGGCTTGTCAGTACGTTATGATATAACAATTTGTAGTTTTTAACCATGTAAATATATTACAGATTGAACGTGCCTCAAGGAAGTCCAATATTCGAATGTAATGCCAAGTGCAGTTGTGGCCCTGACTGTGTCAATCGAGTTGTGCAGGATGGGAAGACTGACCACGAACTATGCATTTTCCGTACAAGCAATGGACGTGGGTGGGGACTAAAGACTTTGAAGGTAGCAATTCGATTCTTTATAAAAATGCTGCTTAAAATTTCAGTTTAAAAATTGATATTAAATATTGTTTTCTAATATTGCAGTTGATAAAGAAAGGGAGCTTTGTCACGTTGTATGTAGGCGAAGTGATAAAGTCGGAAGAAGCGGAGCGTCGAGCCAAAGACTATGATGAGGCTGGCCGTACCTATCTATTTGATCTGGATTATGCCGAACAAGAGGATTTTGCTTATTCAGTGGATAGTTTCAAGCATGGTAACGTCGCTCGCTTCTTGAACCACGGCTGCAAACCAAATCTTGGAGTTTACGCTGTTTGGGTGGATTTTTTGGACCGAAATCTCCCGAAATTGGCCATGTTCGCCTTACGAGACATTCCTGCAGTAAGTCCATGATTTTTATTGCGCCATTAGTTATGTTAATACAAGATATTTCTGAGTAGCAATTTGAATTTTGTAGAACGAGGAATTGACATTTGACTATCAAATTCAACTCTCCGGCACAAACTCACTGGAAGATGAGCAGGAACCAGAGGACAATGAAACAGATGAAGAGACGCCTTTAGTTCACAGGACGATTTGTTTGTGTGGTGCTGAGACTGTCGACACTTCATTTTTGGATAAATGGATTCCAGTTCCACGTGAAGAAAGTACAAACTCTAGAAGCCTGTAGTGACAATGACACTAACCTGATGGATTAGAGGGCCCCATATTAGAACCCAGATACCTAAGCAGGCAGTCTAATAAATACACATAATTTAGTAAATATATTTCTATAAGTTGTGTACTGAAGTGTTTTGCTTACCTTTTGAAATCTATTAGTTTTCAGTACGTATCGACCATTTGCTTCAGTTGCAAATTTGAATGGAACATAGAGTATGTAATAGCAACACGATAACCATCGGTTAAGATTGTGCATTATCTGGCAATATTTTAAAATACTTCCAAAATGTCACTGTATCGCTTATTTATGTTTTAAAATCCTTTGCAGAGGAAGTGAGTTGTTAAACCCAGTTTTATACCAATTCTGTTATTGGTAACACACGTTTTCTCCAACAAAGTTCCATGAACAGTAAAATGTGACTGTATAACAATCGCTGCACCATGTGCATGAATGCTTTTTCATTCACACAATTTACCTTTGATTCGGAGCGGTCTGTAACATTTTAATTGAAATTTGTCAACAAAGAATGACAATACAACAACATGAATATTTTGCTGCCACTGTTGTAGTAGTAGATACTTTGGAAGCTAATAGTGGGTTGCGTGCAGCTTCAGGTTTGTTGCTTAACACAAGTAAGTGAATTTAAAGCAAGTATGGATTTCACAATATTCATAGTTAGAATACAATGTTCTCATACTTTACAAAGCATTTAGCAAATAAAAAAGTTTCAGTTTCAAAAAGTTTCTTCGATTATATTACGTCGGTTTACCACATCCTATAGAGGTAGAACCGATAGATTGAAATGATAGATGTGCTATAATTACTTTCTGATACTTATGTGTCGCCATATTTGTCATTTTTTGTAAATACTTATTGTAATTACTTCGTTGTACCTCAGCTATTAATTCGGTTTATCTGTCCGTTTCTCCTACATGTCTTAGGTAAAAATGCTCTCCAAACAATTTAAATTCTTAGGGATTTTGGCAACAACAACATTGAGCAGGAATATTATAATGCATAAATGATATTTGCATCTTTAGTAGTGGTTGAATGGTCTAGCTTGTCCTTGTCCCCCAAATTTTAAATTCTGAGTTTTATCGTTTGTGCATTTTTTGAATGATCAGAATTATCAAAGTATTTACTTTTACGTTCTCACTTAATTTACTTATTTTACAGTGTACACAATTGTACGTATGGAGAAAATTCATAATTCAAAACGCACTAAAGGTTTATTATCTGTTCAGTTGTCGGTTGGTAAGCTTAACAAAATACGAAAGAATTGCTTGACAGTGATATATGTGATGATATATGAACTATGTTTGGATACTTTTCCACGCCCTGTAAAATATGGTAAATGTTCTTAAGCAATGTTGAGTTGGGGTTTCAAAGCTGGCTTATGTATCCACCATTAGATAAAAGGGTACCTATTCAGAGGTAACCTTTGAATTTTCCAATATATTTGCGATTTCATATTTATATGAAACTATTTTAGTTTCGTTGACGTTTGTTTTCGACAACCGTATTAAAGAAACGGTTTGTTATCTAGTTCCCAGCTTCAATTTAACCAGATGTTAAATATATAGGGGTGTTTGGATTGAAGTATTTGGGCAATTAAAATAATGCATCTACGATTAGGTAAAAAAAATCGGACGGTTACTTCTGGAAAAAACACTCGTTGTATTTTTCACCTACTTCTTATTAGCACAAACTTCTTTTAATTACAACCCTAAAAAATGAAGAAACTAGACCAATTTAGCTTTTTAATTTTGTCCCGGAAAATAAATACATACGGAATAAAAGATGTATGATGATGTACGATGATGTATTGACATCAAGTGAAAACTTTAAACTTATATAACTAAATTAGCTAACAGCTAGCTAGAAGTTCCATTTGGCATTGCCTATATTATCACTAACTCATGTTTTTCTGTAGAATCAACACAAAATAGCCAGAAATTGAAAGGCTATTACAACTTTAAACCAATATTCAGTCCTTTATTATGCCCAAAAATTTAATAAATAGAAAACTTAATAGTATTAAAGAATTGGCTATGCTTCTCATTATCATATGTGATAATATCCAATGAGTCAATCCGATCTCATGTGTTTATGCCTATATGCAATGCTCACTGAGCAATAATTATCTGTATGATGCACGGACGAGAGTTGGATTAAGACTAGTGATTTATTCCAGTAAATATCATCATTATTATGTCATGTTACTAGTATATTATGAGGCACTGCTGACAACAAGCTCATTTGTAATTTTTTTTCTCCATTTCTTAGGAAAGCTGTGAAGGCATTTTGAATTTTACAATCCCTATCAAAATAAATTTTTAGTAAAACATTTCATAGTACCTACTTCAATATAAATTTCTGTGCCAATCAATAATTGATAATTACCTACCAACACCAAATAGGTTTTTTTAATTTCGAGCAAGGAAATTAGTTTTGTCAAACTAGACAATTATAATTACTTCTCTCTATGACGTCATTCCGCTCAAACAATCGTCGGTGTTTGATATCGCTTTTACTGGATGTTGAAGAAGTATTACTTTTACCCTTGAACATTTATAGTACAATTCTTCAATCTGCTTTGCCATAAAAAACGGAATCTGTAGTAAAATGTTTAAATACTAGCTTAAAAGTCGAGTAATTCTAAAATTAATATTACTTTATTATATTTTATTTAATAAAGATTTTGGTATAAAACATTCATACTTGACGAGCAAATTAGAATGCAGTGGGACAATACTCGCTCCAAATCGTTTGTGATAACATTTAGAGAAGAAAATTCCGAGCTAATTTTTAATACGGTGCACTCTCCAAAACTGAATGCTTCTAAAAAATCTCATGGTATTCACATATTCCGGTTATGGATTCTATTTGGGTACTACTCATTCTGCTTTCCTTTCAAACCCATTATTGACGAAAAGGGACATTGCAGCTTAAAAATCAACAAGTTACAAAGGGTAAGCTGGCTTAATCCTAAAAAAAAAATGAACACAAAATGTCCGTTTTAAAATTTTATTTTTATATCATGTAGATTATCTGCTTGCTGGGTATATGGGTTCTTAATATCATTGAAGCAGTAACATTTGCTCTAAGCGGAATCACAGAATTAATGAAATCCGAAGTACCAAAAGCTGGAAGCTATTTCAACGTTGCCTTTGGTATTATTTATGCTGCCCGGCATCTAAAATTCTTCTGGATAATTAACACGAAGCAAAAGGAAATTACGACGTTTCTGAATCTCATTCAGCACTCTCCATTAATATCTTGGAGAGAAAGGTCTCATAAAATGCCTATATGGATGAAGGTAATGTTTAAAGCTAAAAACTACTAATGAGCAAAGTTTAAACAATTTTTAAATTTATTTTATTTTTGTATTTCATGAAGGTTGGATTGGTGTACTTACTGTTGATGTTTGTAGCGCATGTAATAATACAAACAGTTTATTTCCTTTGGACCTCATCATTCGGACTTGATGGAACGGTTGTTACTCTCTCGAGTACGTTTGACGGGGCCATTAAACGAGGAAGAGAAAGATTTTTTCTTGACGTCTCCCAATTAAACTTAACCTCGATTACCTATACATCTGAAGATATTTCATTCGGTGTATTAGAACTACTTTTGGGAGTGGGATTTCTTTGCGTTAATATTTTTGTAGAAGCGCTTTCATACGGGCCCCTACCATTCACATTCTGGTTTGCAGCGAAAGGGTTTCAAGAATTTATTTCAGAAATTTCCACACCAAGTGGAATGGATAAAAGCAGTTTAACTTTGCAAGAACTCATTCTGGAGCGTTACAGCAATCTCAAAGCTCTTACAGGTTCCGCAAACTCAATCTGGTCCTCAATTGTGATACTCCATGTGATTCAGAGGACGTTGGATATAATTGGTCTGCATCGAAGGGTTTCAGCAAGGAACATAGCAGCATTTACCTACTTTGCAGGACAGACGGTGTTTCTTGTAGTAGCTGTAATTGTAATGGCGGAAGGATGCCGACTCGTAAGCCAAATATTTCTTGTTTTAAGTTTTTAAGGCATTTTTGCAGTATGGGTAGATTTTTATTATTGCAGATAAGTCGATTCAAGGAATGGTTAACTGATCGTGAAATACGAAGGAAATTTTTCAGTGACAAACACGAGCTGTATATGCTTGTTAGAGAATTGGATACTGGAACAATTGGGATTGGTTCCACAGGACTTTGTCAGATAAATTATGGATTCATTTCTCAGGTAAGTTATTCATACAAATTAATTTATAGTAAAGTATCTGTTTCGTAAAATTTATTTGTATATTACATTGTTACAGCTACTGACTCTCTCAGTTACACTATTTGTAATTGGGTTTCTTTAAAATATTTGCTGGGGTATAAATAATTATTGTGATTTGTTAGTTTGTATATTAATACATAAGATATTAAAAACTACACTTGAAATTGATTTCCAATGTAAATTAAACAGTTTAACCCATAAATACAATACAAATTAAATAGTTTATTAATACTTTTGATTAAGAATACTAAAGAGAATGAGAAAGAAACTATTCTATTTTTATGACAGAATCAGTTCTTATTTTCAAATCCAATGGTGAACATTGTGACGACGAAACCTAGAAACTGGTACAATAAAAATGGATCATTTTAAAAACGTGTACATATTCTAAGTAAGCTATGCTTTTCCAGTACCTGAGCCAGCAGAGGGTAATTTATTTGATACAACCCTTTACATCCGATTCCAATAGGTCGTGCTTCCAACTCCCGAACCAGTTTCTTCCACTCGCGCTTATCATTAAAGAACTTTTCTTTAACGTCGCGTGTAAGTAACCAATCTTTAAAATCCGCAACCTAAAATCACAAAGAATTTAGTTTATTTAACATTTTTTATACATAAAAATTCTGAGCTCGAACTTGTTTTACCATCCGATATCCTTCCGCCATAAGAATCAAAGCAATAGTTGCGAATGTTAATTCAACACCGCTGTAAATTATCCGGAGAAGGTCCTGTGTCGAAATCGCTGTGTGCGCAAAAGTGATGACCAGCGCTCGCCCAATCAACCAGAAGAACACGGTGAAAGACCACAACTTGTTAATGGAGGTGATGATACTCTTAACAACTTCGTACATTTTAAGCAATTTTCTCTGTGTTTCCATTGAATTTGGAACGTCATCATTAGTTGAAATCTCTGAAACAAGGGCTTGCAATCCTTTAGCTGCTCCAACATATGTGAAAGGGAGTACTCCATAAAAGAAGGTGGAAATTAGGTAATCATTCAGCAAGAAAGCTAGCTGTAATGCTAGTTGGGAAACACCGAAAGCTACATTTTCCACGGTATATGGTAGAGTCAGGTTTGCTGTGGAATTCAAAAGGAAAAATCTCTTTTTTCCGTTTAGCATCGCCATGTCAAACTTTTTGGATGGGGGAGCCATATCACCTATGGATGCTCCGTACATGATGAACATTGAAATGGTGATAGGAACTTTGGCAGCATGCATGCAAACCGTGTGTAGCGTTTGAAACTAAATAAAAACGTTAAAATTATGTTTTCTGAATATTTAGTATTGAGGTTTATTCCTTACGTTAATAGATTTTTTCCGAATCGTCTGGCTTTTTTCTTCGTCTTTGGAGTGTGGAAATAAACTAATTATGTTTAGAAGCTCCTCAATACTTGATTTCTTCCTGAACAAAACGAAACAAAAGCACCCAATCTTTGCAAAGCGAAAGACGTTCCAAAGAAATCTAAAATACACTGTGGGACTGGGTTCCATAACAAGCACATAATCGATGAAGTGATGGACTATATCCGTAATGTGAAAAATCCAAATAAGTGACCAAATCCCAGCACAGAGACCCTATATGAAAAAAATATTGTAGTAATCTCTCAATTTAAGAAACAAATTCAACAAACATTTATAAAACTTACAATTGATTACCTTACCTTCTGAAATTTGTTGTCTTTTAATGAATATTCTCCGTTTTTACTAGTCAAAGGTTTAAATGGCACGTAAAAAACGTAGTAGCAACAAACGAGCCATCGGTTTAGGTGTTGCAAATTTTCGTTAGGCCTTGAGCTTTTGTCAAGGGAAACCCCGTTTTGTATTTTAATTTCTTTGGAAATTCCAACCACATTAAAAATGTTGTTAGGACCATTTTCAATAAAACGTTGGACTTTTTTGCCATCCATCACTTCAGATTGTGGCATACTACTCGAGGGGAATTTTTTACTCAGATAGATACATAAACTACGACAAAACTGGGCTGTTTGTTTGTTGAAAATTAAATACCGATAGTTGAAACCGATGATCAGTCTTCCTTATTTAGGACACGAACAATCATGTCATGTTGTATTAGGCTATGCTGTCCACATTCCGCATATATTAAATATTTTATCTGTTCCTGTTCAAAATTGTTGGATAGAAACACTTATAGGTTTTTCTATCCTTTGCACACTTTAATCTAAAGTAATGAAAGATACTTGTCCATATAAGGTAGACGGGATAGACAAACTCAAAATATTTTTCCACCCAGTTAATTTTTAATGAAAATTTAGATAGCCGACTTAATTTCACGCTGATAATGGAAAGTTTTCAGACAAGACAAGGCCAGGTAATCGTAAAGAACTGACAGGAAACTTTTATATTGATATGCCAACATAATAATAATACATTGCACGGATGGAAAATAGAAGCCTGGTACTACTCTTATAGGCTATATACACTGTTCAGTATGTAAAAAGTTGAAGAAATTTGACAACACGAAAAGGTTACAAATGTAATTTCGTATTACTTACCATTTTAGATTTTAAATCATTTAATTTGAACAAATTTTAAACACTTTCACTGGGTATGAAACTGGAGCAACTAAATGGATGCCATCTCACGCGCTTCATTTTTATTTTATTGAAAAAACACGATAATTGAAGTTAAAAACTTAAATTTACTAATAAATGGCTGAATTTGTTAAATATTTTCATTAATTCTTCATACGTGATGAAGTGGAGATCAACAAAACGACTCATCGAAAATCAAAAACTAATAGGAGTTTCTCTCTCCACAAAATTGGAACCCCAATTGCTACTTCCACCGGGCACAAGATGCAAAAATTTTTTCGCATTTTCATGGCAGATGGCTTTTCCAAACGTTACATTTTTTATAGCTTCCCGAATACTTTTCCTGTGTAAAGTTAGAAGAGATCCGGCTATCCCGTAAAATATAAAAAAGCACACTGCAGAATCATTATCACACACCAAATCGTAACAGGGGCGGAATGTTGACAGTGGGTGATGTTCCAGTTTCAAACAAATGTAGAGAATGCACGTCTGTAAAGTCGTCAACCAAACAGCCCACACAGTGTCAACATTTGTTAGATTAAAAAGGCCATTTAAGATTTTAATACTTCTGTAAATTACAACTTCACCGAGAGCAAATTTTGATGATGATCTAAAAAAATGTAAATAACATGCAAATGGTTTTTAAAAAACGTTAAAAAATAGTTTTTGTTTCAATTTACCTCATCATTATTTTCATCAAGGTGGTTTGAGAAATACACCCAAAAATGTTAAACGCATGTTAAATCTCCAGCGACAATAGTAGCTTTCCAGAAAATCGCGTTAGAAACAAAATCGCGATGAATTTTAGTACCGTCCATATTATTTTATTTTCTACATGTTCTCTTAGAATCCCCGCACGATTGTAGGAAAGGAACGAAGATTGGGTGGGGAACAAGGATTCAACTCAGCACCAAAACCCAAGGTGTACCAGCAGCAGTCAATAGAAATAATTGGCACATCGGCTTTCTATATTCTGTCTTGACAAATCCTCGTAGCATTCCGTTTCCCTTTAAAAACTTTTCCATCTCCGTCATCCCATTTAGAAACTTTACAAAAGCTCAGCTTGCACATTGCTGGTGTTTTGTGTTCTTGTTGGCTCTTTCTATTTTCGCTTCAAATATGGTGCAATAAATAGTCAAATCATCCCTAAAACATCAGCGAAATTGTTGTGAGTCTTGATTCTCTATATTCATAAGTAGACCTGTTCAAAAGATGTGGTTATGTAGGCTGAAATATTATATAAATATGTGCCTATAAACGGCAAAATGTGGTCAAATATATGTTAAAATCGTAAAACACGACGAAAATTGACACAAAGTTTAACATTTTGTGGTCAAAAATGGCTAAACTCTATAAACTCTTAATATTGAAATTTACATAGTTTAGATTGAAGTATGGGGTATTAAGTAATACATTTTTGACTGCTAGTCCAATTTCAAAGGAAAATAGTTCTGACAATTTGTTTAAAAATTCATAAAAGCAGGTAAAACTTAAAAAATAACGGTCAAATTGCTGAAAACGCCAAAATATGTTAATATATATGTGATATGTGCTAAAAGCACAAATATGTTAAATAGTGTGGTAACAACATGGTTTCATATCTCTCAAAAACGTTCACATAAAGATTCAGGGTGCATCTGGAACACAGAAAAATTGTTGTGAGACTTCGCTTCTCTATATTTATAAGCTCCTTTTACCTAAACGAGGAGCCCACGTTATTCATAGACTTTCAGATGTCTGAAGTTTTTGCTGTAGCAAAATAATATTACAAATCCACAAACGAAACTGTGAGGCGAATCTTAATATCTACCCTAATATTTGGTGGCTACGGGTATATGTCGTTCTAGCTTCAACTAAACGAGGAATTCGTTCATGTAATAACAACGTTTACGCCCGCCCCGAAAGCGTAAGCGAGGAATTTAAGTAAATTATATTTGACTGATATTGGGCCTCGTTTTAGGCACAATAGAAGACTCATAAATCATGGCCGCTTTGTCATACAATAATATAAAATGTGAAAGAACTTATGATGGTTTCCGTGATAAGTTCTTTCACATTCGCTCTCATGTATTATTATTATTATTATACGTCCTTTATTGATTAAGTTCCAAATATTCCAATCTATACATAAGACGGCCCTACTAAAAAAATTAATTGTTAAATACTTTGAAAGCGGTTTACATTACTATTTATCGTAGAATGATTTATTTTGACAAAAATTAATTTACCATAAATTTGACTCATTTAAATCTGGAAACTCTTTTAGTAATTTATTCTGCTAACAAGTGTTTGTGACATGTATGTCTTGTCTTTAGGTAAATGTTTGTGACAATCTGATAGATATTAAATATCAGATGAACATGTCAGTCATATTACAAAATCTTACGGACTGTTGAACTTGGCACTCATGAAAACTTAATATGTAACGAGCACAACCTTGCTTAATGGATTACTGTTCAGCGTTTAAATCACAATAGTGCCCAGCGGTCCAGATTCAAGATAGGCAATCATAATTTCTTAATACAAAAACTGCAATTTCAAAAAATTTGATTAGAGAAACGTTCAGAAAATGTTGTAGGTAGCTGCCAAACATGTGGTTACGGCTAATAACTGATTTTCGTTGAATGTGTAGATTAGTTTGTTTATAAGTTTGAATATTTTTTTCATGCGTATTTACGACACCCGATCTTTTAGGTAGCAACTACCTTTTAAAATTCTATAACATATCATCATTGACTGACTTAACTAAAATTCTTCTAAGAAAAGTAATCCTTGACAGATTTATCTTTTCTCGAAAGACCACCAACTTAAAGTTGTGTGTAAAAATGCGTTTAAGCGATTCCCCAAGAAAAACGATCGTTCCTACACCCAACCCACCAAACAATATTGTGTATATAACCAGAATATTTCCCGACATTGACGGCTTTTCTGGCTTAAAATCACGCGTATCTTCCAGTTGAGAAAGTGGTCTGTTTTCCAACCGCTTTCAAATTTTTCGTCCATTATCCAAACATGATGCCGTTTTGAATCTACGATTACCTCGTAGCTTTCAATGCCAATAAATGCGTCGTTTTCTCTCAGCCACAGTTTAGGGTATAAGGAATGTATGTTCAGTGAGCCGGTTACGAATGGCGTTTTTTCAGCAAAGACGTGAAGCGGTGGGTAAAGAGCCACCTCTAGCTCACAAGTCCACTGCCGTGCTTTCATTTGAAAGGAGTGAAATGGAAAAATGTTGCAAATTCCATAGTAGTTTTTTACAAGTTTTGAAAACGGACATTGAAACGAGCTCAACTCTACCCCAGTAATGTTCAGTTCTCTGGGAATGGGGCGAAACCATTCTTCACCATGGCGAAATTTAATTAAGGCTGGAACATAGTGACGAATTAGAATTGGAAAAGGAAGGGAAAGAATGTCCACATTTTGAAAATTGGATAGAGAAACAAAGCAGTTAGAAAATGGGGAAAGATACTCATTTAAATTTGAGACTGACACAAATTTAAAACTGGATGTTGCGTTCCCCTCTCGAGTTTGGTGGTAAATTCGACCCTTTAAATTCAGGTTGGCGTAGGTGGAACTTCTCTTAAAGAGGTTTGCATACGATCCGGTTTCATAATTAGCAACATTATACTTTCTTCCTCGGAGAGGATCTGACACGTATCCTGTGGTAAGTGAGAGAAATTGAGGGCTTAATATGGTGCCAAAGCCAAATACAAACAAACAGTTATTTAAAACAGCCATTTTTTCTTGAAATTATTCAGTTCTGAAAGAAATCCAGCATTTTTACAAGTAAAAAAGTGAATGGCTTGAATAAACATGTTTTCCAAAGAGCTGCACAAAGACATATGGTAAGAGGAAATGAACGAGGAAACAAAATAAAATTTCACTGTCGACTGCAACGTGTCTGATTTAGCATGATAAACCTTGATTGTACTTCCTACATTGCTAGACTTCCTTAATTTGGTTTCAAAAATTTACTAAACAAATATTAAACTTGTGTTTTACTAGTGTAGTTCGCTTCCGGACAAGTCAAAATTTTAAATGTGAGGTAATCTTATATACAGGAAATATTTATTTATTTATTTTTGACAACTTTTTAAAGTGCTATCAGCCAGTGAATTATTAATTAGTTTGACTGCTCGTTTTCTTCTTTGTGTCTAGGACATAGAATGCTTAAGAACTAAAAAAGCCACACTAACAGGATAGCCAATAAAATCCACTTATGTTTGGTTCAAGTGGCAACGTCTAGAGTCCAGACTCAATAGTCGTATTGTTATTTATTAGCTTTTTACTCACAAATTTTTAGTGTCAATAAAATAATTTTCAATTTAGTTCTGATTACCGAAAAAAAGTCAATAACATTTTCAGTTCTTATGTTGCGCTTTGTAGTGAAACTCTGACGAATTTGGTCAAACTTTGATGGTCAACTGGTTTGGAAAATTTATTTTAATTTGCATTTATCTTAGGAATTTTCTAAAAGGTTCCGCTTCTTCAATAGAAAATAGTAGTCTCTCTCCGGTAAACAAACCATTGCGGGAATCAGAGTAACATCCTCAAAACTATCACTTGTATAACCTCAAACTCTCTTAGAATATACGCTACAACAGTTTTTGCTTCTAGTATCGCAAATTTCAAACCAATGCAGTTCCTTGGTCCAGTCGAAAAAGGAATAAAAGTGTTGGGTTGTCGCCTAGCACTATTTTCAGTAAGAAACCTATCCGGGTCAAACTTCTCGGGATTGGGAAAATATTCCGCAAGCCTGTGATGGAGTCCCATTGGCACATTTACATTTATACCAGCTGGAATTTCCAAATTCTCATCTCCTGGAATTTTCAACGGGGATTCCAGTTTTCTTGTGACGCTTCCAATAACCGGAATCATTCTCAAGAGTTTCAAACAAACATCGTTCCAATGTTTCATTTCTGATAGAGCTTCCATCGTCAATTCTCCACTTGTTGGACAGAGTTTGTATCATTGAAAATTCGATCCACTTCCTCTCTGCATGCATCCTGATGTTCTTTGTTTGATGCCAACAAAAATAGAAGAAAGTGGGTAGCAGTGCTCGTTGTTTCATAACCCTAAATCGAAAACAGGAGTAAAAATTTGCAATTTCAAAATGTTTGTATTTTATACAATTATTGAAACTTACAGCCCAAATAATTGTCTTGACTTCGGCCACTATCTGCTTTTCCGTTAATCCAGCCTTAAACATCATCTCTAACATGTTGTCAAATTGCGGCGCTTCATAATCATCATCATCATTAATTTTGCTTGGCTCTGAAATATTCTCAATTCGTTTGGAAGTTTGATCTCATTCTCGCCATGAATAGTCCGATACCTTTCTATCAACTGAAAAAACGAATTATTTCTCCAAATATGGAAACCAATTTGGAAGTATGAGAGAGTTTAAGTTTTGAGCGTTACTTTTTTAATGACGTTGTCAATATCTCTAACATTCCGTCTGTATTCCGGCCAAGTGGGTGAAGCTTCCACATCGGGTCCCAAAGAAGCCCAAGCCCTGACGAATTCTTTGAAAGGCTATGTTTTTCAAGCTATAGATAAAATTCACAACTTCTTATTAATTCAAAGCCTTTAATGATAACTCGAAAATCTTATCAGGTAAATTAAACCTCGCAAAACTGTCCGCCACACGCTCAGCTTCCTCCTTGTCTTTCCAAGTGTCCAATCCCATTACTACTTCTGTACCGCATAAAAATAACTTACCATGATTTTACGTATATTTTCGCAACGTATTTAGGTGTATAATTTTTACCTGTTATTATTTGAATTCCGCAAAGATGTATCATTGTATTTATTTGTTGGTATTCATAACGATTTTCTCCTTCAAACAATTTTTCGAGATCCCAACAAAGCGCTTTGCACATTTGTTGTATATTTTGGTATAGCTTCGAAGAGCCCCATACGTAAAACCTTTGGACAACAGTTTTCTTTGGGAATGCCAATATTCCCCTTGAGAAAGAATCAACCCGTTTCCAAGCATGTCATGAAGGGTTTCATAGTAAATACGGTTTTGGCAAATGACCCAACTCCTTCGATTTTAGAACATGTTGACCATACTCGGGGCTATTTAAGACTATGATTTCTTCACTAAAACAGTTTCGTTCTGAAGATTGGACCAAGATTTCTAACCGCTACGGAAATTTTTTCTAGCGCAGCTATTAAACAAAATACAATAGTATAGTATAATATGGGGCATATTGAAACATAGTTTTTAAATTTTAAAATTTACTTGAGAGGTCCCATAAACATCCGAGAATTCCGAAAAGGGAAACTTTAGGCAGATGATCAAAAGGAGATTTAACTGAGAGTTTGCTTGTCAGCCTTCGTTTATTATGAAGATATACAATCAGAAACGG
The DNA here is from genome assembly GCA_001718145.1 of Orchesella cincta. Taxonomy (NCBI): domain Eukaryota; kingdom Metazoa; phylum Arthropoda; class Collembola; order Entomobryomorpha; family Orchesellidae; genus Orchesella; species Orchesella cincta. Next base: position 11,159 of record LJIJ01000042.1, on the reverse strand, counting down.
CACTAATAACAAGAACACAATACGTATCATTTTCCAGTTAAATATATCCAAGCCAACTTGGTTCATCTGGAAGATAGTTTCTAAACCTTCCATTTTGGACTTTTTAACTAACTGCTGCTTCTTCTCTTCTAAGTCTGAAGTCCTACGTCAAGCAAGTGAATCAGGATGATGGAAAATGATGTTATTATGGAATTTGAAGTCAAATCTATTTATTTGTGCAATAGATCACGACATGGCATGTATGATAATTTGCGATTTAAAACGCAAATTTTAAGTTTTACAAGGATGTTCATATCACGCTAGGTCAGGTTTTTTCCCTTTATCAAAATAAGCGGCTATCAATTTTGGTAAGACTGGCGAAACAGGTAAGTATTGAAAACCATGAACGTGAGTCTTTTTGGAATATCTGTTCAACAAATTTATTTGTATTTACATAATGCTGCGTAACACGCTTGTAAAATCTACGCATTATAGATGGACCACCCGCAATAAAAATATAACGAGTGAAGTTGAGTAAGAAAATAATTGAAAGCTTTGCTTGCCACCTACGATGATGGCAGGAATTTTTAAATGTGAGAACTTGAGGTAATCCAGTTTCTTTTATTTCCTCCCCAATTCTTGCAATTTCTCGACAATTTCTGTGCACGACTTTGCCAAAAAATTAGCATCATCTTGACTGATATTACATTTATCTCCGGTGATGAAATAGCGCAGCCTTCCATTATAACTTAGACCAATGATGAAAGAGCTTCAAATTAATAAAAATGAATGAATAATTATTCTCATTAAAATTACATGCTATTTATAAAATTTAATCAAGAATTTACCGCAAGCACTTGCACTTCCTCCAATATACATATCCCGAATCCCATATCCTAATAAATCCTGCAAGTCACTTGGTCCCAGAACATTGGAAAAAAGGCAGGTGCAGCTGAGACTCCCATCAGCTTTTTGAGTTAAACTGATTGGCAAACATCCAATGAGATTTATAGGACAGAAAAGACCTTTGGAAAAACTGGAGAAGCACGAACCTTGTTCAGTTCAGTATTAACATTTTCCACAGTTTTTTGCACATTTTGCAAATCAACCGGGACGACAATTTTTGCAATTGTCCAGTTGTTAGTAGCCATCTCCAGGATGAGTGGGTGAAGGCCATGGCAGCGAGAGATGTATTTTAGTAGAATTTTCACAAATTATTTTACATCTCTTCATAGTTTGAGCTGCAATTTGCAAAATCGTAACAAGAACTGTCACCAGATTAACATTCATGGTTTTCCCGATGTCTTTCAAGTTTCAATTGAAATAAAATCAGCTTGTTGAATAGCCACGTTTCCAAGGATTTCATCATATTCTTGATCCATACGTTGTTGTCTCCACTAAATATAGTTAAACTCATAAGGCCTTTAACTAATAACCGTGGAAAAATGTGAAATTTTTTTTTGGTTTTTTAATGGACTCTGTTTCTCATCCCAAGGTTATTTCCCATTCTCTCCAGAAACTTGCGGAGGGACAAGCCATCTCCTAAACTATGATGTAATCTGAAGATAAGCACTGATTTGATTGTGAGATCTTCCTTCCGCTGAAATCTTGGAATGAGGAGAAATTCCCATGGACTTCGTTCAGAGTTAAACGACCGTTTGGTGAGTTGGGCCACCAATTCTGTCATTTCCTCTTGTTTTATCACCCGATCTGGACAAGATTCATCGACATACCTCACGTGGTCTTTGACACTAAACGAGTCCACATCATACCAAAAAAGGTAGCCAAATTTTTCCACAATTTTCTGTCTCAGCCGGGAATAGAAAAGGTTTCCTTTGTGGTCGCGAGCCTGGAGAATTCGTTCGTTGAATCCGTGGATAAAATGAGCTTTGTCGATCACCGTATCCAGATAAAGAACCGGGATGAGCACGCTCTGAGGGTTAGAATATAGTGTTTTAGCGCCCATCAAAGCATCCAAGCCTTTCAGAACTGTGCCAAATTGGGGGTTTAAAAATTTAGCTAGTTTTTCAACAAAATAGCGGTAAACCAGCAACGGAATGAGGAGTACAATTATTAATGGGTAGCCAAAACATATTGTAATTAACGTGAGAACTATGATCACGAATTGTTTTCTAATGTCACGTTTAGACTCCATTCTGAATGAATTTATTTCAGACACAATCTACTCCAGCACTTAATGAAAAACTTAGGTACAAACCGTCTCTTGGTTATTCTTCTCCACAACCACAAGCATTCAATGATAAAATGTATGAATAGAGTGTTGAATGCGTGATGCATTCTGTGACTTTCTACTTGATTATAGCGTGAGAATTATAAATCCTTGGAAATGTACGCTTTGCGGTAGGGAAATACCACATGCGTAAATTCTAGATTGGTGGGCTCGCATGCTGTAAAGTATTCGTGTGAATTTACCAGGTTTTTTCCTTCAGAAGGCAAACATGAATATAAATATTACAATTGATACTGATAATTGTCAACGTTTTAGTCGTTGTTTTTCATTTACCCCTATTGTAATAAAAACTACCGAATGAAATTGTGTACATAACAAATTTATTTATCACAACATATTGACAACTTCTCCAGCAACTAAATCAGTTTTTAAATCCTTTCGAGTAAGCAACTAAGCATAATTCATTTTGAATCCACATAGGCCCACAATCCACCCCTGTATATCCTTTAAAATGATCTTAATTTGTAATTTACTTCAAAAATCAGGTCATATAAGCTAGCTTTCAAATGTTGTGCGAACTGGACAATCAAAAAATACCGTTGACAATAGATAAAATGTACTACTCACACAAGTTTACAAATTTTGCATTGTATTTTTCAACAAACAAGTCATATGCAATGATTTTACTATTATTAAATCATGCAACAAATTTCTGAGGATTCGTGTACCGGAGTTTGTCTGCCGGGACCCCATTCATTTCTACGTTCAATGTAATTATATGTACTCTATTATTATTATTAATATATTGGTATTAAGCTCATCTACTCCTCTGGTAAAAGTCGAAATGTATTTTAAACTAGTATGTAGTAACAAACCACATTTAAGCCAATGTATCAAATTTCCATCCTACTTTTGTTACACCAAAGTTGTACTCCGCACTTGTTACTTTTTATTATGTACCTTTAGGTACATATTAAGAAGACTTTGTGTGTCGTCTGTCGTCCGTCGTCTGTCTGTCAACACGATAATTTTCGAACCGTTTGACTTTTTGAAATTCTGTCTTCACCAATCGATAGATAAGGTCAAAGCGGAGGCTAAGTTCGTAGATGGGTTATCTGGGGTTACGGGAACAGGGTCAAATGATAAGCGCAACTAAATTGATAAGCGTCACATATAGCTTATGATACATCATTCGAAAGGTATTGCTCTACTGATGATGAATATGTATTGCAAATTTAAATCAGAACTTCCGAACAGGGTCAAAGGTCACGATTAATGTTTCAAATGACCATTATAGCTTATGATATATCATTAGAAAGGTATTGCTTTGCTGATAATGAATATGCATTGCAAATTCAAATCAAAATTGTTGAACAGGGTCAAAGGTCACGATAAGTATTTCAAATGAGCGACATAGCTAACGATACACCATTTCAAAGCCAGTGCAGTGCTGATTATAAATATGCACTGCAAATTGAAATCGGACTTTCAAACAGAGGTCAAAGGTCACGTACTTTTAAACGACACACTTGGGGTGTGATATACCATTCGAAGGCTAATCTATTGTAGATTTCACTTTCATGGTACAAATTACTCCGCTAAAGGTACATCGCTACATCTCGGATTGTCGGGTTTATTTATTACTGTGCTTGTGTGTCTATCACCAAATTTACCCATTTAGTTGTTATAAGAGTATAAATTCCCGATTGCTACTTGGAATTATACTCCCTTAAGTCTCACATTCACACCCAAGAGAGTTAGCATAAAGTATTATATAGATTTTAACTATTGAAAACTGATGACAAATAACGTAATAAGTAGAACCACAAGCTGAAAACAATACAAAGTTTTTAATCCTCATATAAGTTCTTATTGTAATGTTGCAGATAGGTACAAATATAGTAGGAATACAAATTTTGAAAGGTTGGAAATTACCTGAGAAAGAAATCCGTAGTTTATTCGATAAAAACCGCGACGGCCAATTCCAATATCACCCTTTTCCAAGTCTTGAACCAGTCTCACCAACTCTTGTTTATCGGTGAGTATATTCAATCTGACATCCCTGCGTACAATCCACACTCTGAACTTAGCAACCTAAAATATTACAAATACAAAAAATTGGCATAATTTAAAACAAATTATTTAAACTAGGTAGCTGCATAGTGAATTGCAAATTCAAACCTTAAAATTATGCACGATTCTGCCATTAGAACTAACGAAATTCCTAAAAAAATAATCTCCAGAAAATACCTAATTGTGAATATTGAGAACTTTGAATTTTTCATCTCATCCAGCCACATGAACTCCATTGAGCTTTGAACTACAAAGAAGAATACTGCTGTAGACCAGATGGAGTTAATTGAATTGCTTACGGATTTTAACTCCTCGTAGGTTTCAACAATTTTTTGTTTATCTTTTTCAGCACATTGGTATGCTTTCAAAAGATTTTTTGCTGCGAGCCAAAATGTCACCGGCATTGTCCCAAGGAATAGTGTCTGCCAGAAGATATTGATTACCGAGTATACTAATTCTAATACCAGCTCAAATACGCCAATTGCAATCTGACTGCATGTGTATGGCTGCGTTGCATTAGATGAATGCGAAAGAAAGAGTTTTTGCCTGCCAATATCTACAGCTCTATCAAATCTTTCCGAGAAGGTAACGGAGCCTTCATTAAAGATCCCTACAAATATAGAAATTGTGATATAGAAAAATCCCAGAGTGACTTGCAGTAGGATTACGTATATCAGTCCAACCTTCAAAAAAAATCTTAATTAAAAATTACATTTTTTAATTTGCGAAATGAAAACAAATTATTAGATACCGTTTCAGAAGCGGTCATTGATTTTGATCGAATCGGAGGTTTTTTGCAAACCAGTTTTTCCAACATATTCCGGTTACGACTTGAATGAATTGCAAAAAAAAGAACGGTCTGCCAAATTAGATACATCGACCCTTGAGCGACATCAAAATAGTTTTTTGCTTTAAGGACTGTTGTCTTTAAGGCAGTTTTCATGTAAATAACTTCAAAAGTCAGTTGAGAAGTCCAAATAAGGGGCCACATAATAGTCAAGCATATAATCTGTAAATTATGGAAATTAATATAATCTTGCTGCCAAAGGCGTTAGAAAAAAGTAAGTCGTTTTGCAAAAAAAATTTACCCTTTGAATTTTGTTTGTTTTCAATACGTAACAATTGTTTTGGCCCATCTCGAACCTGAAGGGAACACATAAGGAGTAGTAGCCAGTTAAAAGCCACCAGTGGAACATGCAATGCTGGTTGAGTTTATCTTGCATTTTTATGTTGAAAGAGTTTGGGAATGATTTAGGAGGTCCTCTCTTTAACTCGTGCGTTAGCTGGTAACTAGTTGTAAAAGATCCAAAAGGAAATTACGCAGTTGAAAATATGAGGATTTAAAGTTTCTACATTTAAGAAATTGAGTAGGTTTGAATTCCTGCCGAAGGAAAAATTATGCTCAGTTTGGAGATTTAACAACTACTGAACACTCCGTGCGATTAAATTAGCGTCATAGCTACAAAAAATTCGTGTCCGACCAAGGACTAAAATCAATAAGAAGGAAATAGTAGGAAGGTATCTACGATGAGCTGAGCTTTTTACACAGAAGGGATACAGCTACAACATTTTTGTTCAAACTAAAAAACAATAAGCTAATAGCAATAGCTACCAAAAGTTTTGCTTATTTATATGTAGGCGTTTTAAAACTGAACGAAAGTAAATTGAAATAATATCCCAGTGTCGTGTTCATATCATGGCGTGACGGAAAAAAGATGCAAAACAAAAGAAAAATACTAATGACGACGTCTAAATTTGACAACGTTTTAACAAATGTTTTAGTCGTGCAAACTGAGGGAGCAGTCAAACATTCTACACAGAAATAAGTGACCAAGACAGCAGATTTTGTCCTTAAAAATGGTTATAATTTTGTGGATTTCAAACTAATTAACAACAAGTGCTCCAAGGACCAAGGTTCAATCAAGGTTTTTGCAAAATTATTTATAACCATTCCCCCTTCTTTGAAAAAATGCATGATACATCTGATATACATACAACCATATCATAACGGTGGCAAAGTTTCAGCAATCTGCAAAATTAACAACAAAGAACAACTTTGACATATCCTTTGGCAAACTAGTTGTTGACTTCTTAAACTTTCATACGATATTAAGAAAATAACCACGAGAAATGGAAGAACTGCTGGTAAATGTCAGATTCAACTCCAAAATTGAAACAATTCTCAAACCCCAAAGGAGGAAGATGACAAATTTAGCAAAATGTATTCAACCTGAGCGGACAATTAAATATAATTTTTTATATTTTACGCAGGAATTGCTAACTAATTTCTTATTTTCCATATCAACAGTTGCGGCTAGGCAGGCAGATACAGCTGCCGGGCAGCTGAATTCAGCTACGTTTGGCAGCTATATTCAGCTGCCGACAGCTAAATTCAGCTACCGGAGCTGAATTTACTGCCTTGTAAATTTGTCAAAATTTCTAACATTTGGCAGGATAGGTGAAATTTTTAAAAAAGGTTGAAAACGGTTGATATTAAATTTTTAAGGTAATTCGGTCACGCTCTTTCGACTGGGAGTGAAAGTTTTGCTCTACACCTCCATCAACCGCATGAAAACGGTAGGGCAGCAGAATTCAGCTGCCGTATCCTATCCTCTCCATGTTAAAGGCAGCTGAATATAGCTGCCCAAACGTAGCTGAATTCAGCTGCCCGGCAGCTGTATCTGCCTGCCTAGCCGCAACTGATCAAAGGTCAATACAATTTATTCACAAATACAATGTATCAAGTGGAAGCTTTGACACTTCAATTTTTAAAGTAAGTGTTAAAAAGGAAACTTACAACACAAAAGATATCTGTGAAGGTTTATTTTGTCATTGTCACAACGGTTTTTTCAGGACTACTACCAATTGTTAATGAAAATTATGGGAATTGAAGTGGATAAGTGGTTTTATTTGGTAAGCTTTCGGAATATACTTATTCCTTCACCAGACCAGTAACAATGAAGAAAACTAAGATCAAACATGTTATGAAAAGTATAAATATTTCAAACAATTGATAAATTCACACAGAAGTTATTTTCTATCAAAGAATTATATCGCTATGGGGGTCGGGTTTTCTCCAGGAGGATATCCAGCCAGATTGGGTTGATGTAGGATCCACTGTTTTGATTCATTTTGTGAGGTGTCTTCCTTACATATAATGATTCTTTCATTTTTCGTCTGTAGTAGCTTTTTTCTTTTTCAATCAATTGAATCTTCTTTGTGTCCACTTGATGACCACTACCAATTGTATTCTAGTAGACAGCTAAAGAATTTCACACGTTTATTGTACACTATTTCAAGCTGTAATTAATATAATAAATCAATTTGTGTGTTAGGAAGGCTAATATTTGAATCTAGTTCGGACAAAATCATCCTGTGATTTTTTTGCAACTTCTTCTGCTTCCAAACCTCAACCAAATCTGTAAAAACAAATTTCACCGATAGATAGACACTACTACGACACTCCATAAGAAACATGAGAGTTCCTAAAACCAACCCTCCAGAAAGTATTGTATATATCACAAATATATTTCCAGACATTGATGGCTTTTCAGTCTCATAATTAATGCCATTGCTTATATTCTAAAATATCTGCATCCAGAAATCCCAAATACCGGACACCATCATTCCACAATGTCGAAAAATGGAACAATTTATATCATAGGCATCTTTCGGTTCTAATTTTTTTTTCATTAATTCATAAAATAAAAACAGTTTTCTAACGTGAAATATTGTGAGGAAAATGATGGCATTCTTTAAAGTTTTCCAAAATGTACCTCTATGGACTTAGGGGTTGTTTTTGTTCCCCGGATCAGTGTTTTTAGGCTCAAAATAGGTATTTATACTTATAAAGAATTTTTGCCAGTGACTTCCCCTTAGCGCTCTCCAGTGCAGTATCAACCAGGTTGTTGGCTTCAAAACGTCACCTTCAGCTAAGGGGAAGGCAGTGGGAGACCGGTGCTATCGTGGTTGGAAGTCTTCATAAAAATTTGCATGCATGAAAAATCTAAACGTCTTGCTTACAAACTTCACCAAAATGACTCGTTATTGATAAATTACGTATTGATTTAAGAAGTTCTGACTTTATGTGAAGGAAATGCCCAATATTTCTTCCATTCATAATTCCCCAAAATTACATGCCTTGCAATTTTTTACATTTTCCTTGCCTTTCAGTCACAATAGCTCCGGTCTCCCACTGCCTTCCCCTTAGCTGAAGGTGTCGTTTTGAAGCCAACAACCTGTTTGTTACTGCACTTGAGAGCGCTAAGGGAAGTCACTGGCAAAAATTCTTTATAAGTATAAATACCTATTTTGAGCCCAAAAACACCGATCCGGGGAACAAAAACGACCCCTAAGTCCATAGAGGTACATTTTGGAAAACTTTAAAGATTGCCATCGTTTTCCTCACAATATTTCACGTTAGAAAACTGTTTTTTTTTATGATTAATGACAAAAAAATTAGAACCGAAAGATGCCTATGATATAAAATTGTTCCATTTTTCGACATTGTGCAATCCTTGACTCCTTTTCGTCGTATCCGTCCGGAGGAATCCCTTGAGGTTTACCAGAAAAGCTGATGGATACAAAACGTCTTTACCCACGTAAACGTCTCTCTTTGATAAATTTCCTTCTTCATTTAAATTATACGCCATGTATCGTGCTAAATAGTCTGGGACTACCAGTGCAGTTCTGTTTGCAATGCTTCAGCGATTCGAGTTGATATTTAATTTGCCAAATGTTGAAGGAACGCTTTATCAGCATGTTTGTATTCAGGTCAAAGTCCCAATTCGGAATTCATAAAGATTCGATGTGTGAAATGAGTTCCTTTCGAACCTCTTCAGTATCTGTTGAATTCTAGGCAGAATGATTGTGTTCTTTACTAGCAATTGTACATTCGTCCCTTGCTCTTCTGTGATGCTCATTCTATACACATTTTCAATCTCTTTTTTGGTTTCCAAAGAAATCAACTGCGAATACCCTTGCACGCCAACTGATGAAATTTTACGCGATGTTCCATAATCAGCCAGAATTCGTATATATATTCCATGATGACCAGTAGTCAAACTGCTGAAATTCCCAGATTTTAAAGCTTGAATATGAAAATGTGGGTTGATTACTCCTGTATATATACTAAAGTTATCTTGCACCAGTTGAGAGAAATGGGAATAAGGAATTAGTTGCTTATTGGTTACCAAATTAAAAACATTTCGTCCTTTGTATGCATTGCTGAGAACCAGAGCTGAAGCCAGAAATGCTCCACGAACCCAAACGAATTTTAAAGAATTTGAGGAAGACAGCAATCTACATCCTTGTTCCAGAAGATTGGATGTCAAAGGCAGTAGATTGTTAAAGAGCCCTTTCCGCGATTGCCCTTCTAACTCTTCCGTTTTAATCATAAAAGCTACTCCAATCAAGGAAATCAACAAAAAACACCATATCCAAGCATCGAATATTGCAACAAGTTCTTTAAATGGTAGCTTGGTTTCTTGAGGGCGTCCGCAACTTACAAATCTTAACAAGTTGAATGTATCCTGAATGGTAAATACTAGGGACATATCCTTTAGTCCTCTTTCGTCTCTGATTTCAAGCTGAGAATTAAATGGATTTACGTCTAGTTGTTCTGTTGGTTCCCACTTTCCGTTCGAACATAGACCCCTTAGAAGTTTGCCCGTTTGATCTCGCCCACTTATTACGTAAGAGTAATTTCCCATTATGGAAAACAGCACATGAGTCAAGGCATGAATTACTTTGTCGTAAACTAAGGGAAAAGGTAAATCTACCCTGTGATTTTTGTGCTGTATATAATTTTCACAGAAAGCAAAATGTTTTAAGAATTTGATTCGGTAGCAATGGATTTACCAACATAGTGCTGAATTTTCCAGCTGTTTTGCCAACTGTTTAAGAGTAAACTATGAATTTCCTCAAGGTTGTCTCTTTGCCATGTCTGAAAATCCAGTTGGTTGACAATGGAAACCTTTGAGCATGGTTTTCGTTCAAAATTTGCGGAGACCGATTCGCAAAACTGGAGAATTTTTTATTGATTTAATTACTGCAGACTTCTCATTTCTTTCAGTTTCCATAAAAAATACTGTGTCAAAGGTTGACTGTGCAAAATCCACTTCAGGAAACCTACGGAGTTGCTTTTTCCAATTGAGAAAATGTTCAGTTGTCCATTTGTTTTCATATCGATCATCCGTTATCTACACATAATGTCGTGACTCCATCGTGACGAGCAATTCCGAGCAATGAACTCGGAATTAATTTATTACAAATCAAGCGCAAAGAATTCCTGCCCAAAGTGTTCAAGGATATTAGTCATTTTTTTTTGAAAATATGTAGTAACTTTTGGAGTGCAGCAATGCAAACGCGTGATTTTAATTGTACCTATTAGTGCTAAGTGAACAATCAACTCCATACAACTGTAATATTTACTACTCTTATAAACAATGCAATTTTATTTTAACTTAATTATTGGATAACAATCATTATATATAATAATGAATGACCGTGTATGATGGCAATTTTTCAACTGAATAAAATATCTATCTACATATCTAATCCTATCTTATTTATAATAATTACGGCTTTTCTTACGATGATTTTTCCAACAAGTTTGCATTTACGCTTATTTTAGGAGTGAAACCTTCTGATTTCCTGCTGAGATTGTATTCCACTAAAGAACATTTCCAAAGCGTTCCACAGGTGTTCACAGTAAGCATTATATCGATAACTATATAAAACTGATGGCAATAGCGTTATCATCAGAATCACCAGCTGAAAACCATTAAAAGCTTTTATCTTCATATACGAGGGGATTTTCATAAAGGCTGCACCAATTTTGTTTTGCTGTCTTTTCAAAACCACTCAACATAGTTATTCGATATTTTCTACATAATTTCCCATGACTCTTACACAT